>JARHVA010003620.1:1865000-1907039 GCA_037957365.1 Torreya grandis | reverse complement strand
TCTCAATTTGTTTCATGTTTGAATAGGTATTTTGCATCTAATTTCTATCTAGTGGATAAAGGGCTAAAAGTCATGAATTTATAGTTTTATATTGCTTGTGTGGATAATAAAAAATATCTAAGGTGAGCTTACAAGGGTTTTACTTTTGATAATTTATTCATTCAATAAAGTTAGGATCAAACACATAGGCACCATTTTGATGACACTTATGCTACATGGATCTAATGTCCTTAATGTGTCACTAATGTCCAGTTGGTAGAACACTAGGCATGAAGGGCCAAGATCAAGCAATCAGGGTCTAGGACTACGTTTAAGTTGACTAGGGACGTCTATGGCTCGCATGAAGGATAGAAAAGTGTGATAATAGGCTCTAAGATAGGTATAGTGTTAATCAAGGAATATATAGTCTAAAATAGCACTCTTAGCATTCAAATACCACTTTTATGTGATTACATTTGCCCCCCTTTATGTTATAAATACATCAAAGTGAAATGACTAGTATAAAGGAAAAAGAAGTGTACCTAGACTTACCTAGGAAGTGAATCTCATGAAGTTGAGTCTAAGTATGTGAAGTTGAGTCTATGTATGTGAATCATGATCAAAATCATGTCCTAAAAATGAAACATGCATAAATTAATCCTTACCTACTGACAACGTGTGTGTGAAAGTATATAGTGATGAATCATTAAATAGATTGGATGAGCTAATAGCTTGTTCAATATTCATGTGTGGGTGGCTCAAGAACTCACTCCAATTTTAACTCAATCATATCCCACCCATACTTTGTGGATAATGACCTATGAATACCCAAGAATAGACTAACAATGTCTCCAAACCTATCATGTGGGTGGCTTAAGAACTCAAGTAGTCTCTGACTCCATAATTTCCCATCCATGTGTAGTATATGCATCTAGAATTGAACTATGTGAAGTAATGAAAATGTATAATTGAGTATATTTAGTTATTTATGTCAGTGTTTTAGCCACTCAAGTATATTAGGCGGCTCTAGGCCACTCAAAAATATTAACCACTATAGATGGAGTAAGGCATGAAACTAATGACATCCTAGAATATGATGTCAAGCATATACAACATAGAGAATGACATAAAAGTTGTCATTTCATATAATCAACTAGTGTGTAAATGAGTATATGTAAATAATGTGTTGTACACATGCCCCCAATCTAGTATCTGAGTATATTAATTCTAGAATGAGTTATAATAATTATATTTAAGTATCTAAACTGAATATTGAAAAGGTCATGTTATGCATGATGACCCCAATCTAAGTAAACTAATATGAACATGACCAATAATTGAGTATAATTGATAAACCTATAACTAGATCTATGCAATCTTGTATTATACCTGGTGTATTATTCTATCCAATCTACGTTGTTCTGAAACTAAGGCCATTAGATAATGGCATCACATATTGGACATTAGTGTCATGTGGCCCTAGTGTCCCTATTTGGGCATTAATGTCTTTTTGGTTTAAAATATATGTGACTTTACTTCTTTATGAGTTACTATTTTCTCTCTCTATTTACCTATGTCTAATTTTTTATAATGAGCCTATGTGATGAAAAAAGTACTATGATTACAATATAGAAGCATGATCTTTATGACAAACCATTGTGAACTCTACCTCTTTTTAGGGTAGTTGTTGAACCTATGAAATAATTATCCTCAAAATAAAAATATCTGCAAAATGTGTGTTAGCAAGAGCATATATGATAATTGCATGATAATCCAATATAATGTGCATACATAACATTATAATGTAATATAATCTGACCATAAATATGTAATGTAATATGTATGTCATATCTATAATTTCACAAGAGTGTCAAAATAAATATAATCAATGTCTGTACTAGTAAATCTGAGTAGAACTAAGTAGCTATCTAGGGGAATGGGGCCTAATTTCCTTCACAACATCCAAGTAGTAATGGTAAATGCATGAGGTCCCTCATGGCATGAAAAATTAGTGTGTTCAACAAGCAAATACAAGTGTCAAGGACATTATATCTATAAGAAATCATACATTCAAAAAACTTGAGGAACACAAGATAGGCCAAAGGGCCACAATACAAGGAACATGGGCACATGTCACTAAATATGAAAAAACAAGACATACAAGGACATGTTCAAATGTCCACATATACAAGAAACAAGAAATTTAGCTGATATACACATATAAGTAAATGTTAAAATGTCCACATACACAATCATAAAAATACACATAAGGGACATGGGTACATGTCCAAGGCATACATACAGTGAATAGAAGTGGTGTGTAGCTAAAGGGTAGTGACATATTAAAATAGATTTGAATAGAATAAACATAGAGATACAATCAAGTCTAAACTAGATAAGCTATAAATTAAAGTATGCATGAATATGGAATACAATTTTTTGTAAGTTTTAAGATGTAGATATGCTTAGTCTAAAGTAGTAATTGATGCATAAAAAATAGGCGAACCATCTAGAGGCCATAACTTTTGACCCATAGCTTCGTTTGATCTCTTCTACACACCAAAATGACCGTATAATATAAGGGTCATATAACCTACCTAGTGATGTTTTAAATATTTTTTAGAGGCCATACATGATCATCTAAGGGTCTGAAATTAAAATTTAATTATTTTTTTTAAATTTCTATTTTTAAAATTTGTATATTTTTAGAACTAAATGTCAACTTTTGTTGAATTTTGTCCCATAGGATAATTATAGTGTTTATAATATTTCAAGATATTTTTATATCCATGCATGATTTCATGCAAACTTACTATAAATATTAGCTGCTAAAAATAGACATTTTTTTATATTTTAGTTTTTTTCAAATTTTGTATGTAAACTCTAAATTCTTTAAGCATGCTTTGGGTTTGTAATTATTTAAAGTCATTCAATAATAATCAATACAAGTTATTTTTTAGAAGCTTTGCCTATTGATAATTTATTGTCTTGATATTTTTTAGGTTCATTAGTAATAACCAACAAAAAATCTTTCTATGAGTAGAAATGATCAATATCTAGATATAACAATGTTAAATCTAGAATGTAGAGTATGTAGAGATAGATCTTGGTAATATGAATCATTTATAATATGACTCTAACTAGGAAAATGTGTCAAATATATACCCATACATCAGTGTATATGCTCCTAAAAGGTAGATAATCGAATGTCTAGATCAGTGTAGTGGACCTTAGTCTTGTATGTAATCTACAAGAACTCGACAAGAACAAGCCAAGCATGTAGTATGATAAAATAAAATATAATAATATAGTTGGTTTTTTATTTTCTAGAAAATAAAATAAGTGTAAACATAGAAATGCATACAATTTGTAAATTGTTTGTTTTAGGAGTAATTATATGAATATTTTTATGTTTCAAAATATTGTATTATTTTTGTATTTTATAAAACATAATTTATGTAAAATAAATATGAAAATTAACTATGTACGAGGATAAAGAGAGAGATAAATAATTTAAAAGAATATAAAAACCATACTAACTGATGAGTTTCATGGGAGACTCAATATCAATGTCAAAGTTTAAGTTGTGGTTACAAAACTCTAGTTCTAATGCTTCTTGATTAAAAAAATTGACACTTGAAACACACCTATGGGGGGAAGGGTGAAGGGGATAAATAACATATAGTATTAGGTTATTGGCCTCCCACCAAGCCTGATTGACAAACCCATTACCCATTCTGGCCTCAGAAATGTCCTTCCCAATACAATAAAAATGCAATTTTTTAGCTTAAGTTCAAATATGCATAAAAAACATGTAAGTCATTATCATGAACATTAAAATCACACCCTTGACTATTTAATACATCTAATTTAAACCTAGATAACTTATTTTTAACCTTCTATAGCAATCCATTGGATAAGTTGCAGTGATGGGTCCAAAAATCTAACTTTTTAGCATTGAATACGTAACTTATCGAGCTCCAATAACCATTTCTCCTTCTAGGACCTCCACTTGAGAATATATCAATTTTATGACATATTTATAGGAAAATAACACATTATCACACTTCCACAATTTTCAAATCCACCCATAAGTTCATTTTTAGTACCACTCAGGAGCAGAGAAACACTGACAATAAATATTGTCAAAGTTTAAGTTGTAGTTACAGAACTCTAATTATGATGCTTCCTAACCAAAAATTGACACTTCCAACACATAAAGGGGGAGGGTAATGTATAGGAACATGTTATTTTCCTCCCATCAATCCCAATTGACAAACTCACCACCCATTTTGGACTCAAGAATGCTCTTCCCAATACAAGAAAAATGCAATTTTTAGCCTAAGTTTAAACACATATAAAACAAAACATGTAAGTCATTTACTTTATTTGTAAGATATATCTCCTAAATATTTAATCCTTATAAACCCACCCTAAATAAATCATGTATAACCTTTGAGATCAATCTGTAGGATATGTTACAATGATGGGTCCAAAAATTCAACTTTTTAACAATGAATAGACAACTTCTTGAGCTCCAACTTCCATTTTTTCCACCTCCACTTGAGAATATACCAATTTTATCACATTTATATATGTAAATTACATGTTCTAACACTATAATAACATTTAAATCCATCCTAAAGTGCATTTTCACTACCATTCAGGAGTGCAAAAACATTGACAACAAATATTATTAAAGTTTAAGTTGTGGTTGCATAACTCTAGTTTCGATGCATCCTTACCTAGAAGTACATTTTCACTAACATTCAGAAGTGCATAAACACTAAGTAAATAAAAATTTATCTACTCTTATCTTTAATAAGATGTAATTTTCTACTAAAAATGCCAACCACACGAAGGTGGAAGCTTATTTATCACCACTAACCTACAAAAACTTGATAGTAAGTAATTAAAAATGATATTCATATGTACTACCTAGAAAATAAAAAACATTTTGTAAAATTTATTACATATATATTTTGAAATTCAACATACCTATGTATTTCAATCCAACAAACTACTAGGATCTGCTCTAACCTTGATAGTATCAAGAATAGCTTCATGGTCAGACTCCTAAACTTTCTATATTTTTGTGTTTAATGGAATCCCATGATATTTTTATAATTGAATATTCATTACAATAATCAAATTAAAATAACCATTGACTTAAATTCTTCATAGGATATTGTAGAAACCAAGTTTCAATGACTACCACTAACCTAGTGGAATAGTTAATATTTTTTCCCTCAATAATTAGGAAAGTCAATTTTCTCTTTATCTCTAAACACCAAAAAAGTAGTGACATTATAAAAAAAAGCAATTTTTAGTGACATTATAAATATATACAATGAGAATAAATTTTAAAAAATGAAAAATATTCTACATGGCTACATTAGATCATATATATGATCAAAGTCATTTGATAATGTCATATTTGTTCGTTATAATGTTATTAGAACCTGATATGTGTTGATTGAAATTAGAGGTTTGGAACTCCAATCATCCACCCAATCTTGTGACTCACACTCATTCCAAACAAATTACATGAATACATAATAAAAGCATGCCAAGTGTCTCATATGAATAGTCTAATAACTTGCATTTGAGCTACGAAATGAGAGGAGATCACTTGAACCGATTAGATTCATAAAATTCTCATACTTTACCAATTATTCTTCCTCTATTAAAAATAAATTTATACGAATAGTATAATTTGGTTGAGCACCATGACACAAGTTTTAATTATAACATTCAACCATGGGTTTTATATTTTTCAAATCAACACCCTCTTTAAATTTCAACTCTTCCCTTGAAATAGCTATTTTTACACATGCTCTATCACCATCATGTTCCCCTTTTCCATATCCAACCTTAGTGAAATTACAAATGTGTAATACATTAGTGGTAACATACATCCTTCTCAACTAATAAAACATCTGTGCTTTTTTATATTGTGATGTGCAATTTTCTGACCAAATGTAATGTTGATTGAAATTAATGTTCCTCTAACTCAACTATTAATATTTTCTTTGAAAACAACCTTACACATATTTTGAACAATGTGATCGGTGATAATTGATATAAAATTGGTACTCCATTAATATTTTCCATTGCTACTCTATATTATCAGGTGAATTCATGAATGTTATATGCATGAATATGGTAACATGTGATGAATTATAATACTATGATTGAACTTTCATTTGGAGTTTAAATGTGTAATTTTGATCAAAGTCAGTAATGAAAAAATTGAACCAAATGGGAATGTATCTTTGATTATATTTAAATTTTGATCCAACCATCTATCACTATGTGTGCCTTTTATACTCATAAATAATTTTCTCCCTAAATTTGACCAAAAATTTAGATACAGGTATCTTTTTTGTAACAAGCTCACACCTTTTAGATTCTTTGCCATCTTTTAATTTATAAGTCACTTATTTATATTTATTCAAATCAAATAATTTATGTCCAATTTCACTTGTACTGTACTCATGGATACAATTTTTCAATTTTGGTAATCCACCACAATGCTGTAATTTCCATTTAAACATGATTTATTATAAAATAATTGTCCATCTAGTATTTTGCAAAAAATAGTTGAAATAAATTTCTTTGCTAATTTTGGTGGAAATTTAATTCCACACTCTTGAAAAATGTTATTAGTATGCAAATCACAATGAATATGTAAAAAACATTATAGTGCAATGAAAATTAAACATGTTACCTAAAACAATAAGTGGTGCATGTGTGATTTATTTTTACATAAAAAGGTTTGACCATCAACCTTGCATAAAAGTGACCCAAGCAAACTTAATTGGTTATAATTTGATCCAAAAAGAGCTTGATTATGTTTTTGAGAAAAAAATAGCTACCATAGAGATTAATATTCACTCCAAGGTAAATAAATTAGCAAGTATAAGTCATTGTAACCCATAAACAATAATTGACAAAAGAGACACTGAGCTAGATGCTATAGCCCTCAATAATGGCAACAAGAACTGGTCTAAAATTTTCTTCATTGTGGATGAATTACAACCCATAACCAAGGAGGAACAAATGATTGATACTATTAAAAAATAATAATATGACCTAGTCTTTATTCAGATGGTTGGCCTTCAATTTGCCACTGCCAAGCCTAAGGTACTTCATTGTATAGATATCCTTGCTCTTATTTTTATTTATTATAGGATAGATAATGATTAGATAATCCATGAAAGGACATCCAATAAGGTTTCATAAATCTTCCATGTGGCGTTTGAAACATACTACAAGATTCCCAAGCCCCATTTAGACTTGCCCCAAATCAAAGAGTGGACTAACAAGCATGACCTAGACACCATCCTCTGACCATGGTTTCTCCAAGGGAACCATGTGTTTAGGGACCTTTAAGGGAGGATTCCCATTATCCAATTTAGAGAGGGAATCATGATAATCATGAACCTATTAAACCAAGCATCAGGATCCCCTTCCACCACATATGTAAATATGACCTAGGTTTCATATGTATACTTCATGATTAAAGAAAATCTCACCCCCTATTGGATAATTAATTAGTATTTACCTATGGCACCATTTTTTTCCATTAAAAATAAAATTGGAAATCAATTCTATATGATGTCCTAGTTATTTCCATCAACTTCCCTAGCATGAGGAACTGGTCTCCACAAGGTCAAATCTCCATTTCCCACCATTACTCCAAATTGCACATCTTTAAGTACAAGAGCCACATGTAATTTATTTGTGACTATGTCTACCCAACTATAGTGGAGGCTATTACAAGTTTTCCCATGCCAAGAGTCCATCTACTAATCAAGAAGTATGTGGCGATGATGGGTGACATATGGTTCTATCTAGACTACACAGTCATCAGGATTGAGGGAATCATGTCCTCACCATATAAATTACATGTGTATGTACCGAGAAATAAATTACTTCCCAACTCATCAATGGAGTTGATGGAATTTGTAAGGAGAAGAGGAAGGGTCTTTTCCATCACTTCCCTCTAATTATTAGGACTATGTTGGAATGTCAGAAATAGGTAGAAATCATGTCCAAATATAGGGACTCATTTGGGTTTCAATTTGATGAACTCAAAATGTAGGACCCCAACAACATATTAAGTGATCATTTGAAGGATAAGAAGCTACCAAAACCTATGTATATGCATCAGCTTGATGTTCATGACACTATTTACATTAAGGCAAATAACTTTAAATAAGTGTTGGCTAGGATTAAAAGGCATAACATCAAACTTGAGCATAGGTTGACAAAAAATAATAATCCAATAAGAGAGGCATGGCAGACGCATCCTCTCTAGTATCACTTGTTTCCTAGACCATATGGGACATCCCAAGAATAACCTCAAGTGGAGAAACCACAACCTCAAGGTAAAATTGTGCAAAGTCAATATGAACAAGGACATGGTAAGGAAAAGCTGGAAGAGAGACCTAGGAAGGGCCCTCATCATCAGTACTACCTAGAGACCACCTTCAATAATTGAGTATTTATACATGATTGATTTGGGACCAAATGAAATAGTTGAGGGTGCCCTCAAAGAATTTACAAAGGCATATGGCATATATGATGAAGGATAATAGAATGAAGAAACTCAAATCCAAGCAGGGGAGCCTAAAGAAGAAAAAGGAAAATGGGTTGTTCTTGATATAGTACTAGTAGCACCCTAGGAAAATAAGAATGAAAAGTTGGCATTGGTCCCTATTGGACCAAGGAAGAAACCCAAATTGACCTTCACTCACCCCATAAGTGAGGTCAATCTATTTAGTGAGGAACTCCCAATCCATGGCCCAATCATCCTTGATTGGTTCATTTATGGTAGATTATAGAAGATCCCTTCTCTCTCTCATTCATGGGCCTTGACAATAGCTATCAATATTGAAGTATATGATGAAATTAATCCATAGATTAGGGATATAATGAAGGAAGAGGAAAAAAGGATAGTGGCCATTGAAGGGCCAGAGAGTATGAAAATGGATGCTCTTGGAGCAACAAACAGCATAGGAATTGAGGTATGAGAACCTCCCAAATTCACATATTTAATCATTATTATCTAATTTAATCTAGAGATAGCTATATTAGAAAGAGTCACCACTAAGAATGCCATGGCGAGAACTGAGGTGTTCACCTTCTATAAGGTTGAGGCCCTTATAGGTCTAACCTCGGTTGGAGGACACTAACTTGGTGAAGCTTATATCCATGAGGAGGATGTTGAGAGCTTGATTGAGGCTCAATCAGCTCAAGCAAAGGTTAGGATCTAGGGGATGAAATAAATAATCCACAATTTGGAGAGGGAAAAGCTAAACCTAGAGACCTACGCCATTTTATCAGTGGCTAGTTCCATAATTTACATATTTAAGGCTTCATTCTTTGACATGTATGATTCTTTGAATACAATAAATTTGAGATAGGATGCCTTGGGCTAGCAAGGTGAAGTGGAAAAATAATTAATAATAGGATGGCAAGGGGTTGAGACTAAAATAAGAGACCTCATTAATATTATGATCAGGGATAGAATCCCTAAGTTCAAAACCATCAGGTTGGCCCACTTGAATGCCATATTAGGAATAATAGTGGATAAAATTTAGATTTTAAGTGCATGGATGAAGAATTTGAATAGACTCTTTATAGATGATAAAGAATTGATCACTAGGATTGAGTAGCTACTAGGCACCATGATGGTTAATCCTACCAAAAATATAGCCCTTAGGATCATTGATGATGAAAAATACAAGCATAGAGTCACTTTGGTGATGAATGAAGTAAAAAGCAAGAGCTAAGGCAGATCATGAAGTGATAATGGTAGGATTTTAGGCATGATCTTCAATGATAAATAAAAGATTATAAAGGCTAGGAGTATTAAGGAATTTATGGCTAGAGATGATAGAGAATTGTATGACCTAACTGAACAAGAGGAAATTTGGCTCATGAAGCTAGCTGTAGACCTAGAGCTCATCAAGGATCAACATCAGAAGGTTATGGAATTGCTACAAGATCTATAGGGGAACCCCAAGGCAATGGGCCCACCTAGTAGATAATATTCCTTTTATAAAAACATTATAATATTTAAGGTATGAATATTCTTTAGTAAGGCATATACTAGTTTTTTAGCATATTTCCCCTAGGTCAGTCTAATTGTAAAAGACAAGTGTATTTTAGAACTTTCTAAGGAAGGATAGTTGTCCTTATATCTTATACACCTATATGTTATAACTGATTGATGTATTACCTTATCTTTCTATAAAAGGCATGTATCACCATCTTATAAAGGAGAGAGAATTTTGAGAAAATTTTTTATGCTTGAAGCAATTAATATAATCAATGATTTATACAAATATTATCCTTATTTGATATGTCAATTGCTAACATAACTTTTCTCTCAATTGCTAATTTTATGTCTTAAATTTGAATAGCTTTTTTGAATTCTAGGTTGCATTATATAATCTTAGGGTTTTATAATTTGTACATATGATAGATTAGTTGAAGGATCTTGGATTTTCTTCACTTTATTTTTCTCTATATTCAAATGTGCAAATGCTATTTGATTATGGTGGTAAATTTTTAAAAGTAAACCTGGTTCTTACTTGTGACTCTTCACATTATCCTTCAAAGTTTGTCTGGTATATAGTGAAATTTGAGATGAGGATATTTTTCATTATATATTGGTTTGAATGAATACTTGGTTGTAATTGATGCTTTGTCATAATATTTAAGACCAAGATAAGCAATCACTTGTTTTCTTTTTTTTTTTACCCTTATCTTTGCTCCCCTTTTTTTACACTAGATCACTTTAGTTTAAACTTCATTATAAATATACATCTAGATTAAATTGTAGCTTAAGTTTGGATCATAATTAACTAAGCATCAACATAGATCCTATGCAATTCACAAATAACAAACCATGATGGATCCCATCCATCACTCATTATAAATTTGTGGAACACTAATACATATATCTACCACTATTTCACCATAGGTGACATCAATTTGTCACAACCTTCTACATGCTTTGAATTCCTAAAATTTTAAAATGAGAAATGTTATTTAAACACTAAGAAACCATATGGTACATTTAGTGGCATCAATAGGAGGAATTTCCACTGATGCTACAAGGAGGGCCATTTTTGGGAGTTGTTTGGGAATCTTTATTAGTCTTAGCATGTTTTGATCTAAGATTAAGTGTGTCTTTGTGTTTTTAAGTAAATTATTTGCTTAGAAGTATAAATATAATTTATCTTTGTGTTTTATGGTGTATCTTTGTGCTCCCTTAGATAAAGGTCAAGGTTCTTTGAGATTTGATGCTTGGTTTTAGTAAATTTAACTTGAAATTTGAAAATCGATAGTATTTGAGGTTAGGACGACTTGTTTTGATCAAAGGTTGGCATATCTTTCCTAGATCTAAGTTTACTTGGTCTTATAATTATAAAGATAGATCATATTAGCATAATTAGATACATCTTTGAGCTATTGTAGGCAAAGATCAACATCCTTTATTGTTATTTACACAATCTTTGAAAAATGAGCTTAATGTGTAGGTTTAATTTTGTTCCTTATAAAGGTTAGCTTGATACATCATATTTCAAATAGGATCTTCAAAATTCAATATAAAATTGCCAAATATTTTAACTAGATCACACTCAGAGACAAGAGAACCTTTTCCTAAACTTGAAGTTCACCAAAGGGCTAGGTGTGATAAAGGTAGATGTAGGAGATCCAAATATTTGCCAACTTCACCTCTTCAAGGTACCTTTGCCTTTAACCTTCATCCATATATGTCTTGGTTTGGAGAATATTCAATCAATGTTCCAAGTGTGGTACATGATATCCCATGTAACCCTGAGAATTATTTGCATACATTTAGTCCAATCGGTATTACAACTATTGAAAAACACATTAAGTCTTTTAAATTTGCCATAAGGTTGTTGAATGGTATGCATGAGGATGTGGCTTGCAATTTATTTCCTTTTACCTTCAAATATGTTGCTTATGAATGGTTCTTGAACTTGCCTAATAATTACATCACTAGTTGGGATGGTTTCACCAATGTTTTTATAGATCAATTTCATAAGATTGTCAATCCCTGTGTTAATTACCATCAATTCACCACCATTAGAAGGGATTCAAGTCAGCCTATTAGGTCCTTTAAATATATATTTCAAAAAATGTATAGCAGGACCATAGAACCCAATAAGTCTGATGATGTTTTAGCTCTAGAAATCTACAAGGATGTAGTAGATCCCATGACCTCTATATTTTTTAAAAGATCCATGTTGGTCATAACTTCATTAGCTAGGACTTATTCTAAGGTAGTGACCATCAATGATTAGATGTATCCCCAAGGACAAATGGCATATTTTTTTTCCAAACATTAACCCACATATGTCTATTTTGAACATCTTTCCAAACAACAACCAAAATATGTTAGCCTTAAATCAACTTCCAAACCTCAACCAATTGCCTTTAAGTCATGTTGCTCCCAATCAGAATCTTGGATTCTTGAGTCATCATGTTACTAATGGATTCAATAAAAATAATCAAAGGTATTTAATGTCATCTACTAATAATAACTAGGTACATAACTTTAAAAACCCTAAAAATGAGAATGAGTCTATCTTAAAAATGGTCTAAAAGTTGAGCACTGATTTTCTTTAATTGCAAAAACAAGTTGGAAATACTACTAAAATCTTAGGTAGGAACTTCTCATTTCAAAGGTGTAATAGGCCAAACAATAGATTTTAGAAAAATATATTTCATAACAATAGGAATAATGATCCATCTTCCGAAAATAAGACCATGGACATTAACTTTACTGATATTGCATTACCTGATTGTTGTAGAGTTCATTATACAACAAAACATGGTGAGATTGACTACATTGAGTTTTGTAAAGATTTTTGTTAAGTACGGAATATACTGAGAGGGGGGTGAATCAGTATATTATATATCTTATAAATATTTCCTTTAACCAAATTCCACTTAATCAAATATTAAAGATATGCAATAAAACTCAAACAATAAACATCCACACAAGATAGAGAGAGACACCAGATATAATGTGGAAACCCAATGTGGGAAAAACCACAGAGAATCAATCTCAAATATATTCATGAGAACAACCCCACAAGAGCACCATACACCTTTGCCAAGTACAAACCTCAACTTCAATTCGTGAGCACCAACCCACAGGAGCTTCAAACCCCTTTGTCAAGCACCATCCCATCTATCATTCGTGAGCACCAACCCACATGAGCATCAACCACTTTGTGTATACCACACACCTATCTCTCAATTTTGCTAAATCAACAAATGATAGTTCAATACAACATCTATTTCCTCTCTCTCACCTTTTCTCTTCTAAGCTAGATAATACAATATCAAAAGTAACCTCTCACACTCATATTACAAATGGCTTCTCAAGCATTTATTTATAGCTTTCCAAATGACCTTTGGCCTTCTCCCTTTGTGACCTTTCAATTCTCATGAAAAATGGTGCCAATCTTGGATGACCCTTCATATCCAAGCATTTGAAAAGTCATGTGGTGACGCTTCATGATCAAAAATGTCCTTCCCACTTTTGTCTTTATCTTTGGTGTCTTTTCATATTCCTTAAAGTGTCCCTTCATGAGAAATTCGCCCTTACTCTTTTGTCTTCACTTGGTGACTCTTGGTATTCCCAAAAATGATTCTTCATGGGAAAATGTGTCCCATCCTTCTTTTGTCTTTACCTCGTGGCTCTTCAACTTCTCCATGGGCCCTTCTTTTATCTCATATGCAACCAAAAATATATTCGTTAATATTAAATAAATATTAACTCATATTAACCAAGATAAACAATATTAAATGCAATGGGGTCTTTATCACCAATAATACTAAACCTTTGATATCAATGACAATATTTCCAACAATCTCCCCCTTTGTCATTGATGGAAACCTCAATCCTGAAATTGTCACATCCTATCACCTGTACATACTATCATATGAATGCATATAGTAACTCCCCCTTACTGTAGCAACCTGTACCTATTTCATGTACCTGTACCTATTTCATGTACCTGTACTTCTTATTCTCCCCCTTTGACATCAATGGCAAATTGCCTACCTGGAGCTAACACTTAGCTCCCCCTCACTTGATGTTGAACCTCAATGGTAGGAAGTAAGGGAAGTTACTCCCAACTTCTCTTGTAGATACTAAAAAGTGTCTTTTGGTAGTGCCTTTGTGAAAATATCTACAATTTGCTCTATAGTACTAATATATTCCAACTTAACCTGTTGATCTGCAATCTGCTCTCTCAAAAAGTGATATCTAATGGGAATATGTTTTGTTCTTGAATGCATCACTAGATTTTTTGAAATATTTATGGCACTTGTGTTATCACAAAAAATGGAAATAGGTTCATCATACTTTACCTTGATATCTTCCAAAGTTTGCTTCATCCAAAGCACTTAAGTACAACACAATACTGCTGCAATATATTCTGCTTCAGATGTAGAAAGTGATACTGAGTTCTACTTCTTGCTTAGCCATGATACTAAGCTATCACCAAGGAAGAAAGCTCCTCCACTTGTACTCTTTATGTCATCTAAACATCCTACCCAATCTGAATTTGTATAAGCAACTAAAGTGAAATATTTACCTATGGGATACCATAATCCATAATCCAATGTCCCTTTTATATATGTAAATATTCTTTTCACCAACTAAACATGACTATCTCTTAGAGATGACTGATATCTTGCAACCATATCTACTGCATGCATGATGTCTGGTCTTGATGCTGTCAAATATAAAAGACTACCAATCATAGATCTATACAAAGATTGATCTGTAACAGGTGAATATTCATCCTTGCTCACCTTATTTCCTATACACATAAGTGTGCCAACTGGTACATAATTCTCAAAACCAAATTTCTTCAACATTTCCTTGGCATATTTACTTTGAGATATAAAAATTCCTTTATTTGATTGAAATATTTGTAATCCTAAGAAAAATGATAATTCTCCAAGCATAGACATATCAAATTATTTTTGCATTCTATCAGAAAATTATTTTGTCATATTTTCAATATTTCCTCCAAAAATGATATCATCAACATAAACCACAATAATCAAATGATGCTCACCTTCTGTTTTGATGTAAAGATTACTATCAGTAAATCCTCTCTTGAATCCTTGATCTTGCAGGTACTTATCAAGTCTTGCATACCAAGCTCTAGGAGCTTGTTTTAATCCATACAATGCTTTCTTCAATCTGCATACATGATTACTAATATTCAAGAGAATAAACCCCTCAAGCTATTCAATGTAGACCTCTTCTTCAAGATTCCCATTTAGGAAGGCAGATTTGACATCCATCTGAAATACTTTAAAAATTTTAAATATTGCATATGCAAGAAACATTCTAATAGCATGTAACCTTGCTACTGGTGCAAAATTTTCTTTAAAATCTATTCCCTCAATCTGAGCATATCCTTTACATACTAATCTTGCTTTATTTCTAGTTACTTCTCCATTTTCATTTAGCTTATTTCTATAAACCCATTTTGTTCCTATCACATTATGATCTTTTGGTCTAGGCACTAATTCTAAAGTATCATTCTTTTCTATCTGATCTAATTCTTCATCCATAGCCTTAACCCAATGCTCATCATGTCTGGCTTCTAAAAAATTTCTAGGCTGAATTTTAGATAACAAAGAGAAATTAACTTATTCAGATTCACTTACCATCATTCTTCTAGTGCAAATTCCTTCTTTTATATCCCCGATGATGTCACTTTCATTATGAATTTTTTTAACATATATGGATGGAGTATTGGTGCCCTTTTCCTCCTTTTCCTCATCTTTATCTGATTCTTCAAAGCCTTCCTCTTCAATGATTTCAGGAATGTCTACTAGATCACTGATCTTTTATGTTCCATCTTCTTTTATCCTGACACTTGCAATTTCAAGAATTTTCTTGGTTCTTTTGTTATAACATTTATAAGCTTTACTTTTGCAAGAATAACCAAGAAATATACCTTCATCTACTCTGGATTCAAACTTACCAAGTTTTTCATCGGTTCTCTTTATGAAGCATTTGCTACCGAAAACTCTGAAATAATCAACTATTGTTGGTTTGTCTTTCCATAGCTCATAAGGAGTTTTGTCATTGTTGACTCTTAATAGAGCTCTATTATGAATATGCACTACTGTACCGATTGCCTCTCTCCAATATTTATTTGCTATCTTGGATTCATTTAACATTGTCATCGCCATCTCTTGAACTATTCTATTTTTCCATTCAACTACTCCATTTTGTTGTGGAGTTCTTGCCACTGAATATTGTCTCTTTATTCCATGATCTTCACAAAACTCAATAAATTGATCTAACATGAATTCTCCTCCTCAATCTGATCTTAGACACTTAATCTTCAGATTAGTTTCATTCTCAACTAATGCTTTGAATGCTTTGAACTGTCTAAAAGCTTCTGATTTTTTCTTTAAAAACATTATCCAAGTCATACTTGAAAAATCATCAATAAGCAACATGAAATATTTATCACCTTGAGTACTTTGAGTCCTCATAAGTCCACATACATCAGTGTGAACAAGCTCTAGCATCTAAGTGGTAGAGTACTCTTTTGATTTGAACCGCCTTCTAGCCTGCTTCCCATGCTGACAAGGTCCACAAAGGGTGTTAGATGGCTTTGTGATCGTTGGAAGATTCTTGACTACTTGCTTTTTGAAAAATTTGACAAGATTGTCAAAATTTATGTGTCCCATTCTCCTATGTCATAGCCAACTTTCTACAATCTGACTCAAACAACATTTTTGACCTTTGATGTCTGATAGCATATATAAGTTATTACCTGTTCTCTGAGCATCTGCAATTAATACATCTGAATATTTTTTCTAATTTCACAACCTTATACATAAAACTTTAGTGTGTTCCCCTGATCACACATTTGACTTACACTCAAAATATTATGCTTAAGACCTTCTACATATAAAACATTTTCAGTTTTAGTTCTACCATTATCTAAACTTAGTGTACCTTTTCCAGCAATTCTGGCAGTAGTATTGTCCCCAAATTTCACTGTGCCACCATTGATCTTTTTCAGGGTTATGAACTTGCTTTTGTCTCCTGTCATGTGCCTCGAACATCCGCTATCAATAAACCATGGCTTTTCTTCATTTCTTGCATGCAGGGCTGTCTGGACCAACATAGAACCTTCAAATTATTTCTTCTGCCATGTCTGAACCTTTTTCTTGATGAATGGAGCCCTAAAACTCTGGTCCTTCTTGACTGACTCAAACACGCTTCTAAAATACCGAGTTATGTGTCCGAAGTTGTTACACTTGTAACAAATTATGGTCTCTTCATCAAATCTTGATAGAGGAGCAAAAGAGTTATATCTTTTGCTTGAATCTACATGACCTTCCTTTTCCTTATTTTTGAGATTGTTAGCTCTTTTTCTACATTCTAATTTCTTATGACCATATCTATTACAATAAAAATAGTAACCATAAAAATAGAACCTATTTGTGAATCTCTGACCTGATTGTCGTTTATAGCTTTGTTCCTTCCAGCCTTCTTTGTCCTTTGTATTATCCATTCCTTCCCTTCTTGGTTCTTTATTTGTAAGAGCTTTAATATAGCTCTTCTTCTTTTCAAAACTGATACATGTCTTATCTAATATTGCATTTTGGCTTTCTAATATCTTATTCAGCATATTAGTGCTATTCTCAAATTTTGAATCATTGACTATTTTAATAATTATTGCTTTCTTAATCTCTTCTTTTAAAGAGGCAATTTCAGTAACATACCTTTCACATTCTTTTCTTGATATTTCCAACTGTGCCATCAGATCTTCAATTATCTCCTTTGACTCCTTATCATTTTTCTCGATTTGATGCTTTAACCTTCAATTTTTCTTTTCAACAATTTTCAACTCTTCTAAGGCATACATGAGTTCTCCTTCCATATTCACTTTGGCTTCATCCTCTTCTTCTTTTTGATCAACTATTCTTTTGCTTGCAGAGGCACCTTTATGTATGGCCATCTTGTGCTTTCTTGATCTACCTTCAAGTTGTAAAACTTTTCAAAAGGAACCTACTCTGATACCAATTGTTAAGCATAGAATATACTAAGAGGCAGGGGGGCGGGGGGTGGTGGGTGAATCAGTATATTATATATCTTATAAATCTTTCCTTTAACCAAATTACACTTAATCAAACATTAAAGATATGCAATAAAACTCAAACAATAAACATCCACACAAGATAGAGAGAGACACCATATATAACATGGAAACCTAATGTGGGAAAAACCATAGAGAATCAATTTCAAATATATTCATGAGAACAACCCCACAGGAGCACCATACCCCTTTGCCAAGTACAAACCTCAGCTTCAATTCATGAGCACCAACCCACAAGAGCTTCAAACCCCTTTGTTGAGCACCATCCCAGCTATCATTCGTGAGCACCAACCCACATGAGCATCAACCACTTTGTGTATACCACACACCTATCTCTCAATGTTGTTAAATCAATAAATGATAGTTCAATACAACATCTCTTTCCTCTCTCTCACCTTTGCTCTTCTAAGCTAGATAATACAATATCAAAATTAACCTCTCACACTCATATTACAAATGGCTTCTCAAGCTTTTATTTATAGCTTTCCAAATGACCTTTGGCCTTCTCCCTTTGTAACCTTTCAATTCTCATGAAAAATGGCACCAATCTTGGATGACCCTTCATATCCAAGCATTTGAAAAGTCATGTGGTGATGCTTCATGATCAAAAACGTCCTTCCCACTTTTGTCTCTATCTTTGGTGACTTATTGTATTCCTTAAAGTGTCCCTTCATGAGAAATTCACCCTTACTCTTGTGTATTCACTTGGTGACTCTTGGTATTCCCAAAAATGACTCTTCATGGGAAAATGCATCCCATCCTTCTTTTGTCTTTATCCCGTGGCTCTTCGACTTCTCCATGGGCCCTTCTTTTGTCTCATATGCAACCAAAAATATATTCTTTAATATTAAATAAATATTAAATCATATTAACCAAGATAAACAATATTAAATGCAATGGGGCCTTTATCACCAATAATACTAAACCTTTGACATCAATGACAATATTTTCAAAAAATTTGAATATTTCCAAGAATATTTGGATACATTTTAAGTGGTGCTTAATAAGGATAACTATGTAGGTACTTCTAGATCTAAATCATCTGATCAAGCCTTCATGGTGAAGATTTTTAATTTCCCCTTTCAAGAGGAAAATGAACCTAATGGGATACCTGAGGAGATCCAAGCCTTTCAAAAGTTCTTGAAAAATGCATATCCCTTGAAGAATAGAGAGAATAGATATCCCTTGACTACCTCAACACCTTCAAACAACTTTGGAACTTCTCCAGACACTTCTTCAATCAAAAATCTTGATCCACCTAAAGGGAGTATTTCTAAACCCCATATTGACATTCCTAGTTCTTCTAATAAAATTGGATATAATATAGTTGAGGATATGAAGAATATAAAGGATAATATCACTTTACATGAACTAAAATATATTACAGAGTAAAGGGACCTTCTACTAGAATCATTATCAAAGTAGTCCAACAAGCCACCCAATGCTGACCATGCCAATATGACTATGAACAAAGCCAAAGTTGAATTTCCTCCTTTCTTGCTCACTATTAGGATGTTTGGTAAGAATTTACATAATTTATTACTATATTCAGGTGCATATACCAACATCATGCTAGTAGGTATATACAATCAACTTGGCCTAACTCCTATTAAATTTAATAGGGTTTTTACTCAGTTAGACAAATCTAGAGTCAAGGTAATTGGGAAACTTTTAAATTTTCATATGCAGTTAACCTCTAAAACTAGGGTTCAAAAATTCATTGATATTCAAGTTGTTGATATACCTAATGTTTATGGAATATTTTTAAGTATGGAATGGACCAAGGCCCTGAATGGTTACATGTCCACATATTACTCACATTTGTGGCTACCTTGGGAGGGAGTTCCTAATCAAATTAGGGGCGAGAGAGAACCAAGGATGAAACACATGATAATAGAGTACAATGTTGTAAATTAGAGGGTCAATAAATTGACTCATACTTAGGGGTTTTCACCTAGATACTAATAAGGTATGTGATCCCAAGAATGCTCATGTTGTTCCTGAGCTATGGAAATTACATTTTGATGGTGTTAGGTGTAAGGTTGGATCTAGAGTAGGTACTATACTTACTAACCCCATCGGTAAAAAATACCATGCTTATTATAGACTCTAATTCCCTTACACTAATATTTTTTTTGGAATATGAAGCCCTTATCCTAGGTTTTCAATTTGTTATAAAGAATAAGGTCAAAGAACTACTAGTTTATGAGGATTTTGGAACTAGTGGTTAACCACGTAAGAATCAAATGCCAATATAATATCTCATATATTAAGAGGTATAAGTTTAGGGTTTAGGATTTTATTGATTCCTCTGATGATTTTAACATTACCTCCATCCTAAGAGAAGAAAACTAAGCTGCTGATGAGTTGGCATCTACTACAACCAACCTCATGCCCAACTAAGATTCCCCTAATTTTAGCATTGAGTTGATTTCTTGTCCTTTAGTACTTGATAATTTTAACCATTTTCAAGTTTTTAGTAATTATTAGTAGATATTGTCTTTCATGACCAATTATAGAGCATTTTATGCTCGTATTATTGATGAAACTAATGAAAATGCATCTAAGGAGGACAAGTTTGATGGTAAAGTCATTCAATTGAATGACAAAAATATCCCCAAGGGGATGATTGCTTTAGAGAGACTATTTGATCAAGACAAACTAGATGAATTTTCTAAGCTTCCCAAGGTAAGTGGGAAAGACTATAATACTATTGATTTTGATCTCCAAGATCAGCCCTAGCTAGTAAATATTAGAAAAGTTTGCACAAACATTAAGAACAAAAAGGCCAAAGAGCTCCTTACCCAATATAGGGATGTCATAGCCTGATCCTATGATGACTTAAAGATATTTGATCTAAGGGTCATATCCCATACTATACCCCTTAAAGAACACTGCAAGCCCTTTAGATATAAATAAATACCATTAAATCCTATCCTAGAACCAATGATCTTTAAGGAGGTTAAGAGACAACTAGATGCTAAGATAGTCTTTTAATTTAAGGCATTCTACCTAGGTGGTTAATTTGGTGCCAGTCAGGAAGAATAATATCAATATTAGGCTTTGCATTGACTTTAAGAACTTAAACAAAGCATCAAAAAAGGAAAACTATCCCCTTAACTCTCTAGACCAGGTGATTCAAGTTGTTTCAGGTTCAATTATGATGTCTTTTCTTGATAGATTTTCATGTTACAACCAAGTGTTGGTTGATAGAGAGGACATGATGAAAACAACCTTCACAACCAAGTGGGGAACCTTTGCTTAAAAGAGGATGCCCTTTGGGCTAATCAATGTAGGAGATAATTTTCAAAGAGCTATGGACCATGCCATATTATTATATACGTGGATGATCTAATAGTTTTCTCTAAAAATAGAGAAGATCAATTCATGCACTTACAACAAGTTTTTGAGAGATTGAGAAGGTATGAGATCTCCTTAAACCCTAAGAAGAGTACCTTTTGTGTTACATAAGGAAAATTATTGGGTCATGTTATAGCCAAAGATGGGATCTCTATAGATCCTGAAAGAGTGGAGACCATATCTAGAATAGAGCCTCCAAATAGTAGAGAAGATTTAAAGTCATTTTTTGGTAAGATAAAATTTGCAATAAAGTTTATTGCTGGCTTTGTAAAGATTACCAAGCCATTGAATGACATGCTCAATAAGGATGCCAAGGTCACATGGAATGAAAAATCTAAGAAGGCATTCAATGATATCAAGGAGGCCATTAACCAAGTTTAAATCCTTATAAGTTCTAACTTTTCAAAGTACTTTTATCTCTACTCCTTTGCATCTGACCATATCATAAGATTTATGGGTGTGATCACCAAATAGCTTTTATGAGCACTAATTTGAATAATATTGAGTTAAATTATTCATTGATTGATAAGTAGATATATGCATTAGTTATAGTAGTAAATAAATCTAGGCATTACATCCTTACAAATAAGGTACATGTTATCTTACCTGACCCTACCACAAAACTTATGTTAAGTCAGAATGAACTAGGAAAATGTAGAGGTAAGTGGATATTAGTTTTGTAGGAGTATGACTTGGAGATGAGAATAGAAATTTGGTAAGGTGCCGAGGTTTGATCCAAATGATTTCTAATGTTAAACCTAGGCTAAGTATTATGCAAGTAGATCAAAAAAACTTTCAAGCTAGTGAGTGGTATGATTCAATCATATATTTGCTAATTAATGGTACTTGTCCTGTAAGATTATCTAGGAATCAAAAGAGGGACCTAAGAATGAATACAATCCATTATCTGATCAAGTATGGGGTTTTGTATAGAATAAAATTTTAAGGAATCTACCTAAGGTGTGTCTCATGAGAAGAGGCCACCCAAGTCATGAGCACCTTCCATGAAAAGCTAGGTAGTGGAAATCTATCTAGGAGAACCACATCCCATAAAATTCTTAGAGCTGGATATTATTGTCCAAATATTTTTAAGGATGCTCACAATCATGTGAGGGAATGTCACTCATTTCAAGTCTTTAGTACCAAGGAACCAAAGGCAATAGTTCCTCTACAACCGGTCATGGTTGATAAACCCTTTGCTCAATGGGGGTTATATTTTATTGGGGTAATCAACCCAAATTCATCTAAAGGTCACAAGTATGTCTTGATTGCCACAAAATTATTGCATAAGGTGGACTAAATCTAAAACCACCAAGTAATATAAAATGGAGGAAGTGATCAACTTCTTTTAAGAGAACATCTGTACTAGGTTTAGAACTCTAGTCTCTCTAGTATGTGACAATGGACCTAAATTTATATCTATAGAGATGATTGAATGGGTTTATGATAATGGCATTACTTTCAATTTTGCATCCAACCATTATCCCCAAGGGATTGGATTTTTTGAGTCTACCAATAAAAATTTGATGAAAGCAATCAAAAAATATTCTAAAAACAAACCCAAAACTTGTCAAAAGTATGCATTATGGGCTGATAGGATAAGAATTAAACAAGACTTGAAGGCATCACCTTTTTTATTGGTATATGACAATGAACCAATCATCCCTATCACTCTTAAGTTACCCACATACAAATTTATGCAATAATATATGGAAGAGGGTCAGGAATTAGTGAACTCAAGATTGCTAGACATAATTCAAATGGAAGATGCAAAGGAGAAAGCCTTTGCTCATTTTAGAAGGCATAAAACCACAATGGAAACATGGTTTGATAAAATATCAAATATTAAGGTGTTTAGACAAGGGGACCTAGTTCTCTTTTGGGACAAGGCATCTGAGCCTAAGGGCAAACATGGAAAATTTACACCTTTGTGGATTGGACCCTATTAGATTTTAGATTACAGAAACACTAGGGAACAACACCTTCAATCTCAAATATATGAAAGGATAAATTTTCACATTTCCCACCAATTTATAGTACCTCAAGCACTACTTCTCTAATGCTCTTCCTAAGGTCTTTAAGGAGTAAACTGTAAGATGGTTAAATTTAATGTATGTAGGCCAGCTAGTTTCTTTTAAGTTTTTTACTTCTTGTCCCTTGCTTGTATATACGCATGTATATATTTATTTTCCCCTCTTTCCTTTCTTGATTTCCTATTTTTTGTTACGTGTTTACTTTGGTTGACTTTTTCCTTGGTTCTAATAAGTCCTTTTGGATAATCCTTAGCTCAAAGTTAGGCAATTTGCTTGAAAATGCCCAAAATTCAAAAATGGAGATGTGTACCTCATACATATGATGGATATGCTTCTAAAATGCAAACCTAATGTTTTAATTTGAATAAATTGGTAAATACCAATGGAAGAAGCCAATCATTCCATAAGAACTTAAGCATTGTCTTGACCTCAAATTGGTTTTAAGAAGATTCACACTTGTAGATTGAGAACTCAAGCTATCATTGTATAGCCACACTAGCACTTAACATCCTTTCTTGGTATAAGGGTTATAACCATAGGTGATTCTATAAAGATAAAACACTTGACCAAATCCTAAAACCTAGCTATTCTAGTTCCCAACCTTACTAGAAGCATAAATATCTAAATAAAAAGGAAAATTTAATGCAAAATCAAAAGGATTTGTAAGCATAGGTAATTATAGTAATATCCACTGAGGCTATGGACACCTAGATAGAAGTGGAGCAAGTCCTTGAGTGGAGATAAAGGCATGTCTATGGATGCATGGCTAGTATTAGAGCAATGTCCATGCCTTGAGCCAAAAACATGGTTCTCTAAACATGCTCTAAGTCAGTGTTAAATATTAAGGGCATGAAACTTGGAAGTTGTTCCTTGAACCCCATGTAAAATAGTAAGTGGAATTAAAGCACACACATAATATGTATATTTCTTGATGTTTGAGCCTAAATATAAAAGTGCAAGGTTTGTTTCAACCATAATCTAATATTGATAATGATATTGATCAAGTGGAGTGGATGACCTAAATATTCCTCTAAATCAGAGTCTCTAGGTTCTAACATATTGCTATGTTTCCCCCATGAGTCACCAGTTTTTTAGGCCAACATACCCCTATGTTTGAAATTTGGGACCCTTGAGAAACCCTAAGAATAAATATGATAACATGGCATATTAATATCATTTTTAGAATTTGAAGATCATCCACTTTACCAAAATCAAGCTTACTTAGCTATATTTTTCTTTAATTTTGTCTAAAACTTCTAATAAATGGTCTTTATGGCTTTTATTTATAGGTTCCATGGTGTTTTTTCTTGAGAAATTCATGTTCCAAAACTTGGCAAAACCCTCAATTCAAATTTGAATACTAGTGGGAACCTTTAAAAAGCCACTTTGGACTTAAGCATAAATTTCATATCTTAAGCTTAGTCATTTTCTTTAACACAATTAAAACTTATCCTAAAAATTATTGGTCGTCTTTAATATTTCCCCCTTTAAGTTATTTATATTTCTAACTAAGTTTAATGTCAGTTTTGCAGGGTCCCTTTTAGTATTTCCTAGCCTAGTCCCTTTGATTCATAAACTAGCCTAAATTTTTAATCCTAAGGCCCCATTATATTTATTAATATGAATGATACCTTAGACTTAACACCTTATGCTAAGTATTTTATAGCACTATAGGTCCTAAGTTAACTTCCTTGCATCTTATAGGATCTTAAAACCCTCACTTTGTTGTGGTATTTGATACAATTAAGTGATAAAGGCCTGAGCTTCAACTTAAACAACATGCATATTAAAAGATCTGATGATCTATGCTTCATCATGGGAAAAGGATCCAATGGCATGAAGGCCCAAATAATTTTGTGCCCTTAGCCTTCATCCAATAGTTCTCACTTCATCATGAATACTTGATTGGATAAAGAAAGGAATAGTTTAAAGGTTAAAGGATTACAGAAGACCTGTAGGATCAACATGCAACACCCTTACAATCAAGGATTAAAATCACATGGGTCCTTCTTGACAAAAATAATTAATCATGAACAAGCTCCTTCATCATGTTCCTAAGGCTCTCTCTTACTCACATGACCTTGATTCAATGGAGCGCATTGAGTCTGAGATCCTCAAAATATCTATGGAGGTGCCAAGTGACACTCTTGCATTAGGTCATAGGAATTTTATGAGATTAAAATTGACATTTGTGAAACCATCATTTGATGTTCATGAGGACATATTTTATGCCCACACAACTTTCAACTTAAAGCTCATTAAATTAAAATCTTCACTATCTTAAAATTGATGTTTGTGCAAATGTCATTTGATGTCTACGAGGATGTATTTGATGTCTATGAGACCATTAAATTTAAGATAATGAATTATTCTATTAAAGATCAAAATGCACTCCAAAATGTTGCTAGAAATCTCATGAATTGCCATACAGACTAATGGAAGCCCTCATAAGATGCTCAAGTACTGGAAACCTGTAATCTACAAATGTTGAAATGGTCTTATGGTCTAAGTATATACAAAATGAACTTAGTCTAGACTCTATATTTTATGTTCCCCATTTCATTTTGTATCATGAACCTTAGGCTAAATATCTATGATAAGTTTTATTTTAAAAGGACCTTGATAATGTAGAACTTAGACCAAATGCTTCTAACCAAAGATTTTAATGTGTTTATTAATGCAATAAAACTCTATTTGGCATTAGACCAATATATCATTTTGACCCTCCTTGAGCATATTTTATATGCTTGGCATAAATATTTTATCCCAAAGTATACATTGTGTTTATTAAACATATCGTAAACTTTGGCCTAAAACATTTAGCCATGGTCCTGTTTGTATAAATCTAGATGACTTGGGCATAAATTTCTTAGCCTAAGGTTTATTTCATGTTTTATAAACATGAAATAAAACTTATACTAAGAAATCTAAGCCTAAGTCCTACCTTAATAATGTGCTAACTTAAATCTTGGGCATTTTTGTAAATCAATAGCTCACACTTCAATATGGGAGGATGATCCAACTGTGTAAAGATCCCATAGAATTTTTAATAGAGTCTCGAGAGCCCATAGGCTAAACACATGGTGAAAGCACATTCAAATCAAAACTGATAGATGATCCAATGTTTTATACTTCATTGTTCTCCATGATCTAATGACATGAAATCACTAATGACTTATTAAAGGAACCCAAAGGCCCATGGAGGTACTAGGTGGCATAACCATAGGGCACTAGAACCAAAGATAAAATTAACAGGTAAGTTCCAAAATCACAATCAATGGCTCATTCCAATCCAATATTTAATCTAAAAAAGTGAAGAAAATTAGGCATTTTGAATACCAACAGCTAGTGCTCAAAGGCATTTATGAAAAATGTTGTGAAAGGTCCAGATCATTGCCACATAAGCACCACATAAGTAGAAAAGGAAAAAATAAGAGATCTTGTGGGCTTGAAAATTTAAAATTATAAAGGTAAAAATACAAATCAAATACAAGGTATGTATAATCCATAGTTTGGATATATCCTACCATTAAAGCTTTAAAACCCTAAACCCTACATAAAAGTGACCTAAGTGAACTCAATTGGTTATAATTTAATCTGAAGAGAGCTTGATTATGTTTTTGAGAATAAAATACATACCATAGAGACCAATTTTAAATTGAAGGTAAATAAATTAGAAATTATAAGTCATGACAACCCATAGATAACAATTGAGAGAAGAGATAGAGCTATATCTGTCAATAGATAAGGAAGGTAGGATCTTCAAAGACACCAACCTAGATACTACAACCATCAAAAATGACAAAAAGAATTGGTTTTAAATTTTATTCATTGTGGATTAATTATAACCCATCACCAAGGAGGAATAGAGGATTGCTACTATCAATAGAAAATACTATGACCTAGTCATTGTTCAAATGGCTGGCTTTCACTCTGCCACTACCAAGCCTGAGGTACTTCATTATATAGATATCATTACCCCTATATTTTTTGTTTTTAGGATATATAATGATTGGATCATCCATGAAATGACCTCCAAAAATATTTCATAAATCTCCCTTGTGGACTTTGAAACATACTACAAGCTTCCCAAGCCCTATGTAGACTTGCCCCAAATCAAAGAGTGGACTAGCAAGCACGACCTGGACACCATCCTCTAACCATGGTTTCTCTAAGAGAACCATGTATTCAAGGACCTTGAAGGGAGGATTACCATTGTCTAATTTAGAGAGGGAATTAGGATAATCATAACCCTATTAAATCAAGCATTAGGAGCCCCTTCCACCACATATGTAAACATGACCTAGGTTTCATATGTATACTTCATGATTGAAGAAACACTCACCCCCATATTGGAGAACTAATCAATATTCACCTAGGTTGCCAATTTACTACTATTAAGAAGACAACTAGCAAGCAATTATGCATGATGTCCTATTTACTTTATGCCTACTTGCTTCCAATAACTTCTCTAGCATGAAGAACTAGTCTCCACAAGGTCAAACCTCCATTTCCCACCATTAATCAAAATTTTACACCTTTAAGTATAGAAACTACATGTAATTTATATGTTATTGTGTCCACCCAATCATAGTGGAGGTTATTATAGGTTTTCCCATGCCTAGAGTCCATCCACTAATCAAGAAGTATGTAGAGATGATGGGTGACATATGGTTCTATCCAGACTACATAGTCATCAAGATTGAGAGGATCATGCCCACACCATATCTATTGCCTATATATGTATCAAAAAATCTAGCTAAAAAAGAAATTTCTTCCCAACTCATCAATGGAACTGATGGAATTTTTAAGGAGAAGAGGAAGAGTCTTCTCCATCCCTTCCCTCTAATTATTGGAAGGACTATGTTGAAAGATTGGAAATAGTTATCAATCATGTCCAAACATAGTGACTCATTTGGGTTTCAATTTGATGAACTCAAAATATGGGACCCCAAAAACATATTAAATGATCATTTGAAGGATAAGAAGCTACCCAAAATTGTGTATATGCATCAACATAATGTTCATGACTCTATTGACATTAAGGCAAAGAGCTATGAAGAAGTGTTGTTCAGGATCAAAGGGCATAACATCAATCTTGAGCATAGGTTGAAAAAATATGACAAGCCAACAATAGAGGCATGGAAGATGCATACTCTCCAGTAGCACTTACTTCGTAGACCATTCAAGACATCCCAATAACAACCTCAAGTGGAGCAACCATAACGTCAAGGGAAAATTATGCAAAGGCAAGATGAACAAAGCTATGGTAAGGAAAAGCTGGAAGAGACACCTGGATAAGGGCCCTCATCTTTAGCGCTACCCTAGAGACCACCTTTACCAATTAAGTATTTGGACATGATTGCCTTAGGACCAGATGAAATAGTTGAGGGTTCCCTCAAAGAGCATGCAAAGGCATATGGAACAAATAATGAAGGAGAATAGAATAAATAAACTCAAATCCAAGTAGGGGATCCTAAGGAAGAAAAAGGAAAAGGGGTTGTTTTTGATATAGTCCCAATGGCACCCTAGGAAAAGAGGAAGGTAGAGTTGGAATTGATCCTTGTTGGACCAAGGAAGAAACCAAGATTCACCTTCACTCACCCCACTAGTGAATTCAATCTATTTAGTGAGGAATTACCCATCCATGGACCAATCATCCCTAATTGGTTCATCTATGGAAAATTACATAAGATCCCTTCTCTCTCCCATTCATGGGCCATAACAAAAGTTGTCAATATTAAATTACATGATGACATTAAACCATGGATTAAGGATATAATAAGGAAGAGGAAGAAAGAAGGACAGTGTCTACCAAAGGGCCAGAGAGTATGAAAATGGATGCTCCTGGATAATCAAGCAACATAAGAATTGAGGTCTAAAAACATCCCAAATTCACAAAGCTAGTCACCACTATCCAATTTAATATAGAGATAGCTGGACTGGAAAGGGTCACCACTAAGAAGGCCATGGTGGGAATTGAGTTCACCTTCTAGAAGGTTGAGCCCTTTATAAGTCTAACCCTGGTTGGAGGATAACAACTTGCGGAATATCCTATCCATAAGGAGGATGTTGAGAGATTGATTGAAGCTCAATCATCTCAAGTAAACACTAGGATTTAGGGGATGAAATAGAAAATCCATAATTTGGAGAGGATAAAGCAGAACCTAGAGACCTAGGCCATTTTATCAATGCCTAGTGACATCATTAGCATGTTTGAGTCTTCATTATTTGACATGTATGATTCTTTAAAGACATTAAAGTTGAGGTAGGATGCCTTGGACTAGCAAGGTGAAGTCGTCAAAGAATTAATAACAGAATGGCAAGGGGTTGAGACAAAAATAAGATACTTCATTAGCATTTTGATCAAGGATAGAATCCCTAAGTTCAAAACCATCAACATAGCCCACTTGAATGCCATATTGGGAATAATAGTGGATAAAATTTAGAGTTTAAGTGCATGGACAAATAATTTTAATAGACTCCTTGTAGATGATAAACAATTGATCACTAAGATTGAGCAGATCCAAGGCACCATGCTAGTTATCCTACCAAAACTATAGCCCTAGAGATCATTTATGGTGTAGAATACAATCATAGAGTCTCTGTTGTTATGAATGAAGTAAAAATCTAGAGCCAAGGTAGATTAGGTAGTGATAATGGTAGGATTCTAGGCATGATCTTTAATGTTGAAGAAAAGATTATAAAGGCCAGGAGTATTAAGGAAGTTATGGATAGAGATGACAGAGATTTGGATGACCTATCTAACCAAGAGGAATTATGCCTCATGAAGCTAGTTGTAGACCTAAATCTCATCAAGGATCAACATCAAAAGGCTATGGAACTACTACAAGATCAATAGGGGAGCCCCAAGGCAATGGGCCCACCTAGTAGATAATATTCCTTTTGTAAAAACATTATAATATTTAAGGTGGGAATATTCTTTTATAAGGAATATATTGGTTTGCTATCATATTTCCCCTAGGTCAGTCTAATTGTAAAAGACAAGTGTATTTTATAACTTTCTAAGGAAGGATAGTTGTCCTTATATCTTGTACACTTATATGTTATAACTGACTGGTGTACTACCTTATCTTTCTATAAAGGCATGCATCACCATCTTATAAAGGAGAGAGAATTTTGAGCAAATTTTGTATACTTGAATAAATTAATATAATCAAGGAGTTTTGCAAAGATTTTCCATATTTGATATGTCAATTGCTATCATAGCTTTTCTCTTAATTGCTAGTTTTATGTCTTAAATTTGAATAGATTCTTTGAATTATGGGTTGCATTTACTAATCACAAGGTTTTCTAATTTGTGCATATGCTATATTAGTTGAAGGATATTGGATTTTATTTACTCCATTTTGTTCTATATTCATATGTGCAAATTCTATTTGATTATAGTGGTAAATATTTAAAAGTAAACCTGGTTTGTACTTGTGATTATTTACATTATCCTTTGAAGTTTTCCTAGTATATAGTGAAATCTGAGCTTAGGCTATTTTGCATTATATATTGGTTTGAATTCATACTTAGTTGAAATTTATGATTTGTCATAATATTCTAGACTAAGATAGATAATTACTCATTTTATTTTCTGCCTTACCCTTCTCTTTGTTCCTTTTTCTTACACCAGATCACTTTAGTTTAAAATTCATTATAAAGATAAATCTAGATTAACTTTTAGCTTAAGTTTGTATCATAATTAAATAAGAATCAACATAGATCCACTATAATTCATAAATAATGGACCTTTATGGCTCCCATACATTACTCATTATAAATTTATGGAATACTAATACATATCTCTACCTCTATTTCACCATAAGTGACATCAAGTTGCCACAACCTGCTACTCATGCTCTAAGTTTATATAATTATAAAATGAGAAGTGTTATTTGAACACTGAAAACCCCTGTGGTACATTTAGAGGTACCAACAAGTCTCTACCATGAGATCTTGACTCAACTTATCTAATGAAATCATGGTATCATCCAAACAAATTTTGTTGGTTTCATGCACATTGGGGCCACTCTGATGAGACTTGTAGATAATTACATAATATAACTATGAAATTTATTCTTGTCCAAAATTTTGATGATGAATCACTCATTCACAAGTTATAGAAATTATATGACATAACCTTTAAACCTCATGAAACACAAAACAAAAATCAATATTTAAAGCAAGCTAATGCTAATCTCACCATATACAAATATCCTCTTCCTAATCATTGAGATAGAAATGACAAGCCTCTCATTTAATTAACAAATTTTAAAGTCTTATAGACCTCACCATGTAATAAATGTGGTCAATATGACTCACATGTGAGGGGTAATTTATTTCATTGTTTCTAATCCAACCCACATGCACCAAACCTCCCAAAAATTATGCATCATTCAAGACTCTTCATCATCTAATGGAGTTTGGGCAAGAGGACCTTATATCTTTCCAAGAACCATTTCCCACATCTCAAATGGATAATACCTCTCACACTATATATACTATCCCCGCATTGTCTACACCAATCAAAAACATTCCTCAACCATCCAATAATATTTATTCAATTCAATTACAAGAAATACCTAAATCAAATATCCCACCATCTAAAGAAAATTAACTAATTTTTCCTCTAACTAAATCAACTAAATCTTAGAAACACAAGTTTTAATTCAATTCCAATCCTCCTTCATAGGATATCCTACAACACTATGAACCTCTATCAAGAATTCCCCCCATGGGTTATAATGAACAGGACCCCATAGTGGAACTTTCTCATCTCCCATCTCAAATACCTTTCCTAGAACTCATATGAACTTCCCCCATCATAACAATCATCTGATACAATTATTATTTTAAATGAACATCCCTTGTCCTCCCCTAGTAGGATGTAAAGCTACCTTATCTAGGTTTAAAGATAGTATCTTACAACAATGCAAAGATATGTCCACCCACATTGATGAAATAATGGACACTTATCTTTCTCTTAAATTTATTATCACTTCTATGATTCTAGATGAGATTATACTTTGCACAGATTATCCTCCACTATTCATTAGTTTCCAAATGAGTGATATCCAATTCAAATGTTATTTGATTAATGAGGGTTTAGATACTTGTGTCACCTCCATCAATTTCATTAAAAATCTTGGATATTTCAAGTGCAATCTTAAGTTCACATGAATTGCATGTAAAGATTATAATATAAGGCAAATTCTTCATTTAATATGTGTGTGTCTTCCTATTACCATCCATAGTATCATTGTTTGATTGAAATATATGATATTTAACTTTCCCCTTTCCTATAACATCTTGCTTGGTAGACCTTAGACTCATTGCATGAGGGTTGTCACCTCATTCTATTGCTAATACATCAAAAATCCCCCATAATGGTGTTATAAAAAATATTTAAGGAGACACAAACCCTTGAAATTTTGAAAATTTATAAGAACATGGTGTCTTTAAAATTTCAACCCTTGGACCCTTGCCTAATATCCCATTAAGGGAATCTCAATGTTTCAATTATCCTATCAATTATACTTGAGGTTATAATGGTCACCTTGAACTTATTGGTAACATACCACCTAACCTTTTAGATTATGATGATGATGATCCAAATGAGACCACCATCAAGATCAAAAATTAGGATCTCTCCCCTCTTCTCATCACCTAGTTTCCATGATCCTTAAAACTACACTCCCATCATCCCCCTATTTATGATATACCCATAGTCTTACCCAAGACTCGACATTCTATTCATCATGATAATTCTAATGAAAATATCATACCTAATTATACCATTTACCTACATAAACCCAATTATGATTATGGTTATACTTTAGACAATCCATTTATAAGAGGACTTATCTAGGCTAGAGATGCCAAGATTCTTCAGCATCATACTTATTTATTTCAATTTTTCCATTCATATTATTGTATTCCTTACTTTTATAGTGCCTAATTATAGTATTCTTCCTATTTTTTCATATGGTAGAGATGGAATGATCACATGATAGCTCTAGGTTTGGTAGATCCTCTTAGAAGCGTGCTCATGGATCACGCTATGAACGATCCTTATAATTTTTTTATAGATACTAGGATTATTCTAGTTTGTTTATGTCAAATATGTTAGCTACTAATCTTAAGCCCTCTACACATCCTTCTTTACCCTTATTTAAGCCTCATCCACATTTTACTCCCACTCTACCTTTAGTTCATCCTCATCCTGTATCTAATTCTACTTCACCTTTAGATGAGCCCATCCCAATCTATACACTAACCCTACCTCCCCTTGGAAATGGCCTTCTTCATTTTCCATATCTTTATCCCTTACCTACCTATGGTATGATCAACCTTATTATTATATTCAATTTTTTTTATCATTAGACTAGAGACTATCAGTTATATCAGGCTCACCCAACTTCTACTTCTACCTCTTCTATTAGTATACCCACAAAGTCTACTAACAAGCATATATGTTGCTTCCATGGCACAAATAATAATTCTTCCACCCATTTTTGAAATATTTTGTAATATATTGACACATTATGTCCCACCCTTCCTCACCCCAAAGGCAAGGCTATACCTACTCCCATGTTTTTACTTGAGTATATCCCAAAATATGAGGTATATTATCTTTATCACTAGTGCAATACCCATCATACCTATCATTTCCAAATTCTCCATAAATACCTTTATTATCACCATATGATGATTATTGTGACCATTATTCCCTCTTCCATAGGTTTTTCACATAATAAGCCTCCTCTTTCTTCATGTGTGGTTCCTTCCTCCACTGTGGTTTCTTCCCCACCTATGGTTCCTTCTCCAATGGTGGTGCCACCTTCTTGTATTGCATATACCATTCCTATTCTCTCATTTATTATTAATTTTATGTATTCTATTAATAATATCCCTCCTAAGCATGATCCTTCAATTACATATACATTTTATATTGAGGATATTTGATTAGAGGTCTTTTCACAGCTTTCCTTGAGGATTGATGAGAGTTTAGATGCAATTAGGATCCAATTTCATCAAGATATTTTAGATGTCATGGATAATATTTTTGGACTGATTTATCAACATTTATGAACACATCATGGTGTTATTTTGATCCTTTAATTACATATACAGTTTATATTGAGGATATTTGATTAGAGGTCTTTTCACAACTTTCCTTGATGATCGATGAGATTTTAGATGCCATTAGGATCCAATTTCATCAAGATATTTTAGATGTCATGGATAATATTTGTGGACCAATTAATCAAAAAATTTAAACACATCATGGTGTTATTTTCACTTTCTTCATTATGATTTTGGATTGGACTTGTGATACACTTTTATGTATCTTATATCATTTGACTATGTGTCAAATTAGGTTTCACTTATCTATTTCACATGGATCTTTATATTATGCATTTTCAGTTGTATATGGTTTCCTTTTTTCTCATATTTTCTTATGGATTATTTTTCATTATTTTCATGATTGCATGCTTATAATTATGAGTTCATGGATGTCTTGGTATTTCTTTATGATTGTTTTCTACCTTAGCTCCACAACTTGGATAATTATTATTGTGACTTGGTTATACAAACCTTGCTCCCCTTATTAATCCTTATTTACCATGTGATCAGTTAGAAAATAAGGCATTTCATTGTAATCTTCTCTTAACAATCTACTTTGGATATCCTTTTTTACATATCTCCCTTCATATACTAAGCATACATATAGTTGAAACTTGAGATAGCATACCGACTGGTTCATAAGTAAGCCTAAGTGTTTAGTCAGTAATATCATTGGATACTTATATTCCTTTAACCAAATTATAAATCTCATTCATGTGTTTTAATTCTATCCCTCATGTTTTTTAATTCCAAATATATATGGAGGAGGAAACATAAAAGACATAAAATTTAAAATCCAAATCATTTAAACAAAAGACAACATACAAATTTCAAAAGTCAAATCACATGAAAATACATGATTAATAACACATCTCGTATTCATAATCAAAGATAAAACTAGACATTTGAACTCATAATAGATTTGAGGTCCTTTGGCATGTGCTAGGCCAGTAGATTGGGAAAGGAGAATTTAAAAAACTTTTAGTGCCACCTACTTTCTCACACAAGTACCCAATCTTCATAGTAGACTAAGGGCTCTATAAGAGGTCCTGAGAAATGGGGAACATGTTGTGGGAAATAAGTTCCATTTTAATTTACTTGTTCATATAACAAACATGAGTCAATCTTAGTATCTCACATGTTTGAATATATAGCTTTGTGCTTTTTATGAATGGGTATCCTTTGTATTTTGATGGTCACTAGACTCTTAATTTTTTCCAATGTACCTTGTATGCCTCAGGTTTATTGAGGTCTTCTCATAGATGCATATGTCATGATTTTTACATTCTCTCTTTCATTTACAACATTCCTAATATTTACCCTTGATAAGGATTGTTTTGTTAATTGATCATTCCCCTTAGGGCTTCCATTTGTGAGTTGCAATATAAGACCATAGATGGGACCAAACCTTCCTCATAAATTACCAAATTACAAACATCTTTTAACTTATTCCCATAGTTGTTTCCACATCATTGGTGTTCCCTTTGTGAGTTTCATTATAAGACCATGGATAGGACTAGGCCCTCCTCACAAAATATTCCAATACCCAAGTCACAATTAAATTACATGTGTCAAATTTGAGATAAGTAGTATTTGATTATGAGTTACACATCATTGACATGCTTCCCATCTTGATTTAGTATGTTTTATGATTACTTCATTAATATTTCAATTTTATCTTATGAGTTTTTGATTGCATGTATACTTACAAATATTTTATTATTTTTTTCATACTTCCTAACTTGAATTAGTGTGATTAATTTCATTTCATTTTACAATTTTTTTTCTTTTTATACTTCCCAATGTGATTTAGTATGATTGATTGACTTAATTTTTTTATTTTTATATCATTGGTTTTTCATGTGCTTTCTATTTTATTACAGTATTTTCATACTTCCCAATGTGATATAGTGTTATTTTCATTTTCTTTAACTTGGTACAAATCTATTTACATGATTTGAAAACATTTGTTATCTTTTTTACCATCTTTAGTTTATTATATTTAGTCATATTTTTTTATTACACATTTTACATCATGATATAATGTATAATACATTTGTTTTTTATTACTTATACTCTTCTAGATAATTTTACCCCTTTTATTTTTAACCATGCATATGTATCACATAATGCTAGAAAAAAAACATCACATATTTCTCATAACATATACAACAAAATCTAAATATATGTGGTAGAAAAAAATATACCCATGCATCCACATCCAAATCCAAGTACAAATAATAAGATCAATACAACTATATATATATATATATATATATATATATATATATATATATATATATATATACAATAGCTTCACCTCTAAGGCTGGGCTCTATCATGTCTATCCTATGGCCTAGCTATGCTACCCATAAATGCCTATGAATATCCCTTATGAATAATATGTTGTAAAGAGGCAGTCTGACATCTCAATCCACCCACCTATCCCTATAGATTGGCCACCTAGGCCTCTACCTATTCAAGATGGATAGTGGTCACCATGTGCATAGCTCTCTCCTATGATAGGTCTTGTTAGGAAATTGTTTCTCCCTCTCCAAACCTCACCAATGGTTGAAACCCATCACTACATGGATGTGGCTTCCTCATGGACTCTGCCACCAATCTAAACTAACCTACCTAGTCTAGGGAATATGGAACTATAGGATCATCTAATGTGGTGGGGTTGTATTGTTTCAACACCCTATCCAAAATTATATGATATATAGCCATAACTAGGGATCCCCATCTAATCTCATATATCATAGGATATGAAAAATTAAAATTAGATAGGCATCATATCACATATATATCTCACAAACATCTATCTACCATAAACACAATGCAACTAGTATCCTATATTACAAACTTAAATCAAAATTACAACATTGCTCATCAAAGTTGGTGTCTTTGATCATGGTCTCTCCATATGCTCACCCACTAAGCACTTATTTTGTAGGCCACATACATACAAGTGAAAACCTAGGATTCAATACTTGAGAATGTCATGATCTTCTCCTCATAGGTGCATCTATGGACCAAATCTATCTTAAAGTGGCTACTAGGTCACCCTGTATAATAGATCATGTTTGTATCTCCTTATATTGACATTGCCTCCAAATTTGATGAGGATGTGGTGGTTATTTTTGCCTTTATTGTGGTTCCTAATATGCCCATACATACACATACATATCCTTTCCCTTTGATTGATACACTATCATTTACTATCATGCTCAACCACTCTATGGTCTATCATGTTGAGGCCTAATCACTGGTATCTCCATAGGTACCCCTCCCCTCTCTCTCATCTCTCTAGCATGTCATGCCCAATAAGCAGGAACTACTAAAGGGGATGCTATATGAGGGAGTCCAAACTATCCTAGTAAGCATGCCACTAGATGCGACTTCACTCATGGCATGTAGTGGCCCATGATTTGCACTTATGCAAACCCTGTCACAATGGTCAACAAACTAGGCCATATAAATACTATGTGTGTATAGGGATACCACACAATCTCACCTCATGTGATCATCTATGATGTTGGCACATGGGAAGTGATCCATGCTACATGGTATTGTCTCCACCTCAAGACCTGAGGCAACCTATCATCAACCACATGGGGCAATCTAACTAGTCAATACATGGAAAACCTATCATAGATCCATGAACTCAATAGAATCATAGGCCCTATAGTCTTCTTTTATCTAGATATTATCCCATACATATCATGCATGAACTATATCTAGATGACAGCCCCAAAATCATAAAGTTCTCCTTGATCTAATAAAGACTAACACAAGGCTATCACATATAGTGGTGCTTTGTCATCTAACTTGTGACACAACACTCATGCTATCATAAGTCTTATCACCACCTTTTAATATATATAATGGCCAAAATATAAATATTAAGTAAGTTCACCCTCAATCTAGGGTGAATCTTATATGAGCAAGCATCCCACTGGGATAATGCTCATCTCTCATCCTCATCCTCTGGTGTATCAATAATCACTAGTATCTTACCTATCAAAAGTCCAAGAAATGTATGGACATCCTCCAGCATGATACCCAACTCAATGGTGTCCCCATCCACCTCCCATTAAAAAGTGTTGGTCAAATTTTCCCATGCTCCTAGGAAAATGATAATGATATCAACACTCAATAGGATTTGTCTCATCTCCATGATGTTGTTGAAACCTAAGGTGACCAATCAAGCTCTATCCACATTTGATAAATTATCTAGAAAATAGGGTAGCCATGATTCATCTACCAGGCATCAATACCTCTGGTATCTCTATAAAATATCAAATAATAAAGGATGTATTAGATATCCATGTCATAAATATTTAAAATGCATTCTAAAAAATTCATAAATTAACTACTTAATCAACTAGTTTGATTTAGTTTCTTATATTTTTTAATTTCATACACAATCATCCCATTTGATAATAAATCAGCCTTGTACCCACCTCATTACACAACATCATCCCATTTAATACTAAATTGACCCTTATTCTTTCCAACTAAATTGGCCTATTTGATACTGAATTGGTCCTCCCCTAGTTATAACATACTAAATCATCCCTCTAGTATGCCTTCCACCATTTGGTCCTTTTAGACTACATCAGCCTACTACTATGAAGTAGGACACTCTTATCAATACTATATCAGCCCACTTCTACGCAATTGGCTTATGTCTTATGCTCACCTTACGAACATAGTCAACCAGGTTGACTATGTTTTTCATTGTGATTACTTTTTGACCATTTACCATAAATGCCTTAGGAGTTTATTTTTTTGACTTATTCCTACCCATTACCTCATTGTACCCATAATATAACCAAAAATTTCCTATGATCAGTTCTGGTTCCTAGATTTTGCCTGCCAGTTAATTTTCTTTATCTAACTCAATTTCAAATAAAATTACTCAAAATTTTTTAAATGCATGATTGATTACCCATGTTGCACTCACTATGGCCATAAAGTGTCCTCCTCATCTTAGTTTTTATCTCCTCACCATGATATCTCTCTAGTCTCAAACTGGGTCTCTCAAAACTCTATTTTCTTATAATAGTAAAAATAGCAAATGAATAATTTTTCACCCTATTTATATTTACTATAAAATTTTATTTAACTAAAAAATATTTACCACTAGATTCCATTTTTCAAGAATTTGTTTATTTATACTAGATATTCTTCCAATCCATAATTTTTTTTGGAATCATGGCATCAAAGATAATCTTTTCACATATTACATGTACATTTTGCAAAAATTTCAATTTTTTCACTTTGTTTGCTAATCTCTATAATTTTTGCCTAATGTTCCCTACATTGGACACCTTCACATTTATTTCACTTCATTCCTTATCTACAACACTACAATAAGTAAAGGTATATTTTTTTAACTCTATTACTTTATTTATCTTGCTTACTTCTTACTGTAATTTATTTAGCTTCAACATTATGTACATTGCTATGTTTTTTTCCTGAAACACCATGCCCTATTACACCTACATGACATGTGATGAGATTTGAGTATGAAATATGTATACACATACTATTCTCAAACTTTATTGATTATTTATGCTTTCTCTCTTATAATAACCTGTCGAGTCTCAATTTCTTTGAGTACATGCCTTAAAGGGCTCACCTAGAAATGGATGGGTAGACCATTGGTGCTTCACAAGATTATTGTCCCCTATACCATCATCTTATATCTACACAACCATATCCTAGACACTTCCCTAGGCCTTATATCCTCTTTTTCACCCTCTTCCAAATATTTACCACTTTTATTAACCCCTTTCTAAGCTTATGTTACATTGTTGGCCCCAACAACCCTATATTCAAACTAATAAAATAAGCTAAGGGTCTAAGATGACTCCTAGTTAACCTATACAAGACCTATTTTTTTTTATCAATAATGAAATAGATTTGATTGGGTTGAACATATCATCTAAACTTTTCAACCTAAGATTTAGCTATATACACATCCAATTTTGCCATTTATGAGCAAGATAAGAAGAATAATAATATATTGTGTATGTGCTTATCCACCATTCTACTTAAGAAGTATAGCTTAGGGTTTCAATACTTTATTTAGAGATAAAAATATCATCTTCTGGAGAAGTCTTTTAGATGCATAGATAATTTGTGTAGCCTAGAGCTAACTTATCCTTGTTATCCTTACATAAGATAATAAACTCTTGTGAAGAACCTCGTCCAAGGGAGATATTGAGGCTCGACAGGTTTATCTTCAGAGGTAGGTATTCATAAATTTGATTCTCCTTTGTAAGAGTAGATAGATTTTCACTTTTACTTCTCTCCCATGTATTAAGATTTTGTATACATTGATGTGAATATAGATCTTTTATGCATGTTTCCTTTTTATGTTTATTACCCTCACTTTGTGCCATAATTTTTGATGAGAACTAGATTAGGATTTACTTTACTTATCATTTACTTTATGAATATGTAAACATAAGACTTAGTTAGGGTTAATGAATGGTGTTTCTTGACTAGAGGGTTTGGAACTCTCTATAATAGCATTAATGTGTTAAGATATCCCTTAGTTAGGTCTATAAAATACATCTTGGTCATGACCCCAACTATTTAATGTATCAACAATCGAAAGTCTAAGTAGGATTTATCTTCTCTGAGCTATGATAGGTTAATAGATCATTTGTTCTTGAAACCTCTTTACATTATACACAAGTTCCTAATTTATTCTTAGAACCTCTTGACATTATAATGTATGTGCCCTTTGGACCTTAAGCTTGAAATCACATATTTCATACCTCTTTTTTTATTGGAGCCTCTTCACATTATACAAAAGTTCCTTATTTCATTCCCCTTCCACCATATATTTTTAAAAAAATTCCCATACTATAATTCACCCTTGTTTAATTTCTCCACCAAATTTGTGCATCAATATTCAACCTTATCCTAAAACCTATCATACTTATCATTTGCTTGGTGATACTATCTTATAGTGTCTAGATAGGCTTTTGTTTCTCCATGTGATAAACAAGCAGTTGTAGATAGGTATGTTCATTTCATGTCCTTACTTTCTTTTAATTTAACATAGGTTGCATGTTTATTTAGTAAATAAATGACTTCTCAAGTTCTTAACTAAATTTTTTGATCTTCTACTATTGACAACCAAGTTAATTGGAGGTAACAATTTGTAAATCAAGGGAAATTAGTGTACTGGAATTTTCTAGATGAGACAAGCCTTGTAATTCACCCACCTATTGAAAAACTTGTGGAGCAATTGTGTTCATTGTTTTTTACAATTTATTGGTGGTGTCAACAAAATATCCATATTCTTTGAC
>JARHVA010003620.1:1412500-1860000 GCA_037957365.1 Torreya grandis | reverse complement strand
ATTGAATTTTAAATTATCATATCAAATAATAAAATAAATCAAATATAAAGTATACACTAGTTGGATTATTCCAATTTATTTATCCAGATGGATTGATGGTTTATGAAGCTATATATATTATATCATGTTTCTTTTTCTTTATGTACTATATCATTCTTCTCTCATTTATTACTAGTTGTGTTACCCTATGGTGTGCCTTACGTTTATATTTGGTAATTATATAATTGATGATATTCAATGTGATATTTTATCCACTTCAATACATTCTCTTTAATATCAAACAAATATTCATGTTGAGATTGATATCTTTATATGCATAAGTTTTATTGTATATTGGTTCATCATCTTATGTTTTTTGAGGTAGTATTGAGGATTTAGTTATTTTGGTGGATTCTCAAATCAAGTCTTCTTGTTATATATCTACTATTTTAAGCCTATGTATATCCAATAATTTATATTGTATGTGTTGTAAATGAAATTCTCCTTTTTCACTTCCACTTACAACAATGTGTCTTTTTGGGTGTAATTTGAAAGGGTTATGAAGGAGTTGTGGAGTCACCATGTAGATGCTTACTTCTTGATGTTGATTCATAGTCTTAAGAAAATTTATTGTGTTACTATACCCTCACAACATGTTTAAGGAGTTCAAAGGATCTTTGAGTGGGAAAATTTCATGAATTACTTATTAGAGGTGTCCAAACATACTCTCTTTCTTGAGAAATTATAATACGACATCAATGATGGTATTAAACCTATCAAAAGAATAAATTATATCCACACCATATTCATTTAATTATTATTAATCCTCTAATATTTGGTCTTCACTATGTACCATGACACTATTATGTTGTTGTTTATTCATGGAGTACTTCAATGGTGATTTAGTGCATTTTCCATAATTCTCATTATCATCTAAAATATCCTAAGTGATGTTTATGCATGAGCTTGTAGCTCAAAATATTTTATTCACCTTTTTACTCCATTATTATCCTCATTGACATGTGTATATAATTAACCTTGCATGCCTTATTCTAAACTTCTTAAAAACTAATGGGACATTGTCCCCATCATCCTACTAATCTTATATCTTATCCTCTCTTCCTACCATTATTGACATAATGATATTTTCATCTTATACTTGTATTACCTCCATTTTATTTTGGTTTTGATCTATTTTTTTGGTCTTATGAACCACATTACTTAAGTGACTAAAACTCTTATTATCATTTATTTTAGTAGGTATAAGTTATGTGGAAGTAGTTATTTGAGGTTGAAAAATTATCACCACTATAATTTATTTGGAAGGGTTCCTGAGTCTTTATATTTACTATCACCTACAAGCATGTATAAGGCAAATTATTGAAAACTATGAAATATAAGAGATATAGATTGATATAAGTAGAATGTCTACATACTTAGATTAAATCCATTGGTAATATTCCAATGTTACAAAAGTAACTCTCTCATCCATTGATCAGCCTTACACATTATCCTTCTATATCCTTATATAGATAACAAATAATGGAAAATAATTAGTGTTAGGATTTTGGAGAGTAGCTTATTTATAGAACAAGTCTTTATTAAAAAAAAGACTCATTTGCTATTACTAGAATTCAATTAAATTAATTACCTAATTTATACTCTTATCTAATAATAAGATATAGATATGTGTGTACACAATTAATGCCTATCCATAATTAAAATAAATGATATGCTTGCACCTTAAACCATACAAGAATGTATGAGTTATTAAATAAACTAGCATCCCTCCTTAAGATGTGCTTAGTAAAGGAAAAAATAGAGGAATCATAGAATTTAACCCCCTTGAAACAACCTTAATTCACTCAAAGTTTCAAGAGCTAAAAAATGTGGCCTCAAACAATAATTTTATTTAGATTTCTACAAACTGATCATCTATCTACAAATACCTAATATCAACGCACTTATCAGGTATTAACTACTAGATATAATGCAAATGATTTTCAATTTTATTTCTACTTTGGCACTCTATAAAGTTATGATCAATGTGGATGACACTCTAATAATCACATTAAAGTGTTGTAGATTAGAAAATTAGAAATTGAAACATGGAAAACATGTCTCAAATCTAAATAGACTAAAAACTACAAACAACAACATAGCATACTAACCCTCCATAGTAGGAAAATAATAAAGGACTTACTCTTGCATGACCAATTCATTGGACCTAATAAAAGATGATAGAAATTTCTTGCAATCAACTTGTGATCATCTAGATTACCTGCCAAAATAAAATATATGTAACCTATAACCTATGATTTTATACTTGGTAAATATCCAATCCCATAATAAATATCACCACAAATATTTCGTAGAATGATTTTTTTTTCCAATGGAGATCATGGGGTTCTTATCTATAGCATGACTATGGGATAATTGTAAAGGAAAAATTAGGATTAGTATGCATCAAATTAAGAAGGATTCTCACTAGTTTCCTTTAAAGTTTACCACAAAATGTAGGAAAATAACTATTGGTGTAAAATTTGACTTTAGGTTAAAAAGGATTTAGTGTAGATTTGTAGTTATCCATGTTGAAATAATGGAGTATGTATCCAATATATGTATACTAATTTAAAAATATTTGGTGCTCAGATTATGAATTTTAAAGGCTAAGGAAATAGTGTAAAAAACCTAATATAGTTGTTTCAAAATAATTTATCAACTATGTTTTCAAATCATGGATATGCTTGGGGTTAATCCTTGTAGTTATTAAGTCATCCATGTAAATAATCAAACTCATGGTTTCCATCTTTACTTTATTTTTGTAAACTATTAGGTTGGAGTAACTCTATGTAAAACTAGATTTGAATAGTAGTTTGTTGATATTATCATACCAAGCTTGAGTATTCTATTTAAAATTATACAAGGACATCTTAAATTGTCATACATATATTAATTTCTCACTGATAATAAAACTAGGAGGTTTGGACATGTAGATTGATTCTTACAAGTGATTGTGTATAAAAAAATATTTACATCCATTTGATTGACTTCCCACCTCTATGTTGTAACTTAGGAGAGTAAAATATTAATGGAATTCATATGTTCAATTGCATATTATTTTTCCTAGTAATAAATAACTTAAACTTGTAAAAACCATTCTGAAACAATCAAAGTTTTGACTAGTTGATTGAACCATTTATTTTATATTTAGTGTGGTACACCCAATTTCACAACACTATTTTTATTATTTTTTAAAGTGGAATAAATTTTCAATTATAATTATTTTCCAAATAATGAATTATTTTTTCCAGAGCTACTTACCATCCCAATGTCTAGGACCTTCATTATAAGCTTTTGGATCCTAACTCAATTGTAGTTGTACCAAGCATGCAACTCCAAATTTATTATGTGATCTAGTCTAACATGAGTTTATAGGAATATTTTAATATTTTTCCTTATACCAACCCCACTGTGAACATTATGGATATTGTGTAAGTGCTCTCTCAAACACTTGGGACACTGGTAGTGGAAAATTATGTTCTGGGAATGGTGGAGGAGTTTGTGATCCCCCTTGTAACTCATAATTTGAACTATAATGACACTAAAAATTGTAGTCATCCAAATTCCCTCCTTCTAGAAATGAAAAATCAATATTTTCACCTACATTGGTATAAACTAATGGAAGAGGAGATGATGGTGGCTCCTAATGCTATGATTTTTCATCAAATAACATATCCCACCAATAAAGCACATCAATGGTTATTAGTATAAGAAGAAAATATTCCTTCCCATATTCACAATAGCCATAAATTTATATAAAGATAACATTTTATTTACATAGTTTTTTTAATTGAAGAGCGTATCTATATATTAATAAAAAATGATTATATTACAATAATAATCATACAAAAATATTGGTGGATAAGTGACACCCCATGATCAAAGTCACACTAAGGGAGAAAATACCTTAGAAAAAGTCCAAAAGGTGGCCAATAAATGACCACACAAAAAAATATCGCATCAATAGTTAAACATAGCTAAGCACAAAGAGCATAGGAATAAAAATCAATATAGAGGATAGTTAAAGAGCCACAACAAACATAGAAGTTGGGGTAGGTGGAGGAAATGGTCAGTCTGGAAGCTTATCAACCAATCCTTTCAAAGCTAGAGGATCCTCATTCACAGGTAAGGGCTCCTAGCTATTAGTTTACTGAGGTTCTAATTCATCATCTTTGTGTCTTTCATGATATATTTCTAGATCCAGTCACAAAAATTTATCTTAGGGAGGAGGGCCCTAACCCCTACCATTGCCTCTAGATCTGGAAGAGCCACTCAAACCACCACATCATAGAGAAGACCATCAAGGTGGTGACCAATGATAAGAATGGCTCTTGTGTTTGGTTCTATAATGTCGTCGATGTGGACCATGCCTTCACCCTTGAGGAGGCATATGATAATATGGTGGCTTAGGAGGTTCTTGGCCAACCATGCATAGGTCATTTCCCTAGTGGTTGAGAAAACATTGTAGATGGTTAAGTTCATGCCAACTTTATAAATATAGCTTTAAATTTGAAGAGTAACATTAGATAAAACAATAATTTTGTTAGTAACAGATAAATTATGTTCTAGCTCTTCATGATTAAAGCAAGCATAATTTTTATCTTTTCATATTTGAAATCAAATATCAGCTAGAAAGATCTAAAAAATATATTTTATTTTATATGAAGAAAATTTGAGTCCCCCAAAAGAACCATTTTCCATTTAAATAATTTAGGTTAGAAAGGATGAAAGAGGGAATGAATCTAGTGCCATGCAGATTGTGTATGAGAGCAAAACCAAAAAAGGTGATTAATTATATTAAGTTGTCGATAAGATAAGAATATGGGATTTGAAACTCCTAGATGCTTGAGATTATCACCCATAGGAAAGCCTTGATAAAGGAGACACCATAAAATTTGAGTTTTTTTGGGCTCAATAACAATAAACCACATAGTGCTAAATCGTTTAGCCCAAACCCCATGGATGGAATGGATATTCCATCTAAGCTTGAGTAATTCATATGGAATGTGTTAAGGGGATAAAAAATTATAAATTATCCAAGGAGAATATCAAGTGAAATGAGTGACCATAGGTCAATGCCAATCTTTACACCAAGGGACAAGGGAGTTGACCCCTATCTTGTGAAAATACTCATCAGGTATGGAGCCTTGAATTTATTTTATAACCTCTACATCTAAATTATTTAAATGAGAGTTGTTTTGAATTTACTACCAAGTGAGCCAAGTCTAATTCACCTTGTAAAAGATATCACCTATATTTTTCACACCTTTCTTGAATAGTCTTAATCCTTTAACCCAAGGAACTAAGGCAAAGTGAACATTATAAAAATTTAATAAAGGTGAACACTAAAGAGAATGAGTATTAATGGAGAGGCCATTCCTAAAACCCTCACCTATCCAAGTGGGGTTTAATATTATCCCTTTCCTTTCATAGGCTTTTCACAACAAAAGCACCCTTAATTTTAACAAGCACTGGGGTGACAAGAAGGGGGTGAATTCCCAGGCCTTGTCAAGCCTACTTTCCACATGGAATCCCCTAATAAATATAATGGTGAAGAATAATCTTATAGGATTCATCACCAAAAATATCCCTAACAATCCATTTAACACTGAGAGAAAGTCCTTGAATTTTAATATCCAAAAGACCTAGATCACCATCTTTCTTAGGTAGACAACATATGTTCCAGGAAACTCTATGGAATCCCTTGTGAGCTTCAAAATTATCCCATAGAAAATCTCTTGGGATTTTTTCTAATTTATTGTAAGTTTCACTAAAAGGGGCCCAATAGGAAGAGTAATAAACATGTGTATCCACCAAAAACTTAGAACAAATCTAAAAATTTCCACCTAAAGACAAAGATTTGGTGATCTAGAAAGAAATTCTTTTTGCAACCCTTTCAACCAATAAGACCATAATTTAGAGGGAGAAACTTGAAAAGCAAAAAGGATGCCAAGGAATTTAAACTAAACCCCTAGAAGAAGCCTCTTCCACTGATAGCCCTCTAGCCAAGGAGGTTTGGGACCTAGGGATTAATAGTAGCATTGAGTCTTTTTACATTAAATAGACGATCCATAAGACATACAAAAAATATGGAGGCATTCCATAGAATTTTTAACTGATCTTCCTCTTGAAGAGTGAGAAAGGAATCATTTGTAAAATGGCCATTCAATAATTATCTATCAAACTGAGGGAGGGAAATGCCTTTCACTAAACCCCTGGCAGTATAATTAGCTAATAGGTAGATAAATCCTTCTATTGATAGCACATAGAATGAACGGGCTAAAGGACATCCTTTTTAGATAGAATGATGAAGTTTAAAATAAGAATATTGAGTGTCATTGATTTTAATATATGTGCCAACATCCTAAAAGAGTATATTGATTGTCTTAGAAAATTTAGGGCCAAAGCCAAGGGCCTGTAGCATGGATAGAATAAAGGGACACTCAATATGGTCATAAGCCTTTTCAAAATCAAGTTTGATAAATAAATATTTTTGATTAGAGACACATTACCAAGCCATACCTTCCTATATAGTAATGAAATTATCTAGAATAAAATTATGTTCAATAAATCTATTTTGTTCACTTATGACAATTAAAAGAAGAAGATGTTTGATACTAAGTTCTAAATCCTTAGCAATAATCTTATAAGTGAAGTTGAGAAGTGTAATAGGTCTCTAATTGGTTATAATTTTAGGGTCACCATCCATGGGAATAAATTTAATATTTCTATGATTTATGAGGGGTCGCAAAGAATTAGTTAAAAAAACTTCATAATATACTTTATGAAGATTAGGGTCTATGCTATCCCAAAAAGTCTGGTACAATTCACATGGGAAACTGTCAATCCCTGGAGCTTTGTCAACTACCATATACTTAACTACTTCATAGAGATCACAAAAAGATAAGGGATTATCATAGGTAATCCTTTTAGAATTTGAAACCTTGCAATAAAAAACCTTAAGGTATTTATTGAGAGCCACTTCTCATTTTGGAGAAGAGGCATGGGCTAAAAAAACTCCATGGTAGTGATGAATAAAACCTTGTAGAATGTTAGGAAGTTTCATAAGCTGAGTGTTTCCTTCTTTGATAGATTTAATTCAATCAATATCTCTTCTAGAATAGAGAAGGGAAAATAAATCCTTAGAGACTTTGTCTCTTATTTAAATCTAGTAAATACAAACTCTCAGTGGAGCTCCTATAGCCTTATGGGTCTCCTCCACTTGAAGCTTATAATGCTAATGGGCTACTTGAGTTTGAAGTTGAATATTAAAAGGAGATAGTTTTATCTACTATGAAACCTATAAGTATTCATGGTTTATAGCATTATGCAGATGATGCTAGAAATAGTCTACTTGTTCACCATAAATTTGAAGAAAGGTGGAAGTGTGAGTATAGTCAGTGTCGCCCTCTAGACAAGGAGCTAGATTCTAGATTGTGATTATATGCCCAACAATTATTTCATGTTTAAGGTGGGAAATATTGAGATAAAATTGCATTAAGATAGGATTTACTTGAGGAATGAACCATTTGATATCAAAACAGACATGGTTAAGATCAAAACAAAATATCAGGCATGATCGACACTAGCAGATCAAGTATCAGAGTAAAAAATATATCTTGTTCAGCTAAAAAATCTCAGTCTAGCTTTTAAAGCACCCTATCTTATCACTATCAAAAAATGGAACAAATAAACTAGAGGTTATCTATGTTTTTCCTCCAATGAATATTGGGATCAAACACATTGAGTTTTTTATGCATATAGAACCAATCCTCTCATTCACCAACACACCAATGCATGGGAAGGCACCCTTCCTTATCCTCAGTAGATTTCACCTTGTTGAAATCACCATAGAGGACCCAATGTGTGTTAAGAAGTAAATCACCTAGTCATATCCATAGTGAGACATGTTCCACAAAACCATTAGAGGCATACAAGTTAGTAATCCCAATGATGTGATTATTAAATTCAAAAAGGGTCCAAACCACCTAATGGGTGTGGTTCAAACCCCAAGAAATAATGTTATAATAATGCTCTAAATATAATAAAATGATGTTCTCACCACACTCAGATTCATGCCTAGTAGCCTAACAAATGGATCTAGGACAAATTATTCATGTTGTATTCTATAGTAAAAAGCCATAAATATTAACTTCATGCAAGCAGAGAGTTTTCATATTACAAAAAAGCTAACAATTATTCCTAAATGCAAACTGATGTGGAGGATCATTAGGGCCCTAAACATTTCAAGATTAAAAATTCATTGGTAACCAATGAGGTGCATACCATTCTCCTCTATGAGATCTTCAAGTGCAGTAAAATGATTATACATTAGCTTGTTTGGCATGTAGTTAAGCATTTTAAATGGTTGTACCTTATGAACCATATATTCCTCCTCCTCAAGAGAGGGAGAGGGACTTTGGGAATTCTACAACATTGATTTTCAATCCAAGGTGACTAAAATTTGATCTTCCTCTGAGATATTCATTGTAGGAGAGGGTTTGATGGTGGAATTGAGAGTGGTGTCTAAACTAGATAATCCACTACTTATGGTGTACACAAAAGTAAAGGTGAATATTTGTTAGGAAAAATAGATTTTCCAATAAATGTCGAGTAATTATTGTTCCCAACATCTATATATGAAGAAGATTGTCTCCTAATGTCACCTTTTGAGGAGTTATTATTTTTATTTGTAATTGTGGTCCAACCATCATTATTGTCATTATGAGGTTTGGCCTCAGGTCCACCCTTTTCATGAGAAGTAGAAGGTGCATATACCATCAAAGGACATTCTTGAATCATGTGGTTCAAAGACTATAACTAAAAGTATATATTTGGGCGATTGATATACAAAACTCATGAAGAAAATTTATTAGTTCAAATTTATATATCAATGGAGCCTTTCAAATCCTAGGATAAATCCACTTCAACACAAACCCTATTTTTTGGATGACCCATAAATAATTTGGTTTGATCATTGCATATGAAGTGCCTGATGGATTTTATGAGTTTATCAATAAATCCCATAAAGGGATAGGCAAGCCAAGAAACTCAACCCAAACATGGATTTTCAACTTTGCTACTTTTGAAACTTGAAAGACTCAATTCTAATGAGAAAAAAAAACCAAAGTGTTATGAATAGATCAAGGACCATGGTTAACAATGGCCATGCAATGTTTAAGGTTGGAGAAATGAAACAAAAAAAAATCCCTTGTTAAGGTTTTGAACTCCTTCCAATTTCACTCCATGGCCTTTCTAGTGATTGTGAACCCATTGTTTCAAAAGGCTCTCAAGGGGGACTCGACCCATAAAATAAGAAATCAAAAGAAAATTTTAATTAAAATGTCAAGATTTTTTAAATTCAAACATATCTAAAACAACATTAGGTAATGGAGAATCATAATCAATAGCATTACCTCATGAAATACTTTTAGGATAAAATTTCCTCACCTGCTTTGGTGCCATGGTTACTTTCATTCACTCCAACTTTCTTCAAATATCTGGATGTATAGAGATAGGTGAAAATCATTTAAAATAGGGTACCCACTATTACCCAAGGGGTGAACCACTGATTAAAATTAGAAATAAATGCAAACTAAATAAAAATTTTACCTAGATCCATGGCGATCGATAATGTGATAGAAAAGCTTGAAGGCTCATAAATGCAGAGTTCCAAAACCTAAATTTCCATAAATTCATGCTCTCATAAAAATATATTAGGCCTATTATATTTCAAATCCTTACATATATTTTCACTTATCACATAGGATATCATCACATGTATTCCACCCAAAACCACTAAAATCCACAACATCTAGCTGACACTAGACCATCTTAAAGAGTACTGATTCACATTACTAAATAGAGAGTGCATTTTAATATTCAATTTAGGTATTATATTACCTTATCCCAAAATTGAGGAGGCAATCTCTTGAAATTCACCATGAAATTAGCCATTTCCTTGAGTGTACAAAACTTGTGTTCAAAAACACAATCATATTAAGGTGTACATGAGGCAATATGATGGAGTTAGATGTGTTTTTTTCCTAGAAGATGATCATCTAGTTTTTGAAATAATCTCCTCCATTATTTGTATAAATATGTTGAATCCTTCAATCTCAACCATTTAGAAAAAGAACTATTAAAAATTTTAAGTGATCAAATATTTCACTTTTATTTTTCAAAAATTATATCTAAGTTTTACAAGAGAAACCATCAATTAATGCAAGCATACATTTATGTTTATGAAATTAAACATGAGGGAATGACATAATATAATTATGAACCAACTATAATCAACCACTTTCCCTCTAAAAATTTCATATCTTAAAATGTTTAATGTGTTGTTTTCCAAGAGTCCTCTTAAAAAAATATATCTCTAAAGAAGCTTTTAGAAAACCATGAGCCACATGGTGCTTAATGACGAATTTTAATTATTAATAGTCTACGTGACCAAAAATTTCATGCTAAAGTTTACTCAAGTCATTTTTATGCACAATCATGACTTGAGAAGGTTGAGTGAACACAAAAATATCAAAATATTACAATTTGTCTTGAGATCAACCTTGTTAGTGACTACAATAGCTTACTAGTCTTATGAATTTATGATACAAACATTGGTCAAAGTAAACTTAGTTATTTTTCCTTTAATAGAATGTGTGATTTGATAGATGGTTAATAAGTTCACATATAATTATAGAACATTGATAAATTAATTAAACATTTGAATCTCCACCTCAAGAAACCCTTCACCTCAATCAACTAGAGGACTATATTTTTCCACAAATATTTTATTTCTTAAACATAGAAATATAATTTTCAATATGGTCAAAGGCCTATGATGAAAAAATAAATTTAAATGTTTGTTACACATATGTTGTTGTTGAAAGTGTAATTATTGTCTTTGAGGCAAGCAACTTCATTTTATTATTTTATAACTCCAAATGTACAATTATATTAAAATGTGATGTTTCATCATGGCTTGGAATACCACAAAAAAATGCATGAATCATTGTTTAATTTCACATTTGGTTTCCCTTTTCCTTTTTATTCATGGTAAAAAGGGTTGTGTTAAATCTATTGATTTTCCTTCAGTCCTTAGTTTTATATTTAATTTTGGTAGAGCCCTTACTTTTGCCTAGATTAGGGCATGACTTCACATTATTTTTAATCCCAACTAGTGCATACTTATTATATCCTCTAAGTCATATTTCACTAATGAAAATTAGTTTCTCTTATTTTCTTTGAAGTTACTCACAAAACATTTCAAATGTTGGTGCCATATATGTTTCACCTAATAAATATTTTTGAGTTTAGGGATTTTAGATAAACAATGGGTAAGCATAACCCAATTTTTAAAAAATAATCATTATGATTTATTTAATAGTCTTAGTAAATTTTGAATCACCAAACATAAGTCTCAAACACTTGACTTGAATGATGAAATCCTCAATCTGAGGATAGTTGTATGAACTAAGAGTACTGAGTTGATTTTCCAATTTACATGATCAAATATTTGTGTTTTCCAAAAAGATTTTCCAAGTTTTCCAAAGCTACCCATGGCTCCATGATCAGGTAAAGTGAAATTTTAATTCAAATACATTGATTATTTGATGATTCTTCTTGAATCATAAAAATTTTTTGTCCATAAAAATCATTAATAATAGATTCATTCATCTCACTTTCTCTTGTTCTAAATCAATATCCCTTCTAGCTCTTCCATGCCTAGACTTTCCACAATGTAAAGCTTATCTATCCATGGCTAGAGTTTTAATAAAAAAATTCATCATTTATTACCAATAACACTTCACACATGTTTTCTTTAGCTTCACACTCTTTAAACATAGATTCCTAAAAATAGAACCAAAATTTTATGTTTTATATAAATAATATATCCTCTAGCTTTTATAGGAAAAGTGGAGGGTATCAAATAGATGGGCATTTGAAATTACCACATTGAAATATTAACCAAGCCCAAAGATATAATCTCTCACTAAAGGTGTATAAAGAGAACACCAATAACCACATTTATATAGAGAGAAGTAAAGAAACAAAAAATGTGCAAGTAAACATACAATCCTTATCAACTATGACACATAATGAATATTCATTATAGATAATTTTCATCATATTTAATTATAGTGTTACATACAATATACATATCTTGTGTGTTAACCCATAATTATAAAAATGATTATCCACATACTATATCTTAAAGCCTTTATGACATATTATGTTCCTCCATACCATGATCCAATCCTCGCTTTAATTATTCTCTTATAAAACATGTGGCCAACCAAAATATTAAATTCTCTAGTCTCTTTAATGAGAGGCCAAGGTCCATATTTATAGGTTTTTTAGGACCCATTTCCAAATTTTATTTTTTACAATTAGATGGTTTTCCAATTATTAGTGCATATTCCTATAATATATTCTTTATTTGAAATTATATGCACATATTCCTAGAATATCCTTCTACACATTTTTGATCCTATCACATCCACAAGATCATTATTTTGGTGGTTGACATATATAAGGTCATTTATAATTTTGGATCATAATCAATGTTTCTTTCTAGCCTCATACTTATGATTCAAAAATTTGTTTATTTACTCTTGTGCATTATGCATAATTCATTGTGAAAACTCTAACTATATTAAAATTTGTATATGCTCTTCTCTTGTTTGAAAGATAACTAAGTATGGATAAGTTTTTCTCACTCACTTCAATTCACACTTATCCAATTTTGGTTTTCCTTTATCCAAAATTTACATTCAACACCTCAATTCATACTTAGAAAATTTTGGTTTTTGGCTTAATTAATGTGTTAGAAACATTCATGTGCTTGATGGACAATATTCTTAGGCCCTTCCTCAACTCCTTAATCATTGATCACTTGGATGACATCCTAATATTAAAAAATACTTTGGAGGATCATGTGGAGCACATATCACATGTCAGAGACACCCTTCAAAAATAAAATTTATAATCCAACTTAGAAATATGTACATTTATATTCACATAGATTACAAACCAAATCTACATCATTCAATATGCAATTCAATATTATCCAACTCCACACAATCTCAATAAATTTAGTAGTTTTATTATAGTTGATAACTAATGCCATAGGTTTGTTCTTGGTTTCCTAAAAATAACATAGTTTGTTAGTAAAATCATGCCCTCCAAAGTATAATTCCAATGGATACATACACAACATCATGATTTTGATGAGTTCACACATACCTCTGTGTAGCATATATTCTATAAATTCTTGAAATTTTCCACTCCTTTGAGACTCATACTAATAAATATGAATATACACTAAATGTGGTACGCACACAACATAGACATATGGTTACCTATAATTTAGAGACATTTAGTGAATGGTTTAGCATTAATCCACCTATGAGAAATAATTGTACATTTTATATAACTAGTAAACATATGTTGCCATTAAATCTTATGTAAGGATATAATCATTCATTCTAATCCTCAACCCCTTGGGTTCAATTTAGATTGTCAGCGTCTATTGTATCAATTCATGAATCATTATTTATCGATCACTTATGGTATTATTTGTGGTACATGATGGATATAGATATGACTAATATACAACATTTCATTCCCAAAAATATAGTCAAATAAAAAAATTCTACCGCACACTTATTTTTTTATTATGCATGTATAATAGTGTGCATTTATGCACTTGGTATGATAGCATTTTTTACATTCAAAATGCTTATAATAAATATTTTCATAATTGTATGAGGCATAGAATATTATAGATAGGTCTTAGGCTCTAACTAGTGACACCATTGACATTTCCTATTACTCCCCATCTAGAATGGAGTTGCATACAAAGAAAAGGAAAGCGGATAAAAAGTATAATTTTCTACACCACATCCAATTTTTTAACCCAATACTCTCATGTTAGTAACTAGATTACAAATTTCATAATAATGCACACTACTTTAGGCACCTAAAATTGACACAATCTCTTTCAAAATATATGTTTTTAACAACCTTACATATTAATACTATTGATGATGAAAAATGGTTTATTAGGATTATTGTATTTATTCTTGTGCTTGTATCTCTTATTTATTGTCTTATTGTCTTTTATATTTGTGTTTCACTATATAAAATATAACTTCGATATCCTTAACCCCATTCTAGGTCTTTATCTTTGAGTTTTGGTGATTTTGGATGAGGCCACACTTTAGAGACAAAGCCACACTCCAACTCTATCTAGAGAATGTGAACTTGTCCTAGTGTGACTTTAAGATGTATTTTAAATGTATATGTCACCAATGGTATCTTTAATTAATAATGATCTAATCAATTTGTCTTCCTAATGTGCCAATAATACCCTAAAGTCCAATGTAAGAGTTCTATATAAACAAGTGTCCTATTAAGAGATACAGATGGATATCTTTTATCACAAAATATATACACAATTTACATCTTATTTCTACTGAATTACTTATTTTTTTACATGAACTAGGTTTTTTATGTTGTAGGTCTTACTCACATCAAATTAGATCCCACATGTTGACATAAAATCTTAAGTGGTTGGCTATAGATAATTTTATGTTGAAAAGAGGTAAAATTTAGTTATATTAATGTACTACAAGGGTTAATATTGTTATTAATTTTTATTATTCACTTAAAAAAAGTAGTGACTATATTCATAGTAACTCATTCTTAGTACATATATCATAGTATTTTCTACGCTAATACTTCTCTTTTATATATATTTATTATAACTATCAAATATAATTATTTTTATACTCTTTACAATATATCACCTTAAGTAATTATATAGGGTTCTTTGTTGTGTAACCTCTTATAATTCTTCGCTATATCTTATCTCTTCTATGGTATATATGATCTATAACAATGTTGTGGTATAAATACCAACCCAATATAATACAACTCAATGGTCATGTATATGTAATACATTCTATTTCTCTAATCATGTCATGTTTTGTCTTTGAAAATCCTTCTTTTTTAATATAACACCCACTTGGTAGAATCCTCTATTATATTGACCTAGAGAAGTGTTATGTTATTACAGTAACAAAATCAAATTTATGGTACCTATAGTTTGGTCCTTAGATAATTGAGAAACTTACCATAATTTGTTAATATTTTATATCTTTATATCATTTTCAAGACCACCAACTTATTTACAAGTACCAAAAAAATCAATAATTTGCCTAAGTGTAAGAACATTTTAGGAGTAATGTAGTACTCTACTAGAGATTATGAGGTTTATGCCCCTTATTTGGATATATGCTTCTTGTAATTAATTTCCATAGTCTTATAACTATTATCCCGATCCAAAACATTCTTATTTTAATCCACAATCATGTTCTCTAAGGCCATGCTCTCTTTTTCTATCATGACTATGTCATTCTAGACTAGATATTTGTCTAGGAAGTCTAGATAATATGTATGTGTCTTGATTATGATTTCCATTTTATCCATTTTATTTATTAAAAAATCACCATAGTCATCCATTTCATTGTAGATGTATGTTCACTCTATTTATTTATATTTATCCTACTCATGCAGGGATACCATCTTCTTGCATTCTATTGTCAAAGGTATGTGTTGAGCCTCAAAGCTAGTTGATGTTGAACTAAACTATTTTTATATTTCCTATATCTTAGTTTTCTTATCATTTATCTAGAGAGTCCAACTGAATGAGTATGCAAATTAGGTAGTTGCATCTTTTTTTTCATCTTCCCAACTTATGCTTTATACTCTATTCTATTGGACTGAGTTTCTACTATATGTTAGAGGTACAATAACTAAGAGGGGGGTTGAATCAGTGAGACCAAACAATACAGGTTGAATTATAATAATTACAAATAATTAATAAGCTATCATAATCATTCATGAATCATATACAACATTCATAACAATGAGCAAGAGAGATAATACAAGATCAATCTCATAACACATGACATACATGGGAAACCCTCTTGGGGAATAAAATCCACTGGAACTTGTAATTGGAATATTATCCTATAATAAAAATATCCAATTTAGATCATCTCTCCAATCTCTCACATGAAGTCTAAAACCTACCATCTTTGATTCCACTATTTATAAAGCAATCTTGATAATCACTACCTTGGTCAGCCATTAGGCATGCCTTAGCCTTAAGGCATATTTGACATGAAAACATAGCTCAATACAACCTCCATAGGTTTTCCATGTCATATATGTATCACCCTTAAGGAAATAAACATTTTAATTAATGCCCTTGTAGCCCTTATAGGTCTCATGTGAACCCATTCACTCCTTTAGCACTTCCTCAAGAAAGACAAGAACACAAGACCACTTTTAAATACATGGATATACTCCTTATTTCCCTTCTACATCCTCAAATTATAAAAATTAACTTATCTCACCTCGATGTATAATTAAACAACTCAAATACTAACATGGTGCACACAATCACCATGAATGAACACATAATTAAATTCTTAATCTTTGTTCATACTCAATATAGATTGAACACACCTACAAAATCCATATAGATCATCCTCATGGAGTCTAAAACATGTTTCAATAGATAATTCATCATGATACATTCAAACAACATCAACACAAGTTTGAATATCCTTCTCGAGTCACTTGTATAATAAGAAAGAACACACAGTCATCTTCTAAGATCAATATATTTGATTGTACTCACTTCCAAATATTTAAATATATATAGATAGATGCACCTTGGAGTCCTCTTCTAATTTCATTTTTACTAAATTAATAAATTCATCGTGGATTAAATGTTATAGTCTAAAAACTAGACACGAGTTTTTCCTTTGTAAATTCAAATATTCAAATACAAAAGGTCATAGTTATCCTTTGAACACAATGCTTTAATATCATGTCCTCTCAACTTTGGATCAATATCATACCATCGATCATGTCCAAAATTTAATGCATAGTCCTCTAATGCTAGATGTCAACCCTCATTTACATTGACCTCATCTTGTGCAGCCTTGAAACTGTGACTCAATGCACTCTTTCAATCACTATGGATCAGTCAAGGCTTTAACAATCAATGCTCACCATTTTATCAATATATACAAATTCTCACTTGTCATTGGATCCTTATCTTGTACCATTGATTAATCATTAAACATCATGCACCTATCCTCATCTTGTTACTTCCTTACTTCTTGGAGTAATATGCACTATTGATCTTGCTCAAGATTTTAACACTTTCAAAAATGATGAATTATGGGGACCCTTTCAATATGCATGAGTATCCATTTTTTCACCTCAATAACTTCTTTTATGCTTACTCACATGATCTCAAATTTGGACTGGCTCATCTCCTCACATAGGAGAATCCAACCATGTGACATATTACTCCTAGAACCCTCACATGTGTGATATATACAACCATCAAAATACCATCTCAACATATTCTATCATAGAGCTAACTATGTCAAAACCTACCTAAGAGGTCAAATTTGAGCACTCATAACTTTTTCCACTCTTTAGCATATGATCTCAAATTTAGCACAAATCATCTATGCTCAAAATTAAATATACCCATATGATCAATTTCTCTTAACACCTTCACATGTGCAAAATGTAACATCATAAAAATTCTCACTCAACTTTTTCTTGCCTTATGCAAATTTGTCTATGGAAAAACACAGTCAAACTACCTAGGAGCCCATATTTGCATATGCATATCTTTTGATGCACTGCATTGCATGATCTAAAAATTAGAATAAATAAACTAGGAACAAAAATAAACAAACCCATATGATCATTTTACCCTGACACCTCCACTCATGTGAATTTTTACCTCATCAACATGCTTACTCAACTCTTTATAGCCACATTGTAAATTTGGCTTATGGGAAAATAATGAATTCTGACTGAGAAGCCAAATTTACACCCTCATATATTTAACTATGCTTTGATGCATAACTTGAGATCTGGCACAAAATAACTAGGGACTACTATGATCAAGACCATATGACTAGATCCCCTTGACTCATTTCCATGTGGCAATGGTGGTGTCATCAAACTGCATACTCAATTTTTTTACTACTAGACCCAAAGTGTCAAGATGAGAATAATGATTAACTAATTGAATTCCACTCATACACATAAGCATTCAAAGCATTATTGACTTCTGATAGGACCCCTTATACATTCTCAAATCACTATACTCAACCCTAATCCTTTCTAGCCATGTCAATACTGAAGATCAACCAACCATACATAAATCACATTAAAACAAGCACATTGCACACTTTGTAATTGTGACATAGACTATCAAGGCTCTTCATCCACTCAACATGACACCACCATGACATCATCATGATAACTTTATAATAATCTCTCTCTTTGTCATTGATTTCAACAATCATCATAAGTAGAAATATACAACTCACCTTCTCTCTCTTCAAAATACTCCCACAATAGGAACTATTAGACAATAAGAAATTTCTTCCCTTTGACATAATGACAAAGTGGAAGCCAATTGATCCTGAGGACCTAAAAATACCATCAAATAAGAAAGGACCATCTTAGAAAAGATGATACAAACTCCCCCTTACCTTGAGCCAACCTCTTCTTGTCTTGATAACTTCCTCTTTCTCCATGCCAACACTTTTCTTCAACCAATCACTGCAACCAATGAAGAAAGAAGACACAAAAGAATTGAAATCTGATGTAACTCACCAAAAAACATTTGAGATGGACTCCCCTTAGGAAATATGAGCAATTTCACTTTTTGAGTATATTCAAATCTCCACACACCATGAAGAACCATCACACATGCTAAATATCCTCTTTTCTCAAGTTACTATAAGGACCATCAATAATAACTTCATGCCACTCACCAAACAAGAACATGCTCTCAATCAACCTGAAAAAAACACCCATTTTCACCCTATACTATATCTCCTTCACAAACCTCTAGAATAAGCATTATGAACACATTGTTCCCCCTTAACCAAATAACTTTTATTGATTCATAGAGAAATAAATTACGCCCAAACTTTGTCTTAGATACTCAAAAGTAGATTTTGACAATGGTTTGGTCACAATATCTACAAGCTGCTCTTTTGTAGGCACATTCTCCAACTTGACACATTGATTAATCACTTGTTCTCTCAAGAAATGATATCTAATAAGAACATTTTTAGTTTTTGAGTGCATAACAAGATGCTTTGAGATACTAATTGCACTATTATTGTCAAGAAAAAATAGGACAAGGTCCATTTTGTCTTACCTTGTAATCCTAAAAATTTTGTTTCATCCACATGACTTGTGTACAAAAAGAGGTAGATGTTATATACTTAGATTCTATAGTTGATAGATATATTGAGGCTTACTTCTTGTTTAGCCAAGACACTAAACATTCTCCCATGAAGAAGACCCCAGCACTGGTACTCCTCATATCATCCACACATCCTACCCAATCAAAATCAATATATGATTTTAAAGAGAATTATTTACTCTTAGGATACCATAAACCATAGTCTATGGTGCCTTTGATATATCTCAAGATCCTTTTGACTGCTTTCAAGTGAGATTTTCTAGGGTTATCTTAAAACCTTCCTACAAGACCTACTATTTACATGATGTTAGGCCTAGTTGTAGTAGAGTGTAAAAGACTTACAATCATGGATATATAAAAGGTTTGATCAAGTTTTGGTGAGTCATCTAGTTTACTTAAATTTCATCATGTGATCATTGGAGTACCCATTGGCTTACACTCCATCATGTCAAACTTCCTTAGCATATCTTTCATGTATTTATCTTGAGAAATTAAAATTCTTGCATAAAGTTGATTAATTTATAATCCTAAGAAGTAAGATAGTTATCCCAACATTGAAAATTCAAACTCAATCTTCATAATATCTACAAAATCTCTACTCATTTTATCATTTTCACATCCAAAAACTATTTCATCAACATATACAACAACTATCAATTGATGATTACCTTATGTCTTAATGTATAAATTAATATCAACTACCCCCATTTTAAAACCTTGACTCAAAAGATACTTATCTAGCTTGTCATACAAGTCTCTAAGAGCTTGTTTAAGATCATATAGAGCCTTCTTCAATTTACACACAAAATATGGATTACTTGACATGAAGTATCCTTCAAGAAACTCAATGTAGAATTCTTATTCTAAGTTTCCATTCAAGAATGTAGATTTCACATCCATTTGATATACCTTATAACCTTTGAAACATGCATAACCAAAAAGAGTCTAATTTATTCCATCCTTACCACAGGAACAAAAGTCTCATCAAAATCTATTCCTTCAACCCAAACATATCCTTTACACACCAATATAGACTTGTTTCTTGTGACTTCTCCTTTCTCATTCATCTTGTTTTTGAAAAACCATTTGGTACCTATCACATTTTTATCTTTTGGTCTAGGAACTAAGTCCCATGTTTCATTCCTTTCTATTTGATCAATTTTTTCATCCATTGCATCATTAAAACTTTCATCTTTTATAGATTCCATAAAATTTTTGGGTTAGTCGTGGATAATAGAGATGAGCCTTGTTGATTTTGATTGATCAAAATTATCTTTTTAGTCTACAGCCTTGCACCAACATTTCCAATAATCTAAGAGATTGGATAATCTTTCTGAATTCTTCTAGATGGAGTTTTAGTATCTTGTGTTTCTTCCTCCTCTTCATCTTCATCATCTATTTAAACAAATAACTTATCGCTATTTGTAATAGCATTATATGTTGAGTCACTTACCTCCAATTTTAGCTTCTTTAATCTAATTGCCTCATCTACCCTTACATTTGAAATTTCAACAATCTTGTGAAGTCTCTTGTTGAAGCATCTATAGGTAGTAATGATAAAATAATATCCTAAGAAGATGCCCTCATTAGATCTTAAATCAAATTTACCAATATTATCATCATCTCTTTTGATGAAGCACCTTCTCCCAAACACTTTGAAATGTTTAAAATTATCCTCTCTATTTTTCCATAACTCATAAGGAGCCTTATTACCATTTTCTCTGATTTGACACCTATTTCGTATGTACATAAAAGTCTTGATTACCTCTTCACAATATCCATTTGATATTTTTTCATCTTGAATCATGGTTATACCCATCTCAAATATAGTCCTATTCTTCTTTTCAACCACACCATTCTATTGCAATGTTCTAGCAATAGAGTATTGTCTTCTTATCCCATGTTCATCACATAAATCATCAAAATTATGAGACCAAAACTCACCTCCTCTATCTGATCTCACACACTTGATCTTTGAAACTTTATCATTTTAAACAAGAGCTTTGAATGCCATAAATTTTTCAAAAGCTTATTATTTTTATTTAAGTATATCCAAGTCATCCTACTAAAATCATCAATGAGAAGCATGAATTTACTATTACCTTGAATAATTTGAGTTCTCATAGGTCCACATAGATCAGTCTAGATCAATTCCAATGGATCTATAGTGGATAATTCCTTGGTTTTGTATCTTCTCTTGGTTTTCTTCCCATGAAGACATGCCTTACAAAGAGAATGAGGAATCTTAGAAATCTTAGGCATATGCCTTACCAAACCCTTTGAATTGATTTTTATCATATTATCAAAATTTATATGTCTAAACCTCCTATACCAAATTTAACTTTCTTCCAATTGACTTATGAAGCACTCTTCCTTCTTGGATCCATGGAATACATACATGTTGTTATCTATTTTTTGAACATTTTTAATTAACCTGCCATATTTTGCCTTTCTTATTTCACATACATCATCATGAAAAGTTACAAAATTTCCTTGATTACACATTTGGATCACACTTAAAAGGCTATGTTTCAAACCTTTTACATATAATACATTCTCAATTCCTATTATGACCATTGTCTAAACTTATAGTACCTTTGCCAACTATGTTAGCAGACTTATTGTCACCAAATCTAACTGCACCTGGGTTGGTCTTTTTGAGAGAGATAAAATTTATCTTGTCTCCTATCATATGATTTGATCATCCATTGTCTATAAACCATCCTTGGTTCTCATCTTCTTGAGTATGCAAAGCTGATTGAACAAACAATGACTCTTCCTTTAGTGATCTACTTGGAATTCTCTTCTTTTCTTCTTTAGACTTGGTCTTTTTGAACCACTTACTAGTGTCAATGACTTGTCTATAATTTTTACAAAAGGCTCTACTATTGTTCTTGGCTATGTGACCTTTTTGGTTATATTTGTAACATATGATATCCCTTTTTATTTTTTGAGAGAGAGAAAAATACTTATATCTATGACCAAATTGATTTCAAGAGAAGCAATACCCATTGAAGACATTGTTCATATTTGACCTCCCTTTTTCTTGATTAATATTGATCCATGAATTTTCATTCTTGACCCTTTTGGTGGAGATGGAATCCATTTTGTCCTTGGATAAGATAATGTCTAAGTAAGTTATGTCTTTACTTTCCATTTTTTGATTGAAATCTTTACCCATCATCACCTATAGATTATTGATTATTACCTCTAGATTTTTCACTTGTGTCTTCACACTATTAACTTATGATAAATCACAAACAATCTTGTCTTGAAGATAGTACATAACCTTTTTTTCAACCATTGTACCTTTGATTACCTTCAAGATGTTAAGCCTTTACCAAAGGACCTACTCTAATACCAATTGTTAGAGGTATAATCACTATGGGTGAATCAGTGAGCCTAAATAATACAACTTAAATTTTGATATTTAAAAATACTTAATAAACTACCACAAGAATTCATGAATCATATACAACATTCATATTAATGATCAAGAGAGATAATGCAAGATCAATCACATAAGACATGCCATACATGGGAAACCCTCTTGGGGAATAAAACCCACTAGAACCTGTATTTGGAATACTATCCTATAATAACAAGATACAATTTAGACCATCTATAAATGATTAAGGAACTACAATCACTTTTTAGTGACACTTCAATCCCACAAGGTGCTACCACACTTATCTAGTTGAGTTGCAACAACCAGACCTTTTATCAAGTTTTACCTTGTAAGGAGGTTAAAACCACCTTAGATTCTAAGATGACACAATAACACCTATGAACACATACATCTATGCACTGATGTCTTCAACACCTATTGATGGACCTCTGATTAACACACTTCACCTTTACTCACATGCAAATAACAAGTGCACTATTCTCCCAACATAATTATGACCAACAAGTCATACAAATAGTCCTCAATATATTCTACTCTCCAACTCATATTTAGGGAAATATAACCCTTCTTTATCCAAAACACACACAATACTCTCTCCAATCTCTCCTTAATCTCTCACATGAAATCTAGAACCTACCATCTTTGATTCCACTATTTATAGAGCAATCTTGATAATCACTACCTTGGTTGGCCATTAGGCATTCCATAGCCCATAAGTCATCTTTCACATGAATACATGACTCAATAAAACCTCCATAGGTCATGCATAACATCTATGGGTCACCCTTAAGGAAATATACCTTTTAATAAGGCCTTTATAGGTCTCATGTGAACCCATTCACTCCTTTAGCACTCCCTTGAATAATACAAGAACACAAGACCACTTTTAGATTCATGTCCCTTTAGACATCCTCAAATGATCATATTCAAATTATCTCAAATTTGTGTATGCTCAAATAATTCAAATACTGACCTATTGCACACAGTCATCATGAATGAACACACAGTCAACTTCTTAAGCTTTGTTCATAATATAGATATATTGATCACACATCTAAAATACATACAAAGCATCCTCATGGAGTCTACAACATGCTCCAATAGTTAATTAATCATGAGACATCAAAACAACATCAACACAAGCTCGAATATACTTCTCATGTCACTTCCATAACAAGCACAAACACATAGTCAACTTTTAGGATCAATATCTTTAACTATACCCACTTCTAGATATTCAAATCTATATATCCATATGTGCCTTATATTCCTCTTCTAATTTGAATTTTACTACATGAGAAATTTCACCCTGGATTAAAATTTATAGCCCAAAAACAAAACACTAGTTTTTCCTTTGCATATTCAAATATCAAGTACAAATGGTCATAATTATCCTTTAAACACAATGTTTGAATGTCATGTCCTCTCAGCTTTGGATCAATCTCACACCGTTGATCATGTCTAAACATTAATTCATAGTTTGATAATGCCAAATGTTAAACCTTAGTTATGTTGACCTCATCTCATACAACCTTGAAACTTTGATTCAACATGTTATATTGATCTCTATGGATCAGTTAGGTCTTTAATGATCAATGCTCACCATTCGATAAATTTGTATGACTACCCCCTCACCATTGGATCTTTATCATGTACCATTGCTTAGTCATTAAAAATTGTACACCTATCCTCATCTCATTACATCCTAAAATCTTGGAGCAATATGCACCATTGATCTTGATAAAGCTTTAATACTTTAAAAAATGACTAAGTAGGGGGACCCTTTTAATATGCATGAATAGCCATTTTTTCACCTCCATAAATTCTTCTACGCTTACTTGCATGATCTCAAATTTGGAGTAGATGATCTCCTCACATAGGAGAATCCAAGCATGTGACATAATACTCTTGAAAACCTTATAAGTGCAAGATATATCACCATTAAAATGCCTTCTCAAAAACTTCTATCACAGAACCAACTATGTCAAAACCTGCTTGAGAGGCCAACTTTGAGTAACCATAAATTTTATCGCACTTCAACACATGATCTCAAATTTAGCATAAATCATCTATGCTCAAAAGTGAACAAATCAATATGATCATTTTATCTTTACACCTTCACACGTCAAAGATATAATATCATCAAAATGATCACTCAGCTCTTTCTTGCCTTATGCAAATTTGGCTATGGAAAAACACAGTCAAACTTTATGGGAGCGCAACTTTGCATCTACATAAATTTTGATGCACTAATTTGCATGATCTAAAAATTAGTGAAAATAAATTAGGCATAAAAATGAAAAAATCCATATTATCATTTTGTCCTGACACCTCCACACATGTGAATGCTAACATCATCAACATGCTTACTTAGCTTTTTCTGGCCACATTACAAATTTGGCTTAAGTATGAGACAAAAATGAATTCTGACTAAAAAGCTAACTTTGCACCCTCATATATATAACCATGCTTTGATGCATGAATTGATATATATCACAAAAAAACTAGGGACTACTATGACCACAACCATATGACCAACTTCCCTTGACTCATTCCTATGTGGCAATGGTGACATCATCAAACTACATACTCATATTTTTTACTACTAGACCCAAAGTGTCTAGATGAGAACAATGATGAACTAGGTGAATTCCACTCATGCACATAAGCATTCAAGGCATTCTTGACTTCTAATAGGACCCCTTCAACATTATCAAATCACCATACCTAATCTTGATCCTTTCTATCCATGTCAATATTGAAGATTAACCAACCATACATAAATCACACTAGAACAAACACATTGACACTTTGTCATTGTCATATAGACTATCAATGGTCTTCATCTACTTAGTAGGACACCTCCATGATACCATCATGACATCATCATAACAACTCTCCAAGACTATAACTGGCCCTAATAGTTCTTCCTTATATTCATCTCTATAGTCCAACTTTATGAGGCTTATGTCCACCATAATTCTTGCATGGTTGATGAAGTTATGTATTTTTTCCATTAGCTATTGTTCTAAAAAGTTTTTTCCTAGATCAAAATATGTTCATGCAATGGTAAGGTTAGATATAATTTTAATAATACCCCCCTCTAAATTTATGCATGTTACCATCTAATCCATTCTAGGAATTTGAATGAGAGTCTATCCCACCCTCTCTTTATCTATAGGGGTTAGCTTCTGTAAATCCACCATAACTTGTCCTCTATCAGTAAGTTGAAGAAGGCTTGATGGAATTAAGATGGTCAAATTATTTTTATTATGATTTACTAATTATGCCTCTATTCATGTCAATGGATCCATATGATTTATTATGATGCTTTGGCCTACCTCCATTGTACTAAAAGTGTTTGGTAAAGAAATCTGGGTGGTATCCTTTGTACTTTAACTACATTTTTTTTTATTTTCCTTTCTTTTGTGGAGCCACTTTATCTTTTGTTTTCTTCTTCTTTTCTCACTCCTTTTTTAAATTATATTCTTCCTCTTATTATTTTATTTCTGCCAACCTTTTATTATTTTCATCCTCTAATTTCTTTTTTTTCTTGTATCTTCTTCTCCTATTCCTCTATTCTCTTTTTTTGTTCTTCTTCTATTTTCTTCTTTTGTTCTTTCTTTTTATTTTCCTCTTCTTCTGTAATCTTTTATGTCTTTCCTCATCCACCCTTTTTTCCTCCTATTACTACCTTCTTCTCTCCTCAATTCTATTTCTCTAGATTTGTTCTTCCTCTAGTTTTCTTTATATTTATTTTTCTTTCTCTACCCTATTATTTTATACCTCTTCCATCTCCACTTTTTTTCTCCAATAATTTTCTATCCTTTTGTGTGGATGACTTTATAATTTCTTGGATCTTCTTGGTTCCTATTATAGTACCTAGTGTTGTTGGATAATCTATTCTTCTATTTATTTGGATTTTTCTAAGTGTTTCCTCCTACCATGGGCCTATGCAACCAAATCAATCTTTTACTAAGATCGTAACTCCATTTTTTGGAGTTGTCATATTTTATCCTGGTCTACAAGAGACATATGTGATTGTATGGTAGTCTTTATTATGGCCTCCTTTGAATATTTCTCAACAATCATTTTGGGCTCTTTGTTTTTTTCCTTTCTATGTATTATAATATCTTGAAGATACTCTATAAGGTTATCTATAACATCATCTAGTTCATAGGGACTAACATCAATATAGTTTAAAATTGCTCTGATTAATCCATTTTTCCTTGTGATATATGCATTTATATGTAGGATACCTAGCTTTTATATACACTTTTAATGTGGCATATTACTAATATATTTTTCATTTTAGGCACCTATATGGTTATTGTTGACCATTTTGAGCACAAGTCAAAATGGGTCAACCCCCTATAGTCAAGACTTGATATGGTGGTATAACATAGTGTCATAAGGTGTGTTTTGGTCTATTTGATGTCATTTATTGCAATTATAACCTTGGTCATGATATAGTTTATTCTTATATCATTTGGAGTCATTTAGGGGGGTTAGACCATCATGGCATGTCACACAGGAATGAATGGGGAAGTCTAGCTATAAATTTTACAAGTGTGCTTAGAAACCCTTTCAAGAAAATAAGACTACATGGACACGATGATTTTAGGTCAAAGATAATCCTTTGCAAATTTTTTATCTTGATGAGATTTTTATCTCAAGATATAAGGATTTAAAGTTAGACTATTAGAGATAAACGTGCATGGAGATGTCAAGTTTAGGCTTCAGGGACTAATTGTTTCAATTCAAAATCTCTAAAGGATCTTGAGCTTGAACACAAAGCTACCAAGTGGAAAAATGGCATTAAATCAATCTAAGATCAATGACACATGGGTGCTTAATAGGGTTAAAAAGTGACCAGATCAAGGATCAAGGGCATGTATTGAGTCATGCAGATAAGATCAAAGATTTGCATTTAAGGAATAGGACCCATATCTAATGGAGCACGTCAAATCATGTAGATAAGATCTAATGGTGCAAATGACGGTCAAAAATTCAAAATATCCTAAGAGTGAATATACTCATGTCAAGTGTAATAATTTAAATAAATAAGAAGATCAATGGTGTGCATTTGATCTTATACACTAGGATAAATGACATGCATTTAACTGAGTAACTAAGATCAATAGTGCACATTGAGTCAAAGGTCAAAGAACCTAGATCAAATGTGAGACTACCAAGAGGTATGAGAATGTTAACCAGATGGGCTAATAATAGAATTTATAGAAAGCATGTAATGTTGCCAAATGTCATAATATTGGATTGTTGGGTCACATATCAATAGCTAACATTTAAATTTGAATCTAAGAGACTCCATAGAAGATCAACAAAGTAAATTCAACTAGATTCTAGATGGACAAGATGAGGCTATGTGTCCAAATGATGATAAACATATTTTAACATGGAATGAAAGATGTGGAAAGGGAATGCCACATTGGCAACCATGTAGGATCAAAGGATTCTATATCAAAGAAATCACCTCAGACTCATACACTACCGTTAAATCTTAGTCAAAATCTGAGATGAACCGTGACTACCAAATGTGAAGAACAAAGTCTAAAAGACAATTGAATGATTGTAGATGGTAAATATAGGTGTCTAAAATATAGTTAGTAGTTAGGAAAACATATTACGACTATCATAGCATATTTCAACCACCCCCAAATAGTACATATGTGTCAACTCTCCTAATTCAGTTTCAAATGTTCAAGAGATGATCCATGATGAATATAATTTCTTGAATAAGTAAGGAGAGCCCTATGGCACATTTCATGAATTTGCATTCTTTAGAGGACTATTTTTCCTATCAAACTATGCATGGTCTTTTTCTCACTCCATTATTTTTTAATGTAACTAGTTTTCATGCCTTGACATGTTGCATAGTGACCTTTGGACTTCTTTGTTTCTCACCTCCTTCTCCAATTCTATAAGTAGACCATTTTGGCCTTTGTAATATAAGACCACACCATGTATAGCAAAACCCTACTAGTTTTGACATTGTAATTTGCATTATAATAATAAATGAAATATATTTTGAGTTCATATATCATCTTTTTAAAGTGTTTGAAGAGATGTATAGTGAATATCTAAGTGATATCAAGCTATCCTTCCTTTCTCTCAATCTTTCCATGTTTGATGCAAATGATTTCAACCTAGTAGGTCATATGAAGTGTAGTTAAGTGTATGAATATATCTTAAGTGTATAATGAGCCTTAGTATCTACAACTGATCTATGGTTTTACTTACCTTGGTTAGTCTTCAGGCATCTCACCTTAATATTGAAACACTAATGCTAGTGCATTTTAGGACTCTTAGGCTAGTGTTGTAAGCATTGTTTCTTTGTGAAATAAGTACAATGGTCATGTGGAAGACATTTTGGTTCATCACCCTTTTATAATAGGTTTATTTCATGCAACTTCTAACTCTTGTCCCATAATTTGATGGTTAGTATAGGTGAAAGTACTTCAAGATACATTCAAGGAGCTAGCCCTTAAACCTAGAGGCTAACTTCCACTATAGGTACACCCACATACCTGTAAGTGTTCCCATGTTACCAAAATCTAGAAGAGGCTTGAACACCCTCTTTTAGGGTGAAATATTTAGTGACAATAGTTATGACATGCCCATTGGGACCCATTATCTTCAAGACAACTTGTTAAGGTGAATGTTGGTCTTGATAACATTAACTACAAATTGTTGTGCTACTCAACACTTGGTTACTCCATTAAGGTAAATCTAGTTCAAATCTATTGTTTTATCATAATTCATGGTTCTCAGAAGTTCATCATCTTGTATAGTGTTTAACCCCATTAATCCACCTATTCAGCCTGGACTTCCTCTTGTAGTTCAATATCCTCATCCTAATCTGCCTTTTGAAGACTAGGATGATTTTTCTAACCAAGGAAGCCAAAAGAGTGAAGAGGTTGAATAAATTGAATATCTTGAAGAAGACATGGCTATAACTCATGATTTACCTACCTTCAATACTAAAAATCCAATTCACCTTCAAGCATATGATTCCATCCCTCCTAATGCTACAAAAGGTCTGCCCCTTTTAATGGTGAGAGTCATGTTACACCTAGTGAACATATTAAGGATATCTCAAAATTTTGTAGCTTTCATAAAATCACTCAAGAGAAAATTTAAACTAGAATCCTTTCAATATCCCTTATAATCAAGGCTCTTTATTGGTATATGACTCTAAAATGTGGATGCATCACATCATGGGATGGTTTTGGAGTGTTGTTGACCTCAAGATTTAGAAATGAAAGTGACCATGATTCTCTCATACATCAGCTTAATATGATCAAAAGAGGATCTAAATAAATAATGAATGAATTCAATGATAGGTTTAAAAAGACTTGGAATAGATTTCTTCCACTCATGAGGCCACCTACTAGTTTTGTCTTCCATACTTAATTGAAAACTATTGGTACTGAAATTTGTATCCTACTTTAATCCATGGGTGGTTCCACTCTTATTAAAGCATATGAACTTTCCATCAAAGCTAAAAATGGTCTCATCCAAGTTAGAAGGTTTCCTCCTAAGGTTTATATCCATCCATTATCTTATACTTCTTTTAACTCTTTAGATGTGGCCCAAATTCCTAATGCTAACTCCAAGCCTAGAGTTACTCTTAAGAAGGAAGATAATGTCATGGATAAAGATGAAAAAATTCAAATTCTAAAATCTCAACTTAGGAAATATAACATACAACTAGGTGCTTATCATAATCCTTACCCCTATCAACAACAATATGGTCAATAATTTGGAAGAGGAAGAGGTCAATGGAAGCCTAACTCTAATAGCTATGCCAATGTGTATAACCCTAACTCCACCACCAATGTAAGAGAGATGATACCTATGCATAACAACTTGGTGCAAGGAAAAAATTGGTATCAAGGAAAATTAAAGTATGATAATGAGAATAGATAGAAACCTCTTGCTGGTCAAGGAGGATTTACTCCCCTCCTATCATCTGAAGATGAAGTGATGATGCAAGTTACTAAGGGTTGGCAGTCTGAAGGAGAAACCTTCACCAACTTCTTATTGGAAGACAATTTTGTACTCATTAAAGTAGTCTATATTATATAAAATACCAGAGCCAAGATTAAGGCTCTAGGAGGTGGTAGTATCATTCTTAGAGTCTCATTCAATCCTCCTTTAAGGTAGCAAGGCATGGTTGCAAGTGTGATAGTTCTAAAAGCTCTTATACCTCTATCAAGTCAAAATGTGGTAAGGTCTATTCAAGGTGCCTTTATACCTCAAGTTCCAAGAAATTATTTACATCCAAGGACTAAATAAAAGGTGATTAATAATTATCTAAACATAGTGGACTCCTTAAAAAGTTCTAAAGCATCTATCTCCTTGTGGGATATCCTTCATATGCCTAGCCAAAAAGAGTTGTTACAAAAGCAATCGTCCACTATTCCTACTAGTCCTTCATTTTCAAATCAAATTAATAGTCATTTTGTCCTTGTAAATTATCCTTAAACTATTATTGAACCATCTACTCGGACTGATAAGCCTCCACTATTTTACTTCACTCTCATAGTGAGTGATAAATTGGTTCACAATTGCATAATTGATAGTGGAGCCTCTACCTCAGTCATGGCAAAAGTTATAGCTGATAAGTTGGGCATGAAATATGAGTCTCATATCAAAGGAGTGATCCAAATATATTTTAAACCTACTAAGACAATAGGGATGATATAAAACTTGATGGTTTTCTTGCATTATTGTCTTAGCTTTCTTATCCTTCAAGATATAGTTCTTGTTGACCTCCCAGCTCACTTTGTAATCTTCCTGTCAAGATACTTTACAACCAAGATTGGTGGATATATCTCAGATAATTGGTCCTTATTGTAATTTATGATAATTTATGGGACCAAATCAACCATTATAACTCAGCCTCTTTCAAGGTTTCACATTGAAACTGGTTCTAACTTGAATTGTGTTGGTCATGAGAAGGAGGAATCTAATGTGGATGATGGTGATTCTAAACTTGGGGGAATTTTTGATCTATTTTTGGATTATTATGGTTTATATTCATATGGGCATGACTCTTATGCATACTTTGATCAAACTGGTTATGGGACTTACATCATGCATGAGGAGTCATTTGAAGGAGCTAAGGTAAGTGTCAAACATTCTCATGCTGCTGAGTGTAACTATATGATTCATAAGTATGATGATCATAGGTTGATGAATATAATTGATAACCATAGTTAGAATATTTATGTTTTAATTCCTTCTATTGATGAATATGCTATAGATGATGACACTCATGAAGAAGAGGAGGATGACTTATGGCTAAGATTTGAAGCCATATGTCAAGAATTTGATAAGATTGGTAATATTCCTTATTCTCTCAACAAATGTATGTTTGATGTGTTTTTTTATGAAACTAATGAGTAGGATATTTTGTGTTTTATAAATTATGAAATTAAAGGGAACATTGTTAAGGAAGATGGACATCAATCTACCATTCAAAATCCTTTAGTCCTAGAGGGACCTAGTGAGGTCAAGACAGCAGTTGTGCCTAAATGATAGCTAGGAGATCCATCTAGTATTAAGCCATTTTTAGAAGTGTTGGATCATAAATAAGAATAAATTTATACTCCCAAGCATCAAGTATATCTTTTTCTATAAGATAGAAAGGTTGAGGTAACTATCATCATTCCTATTCTACAGTATGAGGAATGTATATCAAATATGGCAATGATCAAGAGGATTGCAACTCCAACCAATGATCTTAGAGAGTAAGAAATATAATTCATAAATGTCCCATATATTTTAGTTGTATACTTGAAAATATTTAAAGGTGATAGGCTTCTTGATCACCTACATATGCAAGTGATCAATGATGAGCATCTTCCTCATGCTAGGCTACCTTCATGGAGTGATAAAGATGATAAGGGAACAATTTTTTGACCCTATATGAGGTATGATAAGATGTTTCCCTTAAAATGAGTTTTTTTAAATAGTATAATAGGTGTGTGCCTTTTATTTCAGTTGTGTTGTGTTCCCTAAGTGTTCTAGTTGAACACATGTGTGTTTCTTTTGAGTTTATCTCATTTTGTGTGCCTTCCCTTATGTTTTGTGTGTTGTCAAAGGAAATTTGTATGTCAAACCTATGTACATGTGACTCCATAGCCAAATGGATAGGATTATGTAATTGGTCATGGCATAGTAAGCATACTACCATTAGGAAATCTCCAAGAATGTTGACCATTTTGACCACAAATCAAAATATGTCAACTCCTTATAGTCAATAATTGATATGGGGGTAAAACATACTTTCATAAGGTGTGTTATGGTATGTTTTATGTCATTTAATTACATTATAACCTTATTCATGATCTAGTTTATTATTATGTCATTTAGAGTCATCTAGGAGGTCAAACTATCATGGTATGTCACATAGGAATGAATAGGGCAGTTTGGTTGTACATTTTACAAGTGTGCTTAGAAAACATTTTACGACAATAAGAATACATGGACATGATGATTTTGGTACCAAGATAATCCTCTATAAATTTCATGTTTTTATAAGCTTGCTATCTCAAGATATAATCATTTAAAGTTGGACTAGTAGAGATAGATGTGCACAAAGTCATCAAGTTTAGGGTTCATAAATTAACCATTTATGTTCAAAATATCTAAATGATCCTAATATCGAATGAAAAGCTACCAAGTGGAAAAAAATATTCAATCAAGCTAAGATCAATGGCACACAAGTTCTTAATAAGGTCAAAAAGTGAGGAGATCAAGGATTAATGATATGCATTGAGTCATGTAGATAAGATCAATGATCTGCATTTAAAGACTAGGACCCAGATCTAATGGATCACATATAATATATAATGGTGCAAGTGAGGGTCAAAGATTTAAAAGATCCTACGAGTGAATATGTTCATGCCAAGTGTCACAATCTAACTTAACAAGCAAATCAATGGTGTGCATTTTATATTATAGGCTAGGATTAATGACATGTGTTTAACTGAGCAACTAAGATCAATGGTGCACATTGAGTTCAAGTTTAAGGATCCTAGATCAAATGCAAGACTACCAAGTCACATGAGAGCATTAACTAGATGGACTAATAGTAAGATTCATAGAAGGCATGCAATGTTGCCAAATGTCATAATCTCAAATGCCTAGGTCACAAATCAATGGATGACATCAAAATTTGAATCAAAGATACTCTAGAGGAGATCAACAAAGCAAATTCGACCAGATTCTAGATGGACAAGATGAGGTCATGTGTCCAAAGGATGATAGGCATATTTTAAAATGGAATGAGAAACATGGAAAGGGAATGCCACATAGGCATCCATATATGATCAAAGGATTATATATAAAATCAAACACCTCAGATTCATACACCACCATTAAATCTCAGTCAAAATCTAAGATGAATAGTGATTACCAAAAGTGAAGAATGAAATCTAGGAAACAAATGAATGACTAGAGATGGTAAATACAGTTGTCTAAAAGATAGATAGAAATTAGGAGAACATATTATGACTATCATATCATGTTTTAACTTCCCTCAAATATTACATATGTTTCAACTCTTCTAATTTAGTTTCAAATTCTTGAGAGATGATCTATGATGAAAACAATTTCTTGAACAAGTAGGGAGAGCCTTATGCCACATTTCATGAAGTTCCATGCTTTGGAGGACCATTTGTACTATCAGACTATGCATGGTCTATTTATCATTCCATTATCCTAAAATATAACTATTTTTCATGCCTTGACATGTTGCATAGTGACCTTTGGACTTCTTTTTTCTCACTTCCTTCTCCAATAAGTAGCCACCATTTTGCCCTTTGTAATATAAGACCACACCATGTATGGTGAAGCCCTAATAGTTTTGACATTTTAATTTGCCTTAGAATAATAAATAAAATTTATTTTGAGTTCATATATCATATTATTAAAGTGTTTGAAGATATCTATAGTGAATAGCTAAGTGATAACAAGCTTTCCTTGCTTTCTCTCAGTCCTTCCATGTTTGATGCAAATGATTTTAGCCTAGTAGGTCATATGAAGTGTAGTTTAGAGTATGAATCTATCTTAAGTGTATAATGAGCCTTTGTATTTACAAATAATCTATGGTTTTAATTACCTTGAATATTATTCATACATCTCACCTTCATATTGAAACAATAATGCTAGTGCATTCTAGGACTCTTATACTAGTGTTATAGGCATTATTTATTTGTGAAATAAGTACAATGGTCATGCAAAAAACATCTTGGTGCATCACAATTTTATAATAGGTTTATTTCATATAAATTATAACTCTTTTTCCACAATAATATAGTTAGCATAGGTGAAATTATTTCAAGATACATTCTGGGAGCTAACCCTTAAACCTAGAGGCTCACTTCCACTATAGGTACACCCACATATTTGGAAGTGTTCCCATGGTACAAAAATATGGAAGAGGATTGGACACCCTCTTCGATGGTACAATATTTTGTGATAATATTTACCTCTATTCTTTCCTTAGCCTTTGTCTCCTCTCCATCTCCCAATTTAGATGATTTAGTCTCCAAGTATGCCATTAAGGTTTTTCATTGGTTCTTTGGTTTGACTGCCTTTTACTTCTTCTTACCCTTATCCTTTAGGTGTGAAGATGAAATCTACCCTCTTTTCCCTCTATTCATTTGAAATTAAATTTTTCCTACTATTAGACATGTTTTAAGTGACCCCTATTGATCCTCTGCAGTTTAATTTTTTTGGTTCTTAGAAAAACCCTTTTCCATGTGATATTTTCTCTTTTTGTAATGAGTAAGGAAGAGTCCTTTTTATACCATTTTTTCTTCCCCAAATTCCTTCTTAGAAATAGAATCCTTGACTATGAATATATTAATGTCCTCATCCTCCTCTTCTTCTTAGAGTTTTTTTAAATTTATTACTTATATGTGTATTCTTGATGATTTACAAGTACTAATTTGGGATTGAGATGTTTATCACTCTTCCTGAGTGTCATCTTTATGGGCCTCCTCATTTTCCTTCTCATCCTCTTGGTAGCCCATACCTATTTCACTTGAAAATTGTTGTGCCTTAGGATTTGGTGGTAGATTCTTGGATGAAATAATGACTACCTCAAATTGTTCATCACTAACTTTATAAGATAGAGGGGTAAGGCATACCATTTTTTTAGTGTAGGGCTTAATAAATATGTTGTCTATATCTATAGTAAATAGAAATTTTGTGTAGTATTTTTGGATAATTCCATTTGATATTATATATCTTCCTTCCACCATACTCCTAATCATCTTATCCCATTTCATAAATTTTTATACTTGGTGTATTATGGGGATATCATTTAATTCATCTACTATTTGTGCTCTTATGGAAGAATATGGATTCCATTCTACCCTCCCCTCATGTGTTGTAATAATTTGTGTAAAGTATATGTAAAATAATAAAAAAATAAACCATAATAAAAGTCATGGGTATTTTTATCTTTCTTAATATTCTATCGATTCTCTAGGAATTATTCATGTAAAGTGGTAGTCAAGTCATACTGCATTTTAGAGGACACCATGTCATATGCTAAAATCAAAGAAGGTTTTTAAAAAGACAAAAAATTCATTTAATTAAAAACTTATTAAAAAAACACAACAATTTTTTTGTAAACAAATATTATTTAAAGAATGTTTTTTTTTAAATTTTGATGTTATTAATAAATACATTATATTATGTTGATTTTTATAGGATTTTTATTCATGTACATATTTAATTTATATCTTTCCTTTACTAAAAAATTTCAATGATAATTTTAAGTTAAGTGGATTCAATTTATTGTGTGTGTGTGTGTGTGTGTGTGTGCGCGCGCGCGCACGTGCGCGCACGCGTGCGCGTGTGCATGTGTGCGTGTGTGTCTGTATTTTAATGATTTTTCATAAAAGTCATTCTAAAATGATTTAAACATACATTATTAAAAATTATATATATATAAAATATAGTTAAAGTTGTTTATGAAAGATTTCAACTAATTAAATATAAATACATAATTATGTTGTAATTAGATTAATATTACATGGTAAAAGTTGTGAGATAAAAGGGATCCATAAGGCATTACACATATCAAATGCTTTTCCACTGGAGAAAGAGTCTAGAAGGTGAGAAAGCCCAAAATAGTTGATTATTCTTGTGTGATAATTGTGTCCACTTACCTTATAATTATTTTTTTTTTTTAAAAAGGGGTAAAAACTTTATTGAAACTTAAAACATCATATTACAAAACCAACAACGCAAACCAAAGACCAGAAAACTCAACCAAAGCATCATGCCTCAGCACCACTAACCTCTTCAACAAGAATGGACTGCAACTCCTAACGTAAATCACATGACAACTGCTCCCATTCATCCACCTTACGGTCATCTCCACCATCCAATGCCCATTTGGCTAAGCAATCTGCCACCCTATTCCACTCCCTTGGAATATGGGCAAAAGATACAAAGTCCATTAAGGCACTGACCTGCAATATTTTTTGGATGATTGTGGCCAGTTGCCAGCTAACCTCATAAATTTTCCTCTCAATGAGCAAATGAATCAAGACTTGAGAATCTGCTTCAAATATCACCCTCCTCCACCCTAAATCATAAGCATGCTTTAGGGCATAGAGGATAGCGAAACCTTCCATCTTATTAACCGTCTGAACTCCCTAATATGCCAAAAAAATAAAAATCACTGATCCCAAAGAATCCCTACCAATCCCACCAATCCTAGCCGACCTAGGATTGCCCCTGGAAGATCCATCCATATTAATTTTCAAAAGACCAACGGGTGGGGGCAGCCACTTCCCCAACTGATGAACTTTCTGCTTCCCCTGTTGACTCCTCTTGACACACACCAAAATTGGAGAAAGCCTTTGGATGCCCAACCTATCCACCATCTCAGTGTCTCCCTTCTTCAACAGCAAAGTAACTTCACTCTTCGCTTCAATAGATTCCTAGATCATTCCTTTAATTATATTCCAGACCTATTGAATATCCATTTTTTCATCCTAGAAAATCTTGTAGTTCCTCTCCAGCCAAACCTACCATAGCAAGAAAATGGGGCCCATGTAACACACATCTTGCATGAAAGGAGTCGACGAGGGTGGTCGACCCACTCTAGACCAGAAATCAGCCAAGGACACCGCATGAATGCAATGGCTTCACCACACATCCCACCAAAAATGCCATAACTGCATAGTGAAAGAGTAGTGAAAGAAAAGGTGAGAGGAATCCTCCTCGTTATTACAGAGCACACACCTCAAAGGGCCAATAAAGCCCCTCTTTTGAATATTATCCCAGGTTATACATCTATTCCAGACTAAAGTCCATATAAAGCAATTACATTTAGGCTAGGAGAATCTATTCCAGACTATTTTCCACCACTGAACTTCCTCCCTACCCTCATACTACTATGAAATTAGTGCCTGATAGCTGAAAGACACTGTATACTTCCCTTTCAGATTTAGGGACCAAGTTAACACATCGCTATCCATAAGAGCATTATAGCTGCGATAGGATAGAATATACTGTAGTTCTATGCACTCTTCCTCCATACCCAAAATTGGCCACTCCTCTGGGGTCTTCCATCTCATGTCCATCAACTGCCCCTAAAGGGCTCGAGCTTTATAATCACACACCCTTATCCATCCAGCATCGCAGAACCTCTGGGAGAGAATACTTAGCTGAGGATATTAGGTAATGAGGGGAGGGTGACCGTCCCATGAATCATGCCAAAATTGAGCCTCAACCTCGCTCTTGCAAATCCAAAAAAGGCCCCTCTTAATCAACACTGCACCTTTCTTGAGAGTCACCCAAATTGCAGATCCTTTGCCTATCAAATCATACTGAGGGATATCCTTTTAGGGGATCCCAAAGAAGTACTTGTGGGATAATATTCTAGCCGAAACCCGCTCCTATTCCACACACCAGTGCCAATATAACTTGGCATCCAAAGCAAAACTAGATAACACAGATTGCCATAATCCCAGCCCACCAAATCTCTTTGGGCTACAAACTGCCTCCCACTTAATAAGACTCCACTTGGTTGAGGATAAATTACCAGCCCACAAAAACTATCTTGTGAGGGCATCCAGTTCCTTAACGAAGCTCATCGGTGCCACCTGTATCATGCATCTATAAATTGAGAGAGCCTGCATAATTGATTGAATCAACTGCACCCGACCAACAAAAGATAACCAATGATGGGTCTAATAATTCACTTTACCTTGGAACTTATCCAAAATCTCCATCCATGACTCCTTGGATTGCCATCCAGTCGAGATGGGAATCCCAAGGTATAGCAATGGGAGACACCTAATTTGAAACCTAAGGATATTAGTCACTCTTCTTTGTATGGAAGGTGGGGTGTTAAAGAAAAAGATAGAAGACTTGCCCTCATTAATTACCTGTCCAGATGCGGCAAGGTAGAATTCCAAACTTTTATGGATGTTAGACACCTCCCTCATAGTAGCCATGCCCATCAGAGCCACATCATACACAAACTGGAGATGGGATTGTACTGGGATACCACCACCCCAATGCTAACCCCAAATAGCTCCATCATCCACATTCCTTTTGATCAATGGACCCAAGCCTTCTGCCAACAGAAAAAACAAGTAGGGAGATAGAGGGTCCCCTTGCCATAACCTGCGAGAAGCCCCAAAGAGATCGAAATGTCTGCCATTGATCAAAATTGAAAAGGAGGTCAAGTTCACACAACTCATAACCCATCATATCTAATCCTCCTCAAAGCCAAAGGTGCCCAAGATCTTTTAGAGGAAAGCCTACTAAACTCTATCATAGGCCTTAGACATATCCAATTTGATAAACATCACCTTATCATTAAACTGAATCATGGAGTGGATAGTCTTAGTTGCCACCACCACCCCATCCAAAATCTGTCAGCCCTCCACAAAGCCTCCTTGCTCCTCAGAAATAAGTGCTAGTAGCCACTTTTTTAACCTCTCAGTAATCAGCTTAGAAATAATTTTGTAAGTGACATTACAGAGGGAAATGGGCCAAAAAAGACTCAGCCAGTCAGCCCCCTCTCCCTTGGGAATGAGAGCCAGGAAGGTGGAGTTCATAGCCCAAAGCATCTACTTGTTCCTCTGGGACTCTTGAACAACAGCCAATAAATCATAATTGATGATTTCCCAAAATTCTTGGAAGAACTCAATCGAGAAACCATCTGGGCCAGGCGCCTTACCTTTCGACATCATGAAAACAATTCTCTATAACTCCTCCATAGATATCTCCATCATATGTTATTTCATATCCCTGGTCACCAAAGAAGGTATGCAGGAAAGGACCTGAGCCTCAGCCACTGAGTCCCCCTGTGCTTCTTCCTTGAAAAGAGAAGTAAAATGATGTACTATTTTGTTGAAGATACCCTGCGTAGAAGAGATAGTCTCCCCACTATCTGCCACTAAAGAAGTAATCACATTACCATGTTGTCTGGCTCAGATCGTATTGAAAAAGAAGGCCATGTTCTTATCCCCTTCTTGAAGCCAATCAATCTGGACCTTTTGTTTCCAAAATATTTCCTCTCTTAGCTCCCATTCCTCCAATGCTTTTAAGGCCCTGGCTTCCTCTCTCAGCAAGAACTCATTTAACCCTTCCTCCTTAATGGATCTAGTAATGGCACCCAACTCCCTTTGAGCCTCCTCTTTTTTATGGAAGATATTGCCAAAACTTTGTCGATTCCACCTTTTAAGCTGGTATTTGATGAATTGGAATAGCTTAGTAAAGGTGTACATTTTTATACCAGCATCCAGCCTGCCAATCCTCCACTAGTCCACCACGCACCCAAACAGGTCTGGGTCCCTTAACCACATGAGCTAAAACTTGAACAATGGTTTCTAAGGACTACGGGCTGAAGAGATTGTCAATTTGATGGGCCAATGGTTTGAACCTCTCCAATCTAGAATCTCCATGCTAGATGACCATAAACCCCCCACCCAATAATAAGAGGTCATGAATCAATCTAGTCACTCAGCTACACATCTGTCCCCTAGCCTTCTGTTATTCCAGGTAAAACATCCATTGCTAGGCTTGATATCCACCAGATTGAGGTCCACAATATTATCCTGGAGTAATAAAGAAGATGGCTCCAACCTTGCATTTCCCCCTTTTTTCTTCATTAAATCCAGAATAGCATTGAAGTCCCCACCAACAATCCAAGGTAGGTAAGGAAATAATTGGCGAACTAAGTGGAGATTTTGCCAAACAAGATGTTTACCTTGGAAATTTGTAGGAGTGTAGATGTTGGAATAAAAGGACTGATTTTCCCGACTCATTACATGAAGCCACCATAGCTAAGGAGGACTTAAAGGAAATCCAAGGCACTAGTTGGATTTTATGCGGGTTCTAAAAAACATGCCACACCCTCAGAAGATCCCTGAGCACTAATGCACTGACATAGACCCTGTCTCCATAACTTAGGTGCAATACTCCTCATATCATCCACTGAAACCTTTATCTCTTGGAAAAAAATAACATCAGGTACTTGACCTTTAACTAATTCTTGAACAGCCTTTTGTCTAGGGCCACTATTCAGGCCCCTTACATTCCATGAAATAATAATCATTTCAAAGGAGATAAAAATTGGGAGTCAAGGGTCTTAACAGAACCTGACTCAACCAAGGTCTCCCCAATCATCTTAATTTTCTCAGTTTCCTTCTTGCACCCTAGTTTGACACTTTTTTTTGACATCCCCTTCTTCCCCTCTTTTTGAAGAATGCCCAAGTGAGGAGAAAATTTCCCTCGCTTATCTAATTCTACCACTGCAGTCCTTGTTGGGAGGTCTACATCTTCTACATTCTGTCCTAGGTCATCATTAGTTTCCACCACCATCTGCTCACCTACCTGCTCCTCCAAGACCATGGGTAAGGCTGACTCCCCCTAAAGAACTGAATGAAGATTGGCTGAGTTAATCTCCAGTCTAGGTCCTCTCACTAGCTGCTCCATGCTCAATAATCCTAGATTTACTTCTTGTTGTCCCAAATCATCCAAGACTTCAAACTCATTGAAGGAGTCTTCCTCCTATCACTCCATAAGGGACCTCTTCTGGCCTTTGTTGTGGTTTTGAGCCTTCACCTGAATAAAGCCTTCAGCATCCTTACCCTCACTAAACATAGGCTTCTTCCCTTTTTTAGCAATTGGAGTACTACTAGGAGGTAGTAGAGGTTGCTACTCCATTGGCTTTGCCTTTGGGCATCTACGCACCAAGTGTCCATATTCATGGCATAGGTGACACCTAAAGGGTAGGGTCTCATAGTCCAGTTGTTGCACTGAGGAATATGACCCCGCACTCATCTCCACTACATCAGGAAATGGTTTACTCAAATCAATTTCTACGCAGATACGAGCAAATGCCATGACTTTCTTACCTAAAGTCTATGTTGAAGACCCCACCGACCTTTCAAGCATCGAAGCTAACATTTGGAGGACATCCTGTCGACAACATTCAATAAGAAATTTGGGAATCCTAACCCACACCAGAACTCAGTTAGGTAGTTCCTCAAAAGGATTGAAGCCAGCATGCCATGGTTTAATAAAGAGTCCAACCTGATTGTAAAAGTAAGGCCCTCCCTCAAAAACCCTATTTTGATCGGCTAAGCATGAAAATGTCACCATGAAGTAGTTATTTGCCAATAATGTAATCTCCATTTCTCCCTCAGGTTCCCACACTCTCCTAGCCCAACTCTCCAGGAATTGGAGGGAGACTCTCAATCCCAAAAACTTACAGTACAGTGAGTGCTTAAAATAATATTCCACATCCTCAGAAATCATATCTAAGGGAATTACCAGTTTAGGATGCTCCTTACACCTCTCCAGGCACCTGTTAATCTTCATGATATGGTACCCTCTAGGTAAGCTCCAATCCACATCATCAATAGCCTAGGAATAAAGCTCCTTTCTAGGTGTTTTAGCTTGTTGCCCTATTCTGTTTAGCCCCACAGCTTTGCTAAAACTCCTCCCAAGTGTAGTCTTTAAAGGCTCCTGCTGAGCCATTGCCACGCCCTCCTAAACACATTTTGATTGTTTGTTTGGTACCTCAGTCCACTCCCACACACCCTACCCCCCATACTGATCCTTTGCAACACTATCCACAGCCTGGAACAGCTAGGGCACGACTGCCCTAGCTCGGCTTCCCAATGCAAAACCCCAATCGTGCCATTCATTCCCCAAATAAGCTTAATATTTACAAATGAACATTACCTTATAATTATTTTCAATATTATAAGAATAATGATTATTTATTAAAAAAATTTAAAATAAATTAAATTTATACGAGTAAAAATCTCATACAAATTAATAATATATTTAAAATTAATCATGAAAACCTTCAACTACTTTCAAAAATAATTATTTTTAGATAAAGTAAGTTAATTCAAGTTCATGATGGCCTTGACTCTTTTGAAATATGTTATAATTACTATCTCTATTTTGACATTTTTCTCCAAATTCAAATTGACTAAAAAGAAGGCAACATAACCAAAAACAACATTCATATTTATCATATATTTATTTATGAATATTGGATCAAGAAATTAAATTTGAGAACAAAATAAATATATCTATAATCTCATGTTGAATAACCAAACACAAATATAACAATTAAATTAATGCCAAATTAAATTCAATAGTTTCCATTGATTACATAGCATATACATTTATCTCAAGTCTTTCACATAACTTTCAGTTCTTTCTTTGTCAAGAAACTAATTATATATTTTTGTACCATATATATATATATATATATATATATATATATATATATATATATATATATATATATATATATATATATATATATATATTAGAAAATACAAATTTATGAACAATAAAATGTGTTTTTGGTGGTTTGCATGTTTTTATTATTCTTTTCCTATGATTTTTGCACCATTTCTCTTCTTATGGTGTTACGAAGCTACCATTAGTATTGCAAAACTCCATATAGTTTTTTGAATCTCCTTTAGGATTGTGATTATCTAATAGTTGAAATACTAAATTATTTATGTGAACTCATATTTCATACATACTTTGATTTTAACTCTTGATAAATTCTTCTGGCTCCTTGAAGCAAGGTTTTCTCACAATCCTTTATAAATTGTTTGTCTATGATATAACTTCCTAACAACATGCCCTTGAAAAACTATTGACTCACCATGAGACATTGGAAACTAGATTCTTACATTTCAAACTTCAAAAACATCACTAAAATCTCAATCAATCTTCATGTTCTTGTATGTTATATGAGTAATGGGTTTTCATTTTTGGTGCCCTTAAGGGGTTTCCCACTCCTACCCCAACTAAGGCATCATTACTAAGTTTTCAACCCTTTGACGAAGTTAATTTGATTGAAAAAATTTAGTTGGATTCTCTTTATATCAAACTCATAATCATTAAAAATTTTAGTGAATTATTATCCACTCTTCCACATATTAAATAAAATTAGAGAGCAATTATAGGGAAACTTTTATTTGATAATGGTTGCATAGAGTTCAATACATTAATAATGAGAGATGGCACATCCTCCAATGTAGTATTGTAACTTCAAATATCAATAAACACGTTATATATTTATTTTATAGTAATTGTGTGTTGAAGTAATGTATGTTATTTTGAACATTAATCTTAAAATTATCTAGTACATGCCTCATTTTTTCTTGGGGCCTCTTCACATTATATAGTGTATACCTCATTTGTTCTCAGAATCTTTTCACATTATATATAATTTCCTCATTTATTTAAGAACCTCTTCATATTACAAAGTTTGTGCTTTTTAAACCTTAAACTTGAAATAGCATAGTGCATACTTAGGGGAGAAATCTTCATCCTTCTCAAAATACCTATCATTGGCTTGATGATAGTATCTTGAAGATTCTAGATAGTCTTTGATTTATCCACATTGTGATAAACAATTTAATTCTAAAAAGGTATACTCGATTTCTTGGTTTTGCCTTCTTTTTATTTAAGATGGGTTGCATGTTTCTTTAATAAATCGATGCCTTCTCAAGTTACCAATTAAATTGTGTAATTTTGTACCTTTGAACCCCCCCCCCCCCCCCCACCCTTCCCCTCTTTTTTTTTTGCCAATTAGAGGTAACTATTTATTTTTCTGTAATTAGAGGTAACTATTTTTAGATCAAGTGAAACTAGTGTACTGAGATTTTCTAGATCAGACAAGCCTTGTAGCTCACCCACCTATTGAAAAACTTGTGGAGCAATTGTGTTCATTGTTTTATATAATTTATTGGTATCCATATTCTTGCCATAGATTTTTTACCACATATAAACTCATCATTTTTTATTCAATAGAACATGCTTGACAAAATGTATTTGTAATAATAAGATCTTGAAAAAGATGCCCAATAGAGTTTTTAATTACCTTTTACACTAGTAAAATCAATAAAAGATAAAGTATGCACTAGTTGGATTACTCCAATTTGTTTACCTACTCACTAAAATCATCTATGAACTAGATCCACCAAATGGGTTGATGCGTTGAGGGATTGAACATGTTGAAAGACTGAATAGAAAATCCTTTTACGGTTTCAGTCTTTGAACATACAGAGAGGTCGCTACTCTTTCTAACTATCTTAAACTTAGTGGAATTCAAAAATTCTCTCTCCAATTTGCTTTTATTTATTTGAAAAAAAATTGAAATCTAATTTTACATATTTTTTGATTGTATATTATTTTCAATTTTTGGATTTATTAAAATTACTTATACAATCTATATTCTTTAATTAACATTATACGTTTTTGATCCAATTTCAACCTATCATAAATATTATTATTATATTATTTGTTTTTTAACTATTATTATTATCTTAGTTATATTATCTATTATTTCCATGTCCTTATCAATTAAAGGTAATAGGACCACATAAGTTTTATAAAACACCTTTTTAACCCATTGTTATAAATTTGTTCATAATCATGTACTAAATGCCCAAATATTCACAAATCATTATTACATGTCATTTCATTGCAAATTTTGCTTGTAACTCTTAAGGAAGGCTGACTTTGACTCTGATTTTGATTTTGGAGTGAAGTGTGTAACACGATTAGTTATTTGTAATATATTGATTTCTAATAGCACGCGGGAAAATAAATGATGACTATTCATAAAGGCCATTGATATAATATTATAATGATAAATAAAAATAATTTTTTTTTAGATATTTGTATATATTAAATCAGCATGAAAACGTACATAGCTCTTAATTAAGATTGGCCATTGCCAGGAATGATAAGCCCTTGTCCCAATCCCACATAACTGCACCCTGTGAATAAAGTTGTTTTAATAATGTGTTATTATTTATCTAATAAATAAATTTAAAAAAATATATAATAATAATTATTAAAATATATATTTTAAATTATTTTATTCTATGAAAAATAATTAATTAATTAAAAATTATATTAATAGAAATTAATAATATCTAGTACATTTTATATATAAATAAAAGAACAAAATCCACTTATAAGCCCAAAATATGTATAAAACATCATGACAAAGTAATAATAGGAGTAAATAATAAAGTGTAGTAGGATTGAAGTAATAACATATCAAAAACTTAGTTAATAGTATGAACACATCTATCAAAAACGTAGTTAAGAGTATGAACACAGAAACCTCAAATACATCAGATGTTTTGTAATAGTGGTGGTATTTGAACTAAGAGAAAAAAGTGTTAAAATACTCTCATTACTGATATATATATATATATATATATATATATATATATATATATATATATATATATATATATATATATATATATATATATATATATATATATATATATATATATAGACACACACACACACACACCTTACTTGAGTGGCTTAGGAGATTTATATTTATTGTCACATAGTTACAACGTATTATAAATCGTTGACAAATACTTAGGTAATGTGTGAAGCAAACAAAGTGGAACAATATACCTATAGGCGTAGATAAATAACATATGCTTGGTTTGGCTAACCCATACTCCACTCTTATCTCCAACTTGTACCAATAGACTATTCCACACATTTGCTAGATATTCTCTCATGTTTGCTAAAAATGAATCTAATTGGAAGGCTCCTCAACACCTTCTCAATGATTCAATTATCGTCAAGGGTATCACCACATGTTTTAATTTGATTGACAATGTTCATTTTACTTGTGAAGAAGTCATTGATAGACTCATTCTCCTTCATTTTTAGGGTCTCAAAATCTCTTCTCAAGAGCTGTAACTTGACAAGTTTCACCTTGTCACTCCTTTGATAGGCACTTTGCTAAATGTCCCATGCTTACTTAGAGTGGAAAACTATTGTTATCCTTGGGAAGTTTGTAACAACCACATCCATTTGTATGTAGCTGAGTGCCTTGGCATCCTTCTTATTATTCTCCTTTAGCACATTCCTTTGTGTTTGGGTTAAGGCATTGAAGGCTACCATGTATGCAACCTCATTATACCCAACTTTAACCAATTCCCATAGCTCTTGAGATTTGAATATGGTTTTCATTTTGATTCTCCATAAATCATAGTTTTCCCCATCAAACATAGGGGGTTGTTGTGATGACCCTGAACTAGCTATTGCCATGTCTAAATAGACTCACATCCTAGTTGCTCTGATACTAGTAATTGGAAAATACTACAGCATTAATGACTATCTAGGCAAAAAATTATGAAATTTGAAAGGCCAAGGTGGGTAGCAAATAAATTAAAAAATATTGAAAAAAGGGAGGAGAGAATGTGTAGAAATAAACACTAAATTTGTATATATTAAATGTCTAAAAAAAATTTTATACAAAAATAGCTACTATTGTTACAAAAACACATACAAAAAACATCATGAAACTTTCCTTGACTGTTGCTGCAGTTGACTCCTCAATTCTTTTATGTTCAAATCCCATGTTCCATTCTCTTATAGGTTGCAACTATGTATGGAATATTCCTCAATTATTTTCTTTTCAAATCCCCTATTCTACACTCTTATAGGTTGCTACTATGTATCGAATATTTACCTATTTTGTTGTCTTTTACAAGCTACTCACTCACATTTCACAAACTATTGTTGTGTTGCTTCACTGAATCAATATTTTTATTTTTTTCCATTTTTATTTTTGACTACTCAACTACTTCATAGATTTTCCCCTCAATGACTCAAAAAGAGCTCCAAATTTTGAATTTGAAAGGGGATACATTTAATTCTTGTAGATGTCAATTTTTGGAGCTAGTTCGTGAGTTAGGTAGGTCAGAAATAATAATATTTTAACATAATATACATAAAGGGTATAAATAAAAATCTCAATTCAATATTTGAGGTAAATTAATAAGATAGAAGATTAAATCTATGGCTTAAATGGGCTTTAGGTCTTCAAACATAGTGACTCACCAAATATTCATTGGCCCAACTAATTGGGTGTCCTTCTTAGGCGTAGTCATGTAACTAAAACATCTCTCTAGAGTAGTGTATTTTAATCTCACTAGGTTTTTTGCATCTCTCATAGAGGTAGCGCCAATGCCAATAATCAACATCTTATTTTTGAAGGCAAAAGTAGGGAAGCAACCTCACAATAATCTTTCATTATCAATGTTTTGATGTGTTTTACCTCTATAAACTAGTTTAGAGGAGATAAATAAGATGCTTGGTTGATTCTGATTCTTATTTTGATTTTGGAGCCAAGTGTGTAACATGCTTAGTTATCTTGAGAGAAGTGAATATTTGGTGGATATATGGGGTTGTTCCTATTTTGGTTTGGCCAAATTTAGAGTACCTAGTGATGTGAATATCATGATTTTTAATAGCACCTAAGAAAATAAATGGTGATCCTGATTGATCTAATAATATAATGGTAAATAAAATTAAAATAAATTTGGTGAAAATTAATTAATTAATTAAAAATTGTATTAATAGAGAATAATAATATCTCGTACATTAAATTTGATATATAAATTAAAGACCAAAATACACTTATACACCCACAATATGTATAAAACATTGTGACAAAGTGATAATAATAGTAAATTAGTAAAGTGTAATAGGATTGGAGTAATAAGCTATCAAAAACTTAGTTAAGAATATGAACACATAACCTCAAACACTTCAAATGTTTTGGAAGAGTGATGGTATTTTAATATGGTGTGATCTTGAATGCTAAGAGAAAAAGTGTTAAAAACTATCATTTCTGATATATATATATATATATATATATATATATATATATATATATATATATATATATATATTAGTAATGATTATAATAATGATATATATCATTACTTTATATATATATATATATATATATATATATATATATATATATATATATATATATATATATATATATATATATATATATATATATATATATATATAAAGTAATGATATATATCATTATTATAATCATTACTAATACACACACACACACACACACACAATTACCTACCTTACTGGTGTGACATAAGGAGACTTGACTAAAACACACAGAAAGAGATTTATATTTATTGTCATAGTTACAATGTGTTTTTTAATCTATTTACTGGCAAAATCACTGATGAATACTTAGGTAATGTGTGAAGCAGACAAAGTGAAACAATATACTTATAGGCATAGATAAATAATGTATGCTTGGTTTGGTTAAGACATACTCCACTCTTATCTCTAACTTGTACCAATAGACTATTCCATGAATTTGGTAGAGTTTCTCTCTTGTTTGCTCACAATGAATTTGTGACACTAAAAACAACAAACATAATGAGAAAATTGAGAGGCAAGATAAATACTTTAATCAAATAAGCTTTTAAAAAACACTAAAAGTTGCATTTGATTAAAAATAAAATAAAACTAAAACACAACACAAAAAATATGAGTAAATAAAAATTATTCAAAGAATCATGTTCTTTTTTAGTTTTGGTGTAATTAATAAATATATCATATTATATTGTTGATCCCTATCTATTTAAGATAGTTGTTTATTCTGTTAATAAATGTTAATGATAATTGTGTGTTACTTTTTTTTATTTTATAAATATTATAAAATATTTAAAAAGATATATCAATAAGTTAATGATTTTTCATGGAAGTCATTTTGAAATAACTTTAATATAATAGTAAAAATTCAACTAACTAAATAAATATTTAGGTGTGGCACTCTTAAAGAGTTTCACCACTCCTCCAACTAAGATATCATAACTAATTTTTCAAACCCTTGATGGATTTAATTTGACTGCCATTACAAATTTTCAGTTGGATTACTTTTGTATTGAACTTATAATCATAATTTTTTGGGTGACTACTTATCAACCCTCCCATATATCAAACACATATGTATAACTTATTTTGGAAGGAAATATTTGTTTGATAAGGATTTCATGGATTTCAGATCATTAAGAATCACACATAACACAATATTTAATGTATTATTCAACTTCAACTCTCAATAAACATGTTATAGATTTCTTCTATAGAAATTTTGTCTATACATTGAAGTAGTGTATGTGCTTTTTAGACCTTAAGATTGAAATCACAAGGTACATACATCATTTAGTCTTATATCCTCTTCACATTATACAAAAGTTCCTCATTTCTTCTTGGAGCCTCTTCACAATATAGTGCATGTGATCTTGGACCTGTAGCTTGAATCACATAATACATACCTCAATTGTTCTTGGAACCTGTTTAAATTATATGCATGTTTCTTATTTCATTCCCCTTCTACCATATACTTGGTAAAAAAATACCATACTATGCTTCATTCTTGTTCAATTTCTCCAACATATTTGTGGAGAGATATTCAACCTTCTCATAAACCCTATCACTAGCTTGTTTGATACTATCTTGTAACTTCTAAATAGTACTTTGTTTCTCCATGTGATAAACAAGAAAATTGTAGAGAGGCCTACTTAGTTTCTTAGAATTACCTTATTTTTACCTAACATGGGTTGAAAATTTATTTATTTATACCAATGATTTCTCAAGTTCATAACTAAATTGTTGAATCCTCTAATTTCGACCCCTTATTGTCATAGCTGGAGGTAAATATTTTTAGATTGGGAAATTAATGTATTGGTATTTTTTATATTAGATAATTCTTGTAGCTTAACCATCAATTTAAAAGGTTTTGGAGTAGTTGTGTCCATTATTTTCTACAATTTTTTGGCAATCTCAACAAAAATTCCATTTTATTATTGTAGGTTTTGACCATATCTATGTCATATCGATTTTTATTCACTAGAAAATTCTTTTTAATTTATGCATAATTTTATAGAATACAATGAGTGTGAATTGAAAAAATACCTAATCAAAATATCAATAGGCATAAAACTCAGAAATTACATGAAAGCAATCTTCTCTACTAATTCTCATTGAATGAATAAAGCTTTACATAAGAGTCTTTAAATACAACTCAACTCAAAATTAGATTTGATATACATAATTAAAAAAATCAAAATTCACCTAAAGCTAATTGACCCATGTTGTTTTTAGTAACTTTCATCTTCAAACATGTTTTTTCAGTGACTATTTTTAGTATGTTTTGCATGCAAGCTCAAATGGTCCTAAAAATATCCACATAATCCTCTATACATACTAATGATACACTAATGGATGAATTTTAATTCAATATCATGTCTAGTTACAAATATTTATAATTGATAATATTTTAAAAATTCCAAAAAATATCCTAAAATGTAATTTTGGACCTTTAGATGATCACTTGTGGCCCCAGAAACATACATACATATATATAATGACTCAAAAGACCTCACTGTAATTAGTATTACATTATTCTATTTGATACCATCATTTTTGTGCAAAAGAGAACTTAAACAAAGATACAGATCAAAATTTATGGCCTCCAAAAGTGGGTAAGTGCACAAAGTTGGGGGACAAAAAGGGGCCTACCCATGGACATGATTTTCTTAAAATTTTAAAAATCTAAACTTATGTATATAATTTGAGATATATACACTCCAAATTTTAAGATGGTGTAAGAGCATGAAATATAGCATTTCAAGTCTATTTTTCAAAATAGTATTTTTTTTTAAAAATGGTTAAGTATAACTAGGTCAAACATCTAAAATTTAAAAAAGAACTCGTATTTTTTTAAGAAAATAGAATAGATAGATGACCGTTTAGTGAACCATTTTTTGAGTAGTGTTTAATATTGTTTGAAACATTTTAGTGAAAATTTAGATAATATCTTCTAGTTTGTGACCTATGTTTTTTATATTTTTTTAATGAATACTTTTTTTTAATGAATTTTGCAAGTAAATCTATCTTAAAAACTGACAAAAAATGGATAGCCACCCATGAAACATGCCTAACTACCTAAAAAAATGAAAATAAGTTCTTTTTTGAATGTGTGTAGAGTTAGGCCTAGTTTGTGACCATATAATGTGTTTTGCACTTGGATTGATGAAAGATAAATTACATGAACATGTATAGGCATGTATTTTTGTGACATGTAGTGGCCTAAAAAAAGGTATAGTTAGATATAAACATAGTTTGAAAAATTAAATTAGTCAAAAAATTATAAAAAACATATTTTTAGAAAGAGGAGAGCATGTTCATTGTGATGGTATTAAGTTTTTGAATTTTATTATTGAAATTTGTAGTGTATTTGATAACCGAAGTCCAATTTTTCTAATTTTTATCAATACTCTCAGACATAGTTGTACATTGACAGGTCCAAGCCTTTGGATTGGGAACCCAATTCATTCCTAATCTAAAAGGCTTGGTGTTTGAATTCAAATTCAAATAAAATGATCATGTTAATAATGTGATCATGTTATTAACCACACTAATAATGTGATCTTATTAGATAATAATGTGATCACATTAATAACGTGATTGTGTTATACATTCATAACACCAAAAAACTTAGATGTGCTCTTAAAATCAAATTTTATATATGTTCTTATATGTTCTTGAGCTCTCTAGTAGTGGTTTTCTTTCATGTGATATGAGAAAGGTCCCTAACCTTGGATAGTGAATTAAGGGGTCATGGCATCACATTAGACTTCAAAAAATTAATGGGCATTTTAATATGTTAATTTGACTACTTATTGTTACTTGGTTTTAAGGTGTAACTCATTATACATTTTATGATATAACTAATTTTATCATGAGATGTCGTAAAATACATTTTTAAACCTATGGCCAAAACTTTTCCTTTGGAGTACTAGTCTAGTTGTGTATTTAATGTAAATTAGGGCTATTTCGAGCCTCTTTAACCTAATTTCATGACAATAAAATGTCATTTGGGGGTTGATCAGCTCTAATTTCATTATCTTGATTGAAGCAAAGAAACATTATTTAATTTTATACAAGTTCTGCATGTATAGAACATGGTTTTGAGATCAATAAACTTGAAATCATTAGCTAATGAATACAAATGTCTATTAGTTCAATTGTGGAGATAATTAGCATCAAAATAAGCCACATGAACCTATTTAAATCATATATGATGTGGTTTGGATTTAGATTAACCATAATTTCATGTAATATATAATTAACCAAAGAGTTTATTCATTTAATTGAGGAGGAATTTGAGGGCAAATTGAACTCCTTCAAGAGCTAGATATGATTTGGGGTAAAATTAAGTTTGATTCTATCATTAATTGATCTAATTAGTCAATTTGTATGATTAGGGGCATGATTCAGGAAAAATTGAGACCCTAAACCAAATTTATAGCTCAATATATTATATAATGTATACAACATATATGGCTTAATTGACCCTAATTTTATCAAAAATAAAACATGAAGGTAGTTATCACAAATATGTGAATAAGCAACTCAAATTTTCTTCTATTACCTTAGTGATCAGACCCTATATCTGATATCTTAAACCCTAAATCTTGTACCATTTGAATTAAACCCTGTACCATTTACCTTAATCCTTAAGCCATAATCCCTAAACCCTTTAAATTATAGACCCTAAACCCTAAATCAATAAATTTATTTCTAATTAACATCCTTTATATAGTAAGAATTAGGTTCACAAGGATTAACTTGGTCAAAATAACATCACTTATTACCACAATTGACTTAATTGGCTTAATTTGTGATGATGTGGGGACTAATTTAGCCCAAAATCACATTACTTACTCATAGATATATGTTCAAGGAGCTCAAATTTTCCCCAATCACCTTCACAATTATACCTTATATACTCTAAAACCTATACCATAAGCCCTAATCCCTAAAGTTCCTAATCCCTAAAATCTAAACCATAAATATAAATTCTTTAAACCATGAGCCAATAATTTTAGCCCAAATTAACATCATTTAGACTAAGATTTAATTTCAAAGGACTCAGTTTGGCCTAAATCACACAACTGATTACCCCATTTGACTAATTCACTCAATCTGCATGATGACATGGGGTATAATGACAACCTAAAACACATTCTATAGTCACAAATGGGTCCAAGTGATTCAAATTCTCCTCAATTATCTTTACAATTAACCCTATGTACCCTAAACCATATATACATTAAAACCTAAGCCCTAAACCATAAACCATAAACACTATACCCTAAATTTTAAACCATAAAATTTCCCTATTTACCAATCGATTTAGTCCTAGTTAATATCATTTGTATTTTTAATTGGGTTCACATGACATAGAGTGATTAGAACTTATATACACCCTTAAAACTAAACCTTATGCCCTAATCCCTAAACTCTAAACCCTAAAACATAAATTGTAGTCCTTATGCCCTAATTCCCTCATCCCTAAAGCCTATGCACTAATGCCTTAATACCTAATCCCCAATCCCTAATCTATATTAAGTATAAAATGATCATGTTATTCTTAATATAGATAAAACTCACTCCTTAATGTCTATGTTTAACCTAAACTAAGTATTAAGAATAATGTGATCACATTATATAACATGATCATGTTATTGGATAATGTGATGACATTAATATTAATATAGACAAAACTCACTTTTTAACATCTATTTTTAATATAATTCAATAATTTTGTCCCCACAAACATTCTCTGTGGGACTTGCAGGACCTATGTACATTGCACCCCACCTTTGAAAAGCTGTCAATTATCCTTGATGGGTGATGGATCACATTTGAGGAAGAGAAATATGTTGAATAATAAAACATAGGAGGAATTATAAGACTTTAGATAGAAACACAAGATACAAATACAAAAAATTCATTGTAGATAAGGTAAAAACCCTAATCCTGATAAACTAAATGCCATAGATAATGAGATAATTGACAATAATGAAGTAAACAATGATGAAATTGACCACAATGAATTGAATAATGATGAAATTAACCATAATGAACTGAATAATAATTAAATTAACAATACTGAATTAGATAATGTTGAAAGTTTACATTCAAAGTTCCAAGTTTTTTATTTTGTTGATGATGAGTCTATGTATGATGCTTCACCCCCATTATTGAAGAAAATTTGATGGAAAAAAATAATGATAAAATTAACAATTAAGAAAATTTCATGGAAACATATAATGAAGAAATATATAATTAATAAAATGTCATCACGTCTCTAAACAATGAAAGTAATAATGATTTTGAAACACCCTCTCAAAAAACTACACCATTAACAAAACCTTCAAGAATTGTGCATAGAAAAAAAAAGTACTTAATTAAAGTTGATAAAAATATTTTAGAATCAGTGCATAAAAAATGTCTGATCACCATTCAAGAATACTGGGTCAACAAATTTCGGATAGTTTCTTTCATAATTTGTATTATGATAGCCAAAGATGTCAATTATGTGTTTCATTGATAAAATTGATTAAGATGAGACCTATAATATACAAATTAGGACTAATAACATCTAACATGGATGATAAAAATAACGAAATTGTTGAAAATATACATGATGCATATCATTCTATACACCCAAAATCATGCACCCAAGATTGTAATGTTCCCCGACATATACTTACAGCTTGTGCATTAAGTGGCAAAAAAGGGAAAAAATAAATACTTTCAAAAATAAGATGAACACTTAATATAAACAGAAAAACATTAATGAATGCAATCAAAAGATGTGAAAGACTTAATGAACCTAATACTAATGATCTCTAGGCATTCTCTAAGCGACTTCCACAAAAGTACAAGGTTATAGCTGATACTCTCAAAGACTTACTTGCTCAACTTTTGAAAGACAGTACAAGAGTTTCAACAAATGTAAGAGATCCAATGAAAAGGAGAGTTGGTTATCGTAACCATGAACTAAGTTTGAAATCTTTATTGGATATGAATCAAATATAATTGTACTCTATGTTTTTGGAAAATCATCCACAAATTTCTATTTATCAAAGATATTTTTATATGGCCAAACCTTTTTATATAGAAATAAATCACACATGTATCACTTATTGTTGTAGGCAACATGTTGAATTTTCAATGCACTATAATTTTTTTTGTCATATTTATTGTACTTTGTATATGAATAGAATTTTTTAGGAGTGTGGCATTTAATATCCACCAAAATCAGCTAGAAAAGTTTTTTGAACTATTTTTTACAAAAGACTAGATGGACAATTATTTTATAACAAATCATGTTTAAAAGGAAATTATAGCATTTGTGATGGATTTCCAAAATTAAAAAATTGTATCAATGAGGAGAGTATAAGTGAAATTAGACAAAAATTAATTGGTTTAAGCAAATATAAATTAGTGACTTATCATGTAAAAGATGGAAAAAAATCTAAAAGGTGTGAGTTTGTTATAAAAAAGATAATTGTTTCTAAATTATTGGTCAAATTTAGGGATAAAATTGTTTATGAGTATAAAAGGCACACACATAGGGCTATATGGTTGAATGAAAAATTCAATATAAGTAAAGATACATTCCCACTTTGTTTGATTGTTTCAGTAGTTGACTTTTCTAAAAATTACACATTAAAATCCCAAATGGAAGTTCAATCATAATATTAAAACTCATCACAAGTTTCCATAATCATGTATATAACATTCATGCATGCATGTGATAGTATAGAGAAACAATGAAAAATATTAAGGGAATACCATTTCTATATCAGTGGTGATCAATGACATTATTCACAGTACGTGTAAGATTGTTTTTAAAAGTTTTATGAACATTTGAGTTAGAGGAAAATTAATTTCAATCAACATTACATTTGGTCAGAAAATTTTACATCACAATACAAAAATGCATGGATGTTTTATTGGTTGATCAAGATGTACATGACCACTAGTGTAAAACATATTTGTATTTTTATCAAGACTAGACATGGAAAAGGGGAGCATGATGGTGATAGAGCATGTGTAGAAAGAGCTATTTCAAGGGAGGAATGGATATTTGAAGAGGGTGATGATTTGATAAATGAAAAAACTATGGTTGAATGGCATAATGAGAACACGTGTCATGGTACTCAACCAAATTCTACTATTCATAGACATTTCTATTTAATAGAGGAAGAATACTTGGAAAAGTATGATAATTGTATGCGTCTAATGGGTTCAAGTGACCTCCACTCATTTCATATCTCAAATTCAAGTTATTTGACTATTAATATGAGACACTTGGCATGTTTTTGTTCTATATACATGGACTTTATTTGGAATGAGTGTGAGTCACAAAAATGGGTGGATGATTGGAGTTACAAACCTCTAATTCCAATCAACACATATTGGGTTCCAACAATATTGTATCTTACAAATATGACATTATCAGACATCTCTGACCGTGTATCTAATCTAGTGCACTTAGGTAGAATATTTTTTGTTATGTATATTTTATTCTCATTAAATATCTTTATAGTGTCACTAAAAAAAGTTGTTTTGATACAGGGAAAGTTTTTATAGTTATTGAAGATGATGAAAATGAAAAGGGAATCAATTACTATTTGTATTGATGTGTAGAGATAAAGAAAAAATGACTTCCTTAATTATAGATGGAGAAAGCATTAACTATCCCACTAGGTCAGTGGTAGTCATTGGAACTTGGTTTCTATGATATACTATAGAAAATTTAGATCAGTGGTTATTTTAAGAGTTTGAAATTCACAAAAAGATAATTCACTATTTAGATTTGATTCTTACAACAAATATTCAATTACAAAAGTATCAAGGGATGCCATTAAATATAAAACTATAAAAATTTTGGGAGTCAAACCATGAAGCTATTATTAATACTATCAAGGTTATAGCACATCTTAGTGGTTTGTTGGATTGAAATAAGTAGGTTTTTTAACTTTTCAAATGTATATGTAATCAATTTTACCATTTTTTTAATTTTCTAGGTAGTACATATGAATATAATTTTTAATTACTTATTAACAATTTTTTGTATGTTAGTGGTGATAGATAAGCTTCCACCTTGGTGTGGTTGGCACTATCAGTAGAGAATTCCATATTTTTAAAGCTAAGAGAAGATAAAATTTTATGTACTTAGAGTTTCCACACTCCTTAAGGGTAGTTAAAATACACTTCTAGGTCAGGAAACATCAAAACTAGAGTTCTACAACCACAACTTAAACTTTGACAACATGTGTTGTCAATGTTTTTGTACTCTTGAACAGTAGTGAAAATGCACTTCTGGGTGGATTTGAATTTTGTGGTAGTGTGATAACATGTGATTTACCTATCTATATTTAATATAAGTGATATGTTCTCAAGTGGAGGTCCTAGAGGCAAAAATGGTAGTTGGAGCTCAAGAAATTGCCTATTCAATGCCAAAAAGTTACATTTTTGGACCCGTCACTGTAACTTATCCAATGGATTGCTCTCAAAGGTTCTACCTGAGTGATTCAAGGTATGATTATAGGTATTAAATAGGCAGGGAAAATAACTTATGGTTAATTAAAATGGATTACAGGTTTTCTTATGCATCTTTGAACATAGACTAGAAACTACAATTTTTTTATATTGGGAAAAGCATTCTTGAGGCCATAATGCATGGTGAGTTTGTCAATCAGGCTTGATGGGAGGAAAACAACCTAGTCCTAGACATTAACCTCCTCCTTATACATGTTGTAAGTGTTATTTTTTTGTCAAAAGGCATCAAAATTAGATTTCTATAACCACAACTTAAACATTGACAATATTTATTGTCAGTGTTTTTGTGTTCCTGAACGGTATTGAAAATGCACTTCTGGGTGGATTTAAACATCTTGAAAGTGTGATAATGTGTAATTTTCCTATCAAGATGTTATCAAAGTGATATATTCTCAATTGGGGGTCTTAGAATCATAAATCATTGTTGGAACTTAAGAAGTAACCTATTCAATGCCAAAAAGTTACATTTTTAGATCCGTCACTTCAACTTATCCAATATATTTCTCTAGAAGGCTCCACTAGAGTGATCTAGGGTATTATTAGATGGATTAAAGAGTCAATGGATGGATCTGAAGGTTCACAAAAATGACTTACATGTTTTCTTTTATGTGTGTTTGAAATTAGCCTTAAAAAAATCATTTTTCTTGTAATTGGAAGGGCATTCTTGAGGCCAAAATGTCTGGTGGGTTTATTAATCAACCTTATTAGAGGCTAAGAACCTAGTCCCAAATGTTATCCTCTGGGGTGTGTTGGAAGTGTTATTGTTCTATAACCATAACTTTAACTGTGATACTAATAGTAAGTCTCCCATGAGACTCGTCAGTTAGTATGGTTTCTCTCTTATTGTACATTTTTCCCCTCTCTATTTGCTAGTTTTACATAGTTTATTTTCTTATTTATTGCACATAAATTATTCTTTAGAAAATACAAAAATAATAAAATATTTTAAAACATAAAATATTTATATGATTACTTATAAAACACTAAATTTACAAACTATATGCATTTCTATGTTTATACTTCTTATATTTGATAGAAAATACAATCATAACTATCTTAGTATAGTTAATTTTATCATACTACATGGTTGACTTGTTCTTTTCGAGTTCTTATAGATTAAATAGAGGACTAAGGTCCACTACACTGATCTAGACAATCTATTATCTACCTTTTGGGGGAATATACATCGATCTATGGGTATTCATTTGACACATTTTCCCACTTAGAGGAATCTTATACATGATTTCTATTACCAAGTTCTATCCTTACATAATCTACATTCTAGATTTAACATTGTTATATCTATATGGTGATCATTACTATTCACACTCATATTTTGTATTGGCTATTACTACTTTAGACTCAACATATCTACACCCTAACTCTTAAATATATTTGTATTACATATTCTTGCATACTTTAATCTCTAGATTATATATTTTAGACTTTATTGTATCTCTATGCTTCTTCTATTCGAGGGCATTTGAATATGCCATTGATCCTTAGCTCCATAACACATTTATCCACTATATGTATGCCTTGGACATGTGCCCAACTCCATTGCATGTGATTTTCTAATTGTGTATGTGGTCATTTTAACATGTCCTTGTATGTATTATTTTCTCATATTTAGTGACATGTGCCCATGTCCCTTGTATTATGGCCCTTTGGCCTATCTTGCATTCCTCAAGTTTTTTGTATGTATGATTTCTTATATACCTCATGTCCATGAAACTTGTATTTGATTGTTAAATACACTAGTTTTTTATGCCATGAGGGACCTCATGCATTTACCATTGCTACTTGGTTGCCATGATGGGCATCATGCCCTATCCCCCTATGTAGCTACTTAGTTATACTTAGATTTAGTGTTACATACATTGATTTCATTTATCTTGACACTCTTGTGCTCAGATTATATATTACATTACATACTTATGCTTAGATTATCTTACATTCATATGTTATGTATGCACATTATATCGGACTATCACATAATTATCATATATGCTCTGACTAACCCACATGTTACAGAGATGTTTCTTTTGAGGATAGTTGTTTTATAGGTTCAAAAACTACCCTCAAGAGATGGGTAATTCATAGGGGTTTGTCACAAATATCAAGACTATATATTACACTCATAGTACATTTTTCATCACACAAACTCAGTTAAAGAAAATCAAACATAGGTAAACATAGAGAGAAAATAGTGACTCAAAAATTTGTAAAGTCACATACATTTTAAACCAGAAAGACATTAGTGCCCAAATAAGGACACTAATGCCACATAGTGATAGTGACCAATATGTGGTACCACTATCCACTATCCTTAGTTTTAGAACAATGTAGTTTGGCTAAAATAGTACATGAGGTAAAATATAGGGTTGCATAGATCTAGTCATAGGTTTATTACTTATACTTAATTTTCAGTCATATTCATATCAATTTGCTTAGATTGGAGGCATCATGTGTAAAATGACCTTTCCCATATTCAGTTTAGATACTCAAATATAATTATTATAACTTAGTCTAGAATCAATATACTCATATACTAGATTGGAGGCACGTGTGCAACACATTATTTAAATATGATCAGTTACACATTGGTTGATCAGATGGAATGAAAAATTCCATGTGATTATCTATGTTTTATACACTTGAAATCATATTATAGGTTGTCATCAATTTCATGCCTTACTCCATCTACAATGGGTGGCATTCCTGAGTGGCCCAAAGCTACCTAATGTACCTGAGTGTCTGCAAACTAACATTCACAACTAAATATATTAAATTAGACATTTTTATTACTTCACTTAGCTCAATCTCATATGCATCTACTACACATGGGTTGGAAATTATGGAGTCATAGACTAGTTGAGTTCTTAATCCACCCACATGATAGGTTTCGACACAATGTTAGTCTAATCCAAGATATTCATAGGTCATGATCCACTAAGCAGGGGTAGGCTATGATTGATTTAAAAATTGAGTGAGTTATTGAGCCACCCACATATGAATATTGAATAAGATTTTAGCTTAGTCCAATCTATTCATCAATTTATGAATGTATACATGGACATACCCATGTTGTCATCAGATAAGGATTGATTTATGCGTGTTTCATTTTTAGGAAAAGATTTTGATCATGATCCACATACAAAAACTCAAATTCACATACTTAGACACAACATCATGGGCTTCACTTCCTAGGTAAGTCTAGGTACACTTATTTTTCCTTTATACTAGTCTTTTTACTTTGATGTATTTATAGCATAAATGGGGTGGCAAATGTAATCACCTAAAAGTGGAATTTGAGTGTTAAGAGTGTTACTTGAGACTATATATCCATTGCTTAGCACTATACCTATCCTAGAGCCTATTATCACACTTATCTAGCCTTTATGTGGGACATCGACATCCCTAGTCAACTCAAACATAGTCCTAGACCCTGATTTCCCAATCTTGGCCCTTCATGCCTATTGTTCTACTAGCTAGATATTAGTGACATATTAAGGATACTAGATCCATGTAGCATAAGTGTTCCCAAAATGGTGCTTATGTCCTTTACCCTAACTTTCTCAAATAAATAGATTATCAAAAGTGAAACTCTCCTAAGGTCATCCTAGACATATTTTATTATCCACACAAGCAACATAAAACTACAAATTCATGAATTTTATCCCTTTATCCACTAGATGGAAATTAGATGAAAAATACCTATTCTACCCTACTTCTACATACTACCATCTATAGTATCTCTAAGCTTAGATTTTCTATATTTTCAATCTCAAGTACACTCAAGGCACTCAAGGACACTATAATACTAGCATCACTTGCACTTTCACCAACACTTAGGTGGGGAAAACTACATCAAGCTTGATCTCTCATCAGAGTATTGGTACGTAAGAAACTCTCTTCACAACAGAGTGTTGAGGATGTCCATCGTATCCTACTAATGAACACACTTTTCATTTCATACCCTACTTGTAAAGAGGATTAGGGCTTGCATTATAAATCAATCATTATAGGAACAATACAGAGGTTTGAACTTCATTTGTGCAAGAACATAACTCAAAAATCCATACATAGGTACACCCAAAAGTTCAGGACAGTCTTGCACAAATGACATTAGTGTCAATATCAAGACATTAGATCCTCATGGCACTACTGTCCAAATGTGGCACTACAGTCTAGTAGGGGTTCTGACACATGGATCTAAATCACACTCAGACCTACTTTCATCTCAATTTTTAACATTCAAATCATATGTATTAGGTGTTTTTTAGATAAGTTTTTATTTGCACTTATTATTAATATTTTTTAAAATTCAAAAGTTAGTCAAATTTGTAACAAATCAGTGGCTATTTTATCCATGTTTTTCCCCTAATTTATTCTACTCAGCTCTTGAATCAAACATAATATTTAAATAAGCTAAACCCTAAAAAGTTAAAATATATGGTAATTTAATGATGTGCAATATTGAAATTTTATATAAAAATAGGTGTTAAAAAACATTCATGGTTGTGTGTGATAGGAGAGAGAGAGAGAGAGAGAGAGAGAGAGAGAGAGAGAGAGAGAGAGAGAGAGAGAGAGAGAGAGAGAGCCTTATTTGAGTGGCTTAAGGCACACTTGACTAACACTCATGAAAGGAAATTTATATTTATTGTAACATAATTATGATGTATTTTTTAATATATTCATAAACCAAATCACTAATAAAAACTTAGGTAGTTTGTGAAGTAGAGAAAGTGGAGCAATATACTTACTCCACATAAACCCTAAGTTCATGAATCCTAGGTTTGGTTAACCTTACTCCACTTTCATCTTCAACTTGTGTGAATATACTATTCCATGCATTTGGTATAAATTATCTCTTATTTGTTCAAAATGAATTTGTGACACTAAAACCAATATAACAAGGATGATAAAATCAAGAGGCATAAGAAATAATCTAATAAAACAAGTCTTTAAAAAAACTAAACATTGCATTTAATTAAAAAAATATAATAAAAAAAACACAGTAAATATTTCTAAACAGATATTATTTAAAGAATGATATTTTTTAGTTTTGATGTTATTAATAAATATATTATATTATGTTGATTTTTGTGGGATTTTTATTCATGTATATTTAATTTATCTCTTTCCTTTGCTAATAAATTTCAATGATAATTGGAAGTTAAGTACGTACACACACACACACACACACACACACACACACACACACACACACCAATCCATCCATCCATGCATAAATAGTTTAATGATTTTTCATATAAGTCATTCTAAAATGATTTAAACATTCATTAGTAAAAATGATACAAAAATAACAATATAAATAAAGTTGTTTATGAAAGCCTCCAACTAACTAAATATAAAAACATGATTATGTTGTAAATGGATTAATCTTATATGATAAAATTTTTGAGATAAAAGTGATTCATAAGGAATTACACATATCAAATGCTTTTTCACTGGAGAAAAAGGCTAGAAGGTTAGAAAGCTCAAAATAGTTGATTGTTCTTGTGTGCTAATTGTGTCCACTTACCTTATAATTATTTTCAATATTATAAGGATAAATATTATTTATAAAAAAAATCTTAAAATAAAATTACAAGTAAAAATATCACAAAAATTAATAATATATTTAAAATTAATCATGAAAATCTTCAATTACTTTAAAAAAATATATTTTTATATAAAATAAGTTAATTCAAGTTCACGATGGCCTTGACTCTTGTGAAATATGTTATAATTACTAATTTTATTTTGGTGTTCTCATCCAAATTCAAATTAATTACAACTATTATAATCTTCTCCATGAATAAAATTACTAGAAAAAAGGTAACATAACCAGAAAATAGATTCATATTTATCATATATTTATTTTATGAATATTAGATCAAGAAATTAAACTTGAGAACAAGAGAAATGTATCTATAATCTCATGTTGAATAACAAACACAAATATAACAATTAAATTTATGCCAAATTAAATTCAAGAGTTTCCATCAATTACATAGCATATACATTTATCTCATGTTTTTCACAAAACTCTCAATTCTTTCTCATCTCTTTTATCAAGAAACTAATTATATACTTTTGATATATATATATATATATATATATATATATATATATATATATATATATATATAAATGTGTTTTTGTTCTTTCCATGTTTTTACTATAATTTCCCCATTATTTGTGCACCTTTTCTTTTCTTATGGTGTCACGAAGCTACCTTTATTATTGTGAAACTCCATATAGTTTTTTAAATCTCCTTTAGGCTTACGAATATCCGATAGTTTCAATACTAAATTAGTTGTGTGAAGTCATATTTCATACATACTTTGATTTTAACTCTTGATAAATTAATCTTGTTCCATGAAGTAAGGTTTTTTCACAGTCCTTTACAAATTGTTTGTCTAGGATATAACTTCATAACAACATGCCCATGAAAAACTATTGACTCACTATGAGAAATTGGAAACTAAATTCTTACATTTCACACTTCAAAAACATCACTAAAATCTTTATCAATCTTCATGTTATCGTATGTTATATGAGTAGTGGCTTTTCATTTGTGGTGCCCTTAAAGGGTTTCACCACTCTTACACTCTTACTCCAACTACGGCATCATTACTAGTTTTTCAACTCCTTGATGAAGTTAATTTGACTAATTTTTTTTATTTGAATTCCCTTTATTTTGAACTCATTATCATAAACAAAATTGAGTGAATTTTTATTAATCTTTCCAAATGTCAACAAAATTTAAAGAACACAAATCTATAATTTAATTTAGAGAGAATTTTTTATTTGATTATGGTTACATGGATTTCAATGCATTAATAATGAGAGATAACACATCCTTCAATATAAGATTACAACTTCAAATATCAATAAACATGTTATTTATTTATTTTATAGAAATTGTGTGTTGAAGTAATGTATTCACTTTTGAACCTTAATTTTGAAGTCATATAATACATACCTCATTTGTTTTTGGAGCTTCATCACATTATAGTGTATACCTCATTTGTTCTCAAAATATTTTGAAGTTATACATAAGTTCTTCACTTCTTTTTGGAGCCTCCTCACATTAAAATGTATGTGTTGTTTGGACCTTAAGCTTGAAATCACATAATGCATACCTCTTTTGTTATTGGATCCTCTTCATATTATACACAAGTTCCTTATTTCATTCCTCTTTCACCATATACTTGTACAAAAAATTCATATTGTATTTCATCCTTGTTCAATTTATCTAGAAATTTTGGGTAGAAATCTTCAACCTTCTAATAAACCCTATTATTAGCTTGGTCATAGTATCTTGAATCTTCTAGATAGTCTTTTATTTCTCCACATTATGATAAAAAAAATTAATTCTAGAGAGGTGTACTCAATTTCTTGGCCTTGCCTTCTTTTTATTTAAGATGGATTGCATGTTTCTTTAATAAATTGATGACTTCTCAGGTTCTCAACTAAATTATTTAATTTTCTACTATTAACACCCCTTCTTTTGGTAATTGGAGGTAACTATTTTTAGATCCAGTGAAACTAGTGTAATGAGATTTTCTAGATCAGACAAGCCTTCTAGCTCACCCACCTATTGAAAAAACTTTTGGAGCAATTGTGTTCATTGTTCTATATAGTTTATTGATGGTCTGAACAAAATATCCATATTCTTGCTATAGGTTGTTGACCACGTCTAAACTCATAATTTTTTCTTCTATAGAAAATGCTTGATGATTTATGTGAAATGTGTTTGGAATAATAAGATCTTGAAAAAGATGTCCAATATAGTTTTTAATTACCATTTACAATAGTAAAATCAATAAAAGATAAAGTATGCATTAGTTGGATTATTCTAATTTGTTTACCCACTCACTAAAATCATTTATGAACTAGATCCATCAGATGGGTCGATGCGCTGAGGGATTGAACATGTTAAAAGATTGAATAGAAAATCTTTCTATGGTTTGAGTCATTGAACCTGTAGCGAGGTTGCTTCTCTTTCTAACGACTTTAAACTTAGTGGAATTCAGAAATCATCTTCCCAAATTCAGAAATCCTCTTTCCAATCTACTCTCATTTATTTAAAAAAAATCTTGAAAGCTATTTTCACATATTTTTTTGATTGTACATTCTTTTTAATTTTTAGATTTATTAGAATTACTCTTACATTCTATATTCCTTAATTAACATTATACCTTTTTGATCCAATTTCAATCTTTCATAGATATTATTATTATATTATTATTTTCGTAAATATTATTATTATCTTATCTATTGTTCCAATGTCCTTACCAATTAAAGGTAATAAGAACAGATAAGATTTATAAAGCATTTTGTTGACCCATCGTTATAATTTTGTTTATAATCATGTACTAGATGTCCAAATATTCACAAAACATTATTACATGTCATTTCACAAAAACATTACTCAACATTACATTAAGTTTGATAATGAAATAAAATCCTCCACCCAAAAAATGAAAATATTCCTCGACAAAATAGTCCTATGACTAAGATGACAATCAATAATAAAATAATGATAATAAATTAAAAAAAGGCCATCTATTGGTTAGTCCTTTATTTTGTATTCTAACTTACTTTTGTTTGAACTTATATGTGTATTTTGTAATATAAATTTAATTTATTTGTGTATCTTGTAATATAAACTTAATTTGTATGTGTATTTTGCATTATAAATTGTGTTTTATAATATAAATTTATTTTGATAATTTGAATTTGAAAATAAAAATGTAATATATAAAATAATTAAATATGATTAAATTTAAATGTATATCTTACAATATAAATTTGTTTTGATTATTTAAATTTGAAAATACAAATTTAATATTGTAAAATTTTGTAAGTATGTTGAAATAGTTATCATTCTCTTCACAGAGTTTATACGCAAATGAATATACATTAAAAATAAATGCACAAATTTGTTGTATACAATTGTTTTAGTGCTACAACAATGCCCTCACTGTTAGTCCTTGCCACTGTTGTTTCTGAAGCATTGATTTTTTGCTTAACATAAAGAAATTGAAGTCTCTTTGCTTCGTATTTAGACAATATTACTCTGAAACTCACCATAATTGAATGATCTACCTTTTTCCCGTTTGGCCAAATTTAGAGTACCTAGTGCCTTAGTGCCGTGAATATCATGATTTCTAACAGCACCTTATAAAATAAATGATGGCCATTCATAAATGCCTAGTCGATATAATAATATAATGGTAAATAAAATAAAATAAAATTTAGATATTTATATATATTAAATGAGCATGAAAAAAATAAATGGCCCTTAAATAAGGTAGGCCATTGGAAGAAATGATGAGCCCTTAAATTTTTGCCCCAATCTCACATAACTGCATTGTCGCGTTTTAATAATTATAAACTATTTGATTCAGTGAAAAACAATTAATTAATTGAGAATTGTATTGATAGAGACTAACAATATATGGTACATTACATTTTATATATGAATAAAAGACCAAAATCCACTTATACCACCAGAATATTGTATAAAATATCATGAGAAAGTGATAATAACAGTAAAGTGGTAAAGTGCAGCAGAATTGGAGTAATAAACTATCAAAATCTTAGTTAAGAATATGAACACAGAACCTGAAATATCTCACATGTTCTGGAAGAGTGGAATGCTAAGAGAAAAAGTGTTAAAAAACTCTCATTGCCATTTTATATATATATACCTTGGAACAATATACTTATAGGCGTGGATGCTTGGTTTGGTTAACTCATACTCCACTCTTATCTCCAACTTGTACCAATAGACTATTCCACGCATTTGCTACAGATTCTCTCCTGTTTGCTCACAACGAATTTGTGACACTAAACACAACAAACAGAATGAGAAAATTGAGAGGCAAGATAAATACTTTAATGAAATAAGCACACTAAAAGTTGCATTTGATTAAAAATAAAATAAAACTAAAACACAACACAACAAATATGAGTAAATAAAAATTATTCAAAGAATCATGTTCTTTTTAAGTTTTGGTGTAATTAATAAATATTATATATTATATTGTTGATCCCTATCTATTTAAGATAGCCCTTTTCTCTGTTAATAAATGTCAACGGTAATTGTGTGTTACATGGGTTTCTTTATTTTTTAAATATTATAAAATATATATAAAATACATTAATAAGTTAATGATTTTTTTATGGAAATCTTTTTGAATTTAAATATAATATTAATTTTTTTATGAAAATAATAATATAATAAAAAAATTTAAAAACTTGTCAACCAATTAAACAAATATTTTAGTTGTGGTGCCTTTAAAGAGTTTCACCACTCGTCCTCTAACTAACACATCATAACTAATTTTTTAAACCCTTGATGGAGTTAATTTGACTGCCATTACAAATTTTCAGTTGGATTCCTTTTATATTGAACTTATACTCAATTTTTTTTGGGTGACTATTTATCAACCCTCCCACATATCGAACACATATGTATAACTTACTTTGGAGGGAAATATTTGTTTGATAATGATTTAATGGATTGCAATGCATTAATAATTGTGCATAACACATCCTTTAATGTATTATTCAACTTCAATTCTCAATAAATGTGTTATATATTTTTTCTATAAAAAATGCGGTTGTGCTTTGAAGTAGTGTATGTGCTCTTTAAACCTTAAGATTGAAATCACAAAGTACATACATCATTTAATCTTGGAGCCTCTTCACATTACCCAAAAGTTCCTCATTTCTTCTTGGAGCTTCTTCACATTATAATGCATATGATCTTGGACCTGTAGCTTGAATCACATAATACGTAGCTTGAATCACATAATACATACCTCACTTGTTCTTGGAGCCTCTTCAAATTATATGCATGTTCCTTATTTCATTCTCCTTCCACCATATACTTGGTAAAAAAATACCATACTATGATTCCAACATATTTGTGGAGATATCTTCAACCTTCTCCTAAAACCTATCACTAACTTGTTCGATACTATCTTGTAACTTCTAAAAAGTACTTTGTTTCTCCATGTGATAAACAAGACAATTGTAGAGAGGCCTACTCATTTTCTTGGCCTTACCTTATTTTTACCTAACATGGGTTGCACATTTATTTATCTAGTTTAATGACTTCTCAAGTTCATAACCAAATTATTGAATCCTCTACTTTTGCCCCTTTATTGTCATAACTAGTGTTAAATATTTTTAGATTGGGAAATTAGTGTATTGGGATTTTCTAGATCAGACAAGTATTGTAGCTCAACCATCAATTCAAAAGAATGTGGAGAAGTTGTGTTCATTATTTTCTACATTTTTTTGGTATTCTCAACAAAAAATCCATATTATTACTATACATTTTGACCATATCTACGTCATATCAATTTTTATTCATTGTAAAATGCTTGCTGATTTATATATAATGTATATGGAATACTAAGAGTATGAATCCATAAACTACCTAATCAAAATATTAATAGGCATAAAACTTAGAAATTATACGAAAGCGAACTTATCTACTAATTCTCATTGAATGAATAAAGCATTACATAAGCATCTTTAGATAAATCTAAACTTCAAATTAGAGTTGATATGCATAATTAAAAAAATTAAATAAATAAAAATCCATCTAAAGCTAACTGACCCATATTATTTTTAGTAAGTTTCATCTTCGAACAAGTTTTTTCAATGGCTATTTATAGTATGTTTTGCAAGCAAACTCAGATGGGCCTAAAAATATCCACGTATCCTCTATACATACTAATGATATGCTAATGGATGACTTTTAATTCAAGTTCATGTCTAATTACAAAGATATTTAATTGATAATCTTTTAAAAAGTACTAAAATGTAATTTTGGAGCCTTTGATGATCACTTATGGCCATATGTGTGTGTGTGTGTGTGTGTGTGTGTGTGTGTGTGTGTGTACACACACACACACACACACAGATATGTGTGTGTGTGTACATACATACATACATACATATGTGTGTGTGTGTGTATGTATGTATGTGTATGTATGTATGTATGTATGTATGTATGTTGACTCGAACCATCTCACCGTAATTAGTATTACATTATCCTATTTGATACCATCATTTTTTGCATACGAGAGCTCAAACAAAGATACATATCAAAATTTATGGCTTTTAGAAGTGGGTAAGTGGACAAAGTTGGGGGATAAAAAGGGGCTTACCTGTGGACATGATTTTCTTAAATTTTTTGAAATCTAAACTTCTGTAAATAATTTGAGATATATACACTCCAAATTTGAAGATGGTATAAGAACAAGAAATGTAGCATTTCAAATATAGTTTTCAAAACATAATTTAAAAAAAATGGTCAAGTATAACTAAGTCAAACATCTAAAATTTGAAGAGAAACTCCTATTTTAAAAAAAATAGAGTAGATAGATGATTGTGCAATGCACCATTTTTTAAGTAGCATTTAATATTATTTGAAACACTTCGATGAAAATTTAATAAGATCTTCTACTTTATGACCTATATTTTTTTTATATTTTTCAATGAATACTTTTTTTAATGAATTTTACAAGTAAATATATCCTGAAAACTGACAAAAAATGGATAGCCACCCATGTGACTTGCCTAACTACTTAAAAAAATAAAAATAAGTTTTTTTTTAATGTATGTAGAATTAGGCCTAGTTTGTGACCATATAATTTATTTTACTCTTTGATTGATAAAGAAAAATTACATGAACATGTATAGGCATGTATATTCATGGCATGCAGTGGCCTAAAAAAGGTATAGTTAGAAATGAACATAGTTTGAAACCTTAAATTAGTTCAAAATTTATAAAAATCTTATTTTTTGAAAGAGAAGAGTGTGATCATCGTAATAGTATTAATTTTTTCAATTTTAGCATTGAAATTAATAATGTACTTGGTGATTGAAGTTTAATTTTGCTACTTTTTATTAATACTCTCAGACTCAACTGTAGATTGATAGGTCTAAGGCTTTGGCTTGGGAATCCAAGTCATTCTCAATCCAAAAGGATTCGTGTTTGAATTAAAATTAAAATAGAATGCTCATGTTAATAATACGATCATGTTATTAACCACCTTAGTAATGTGATATTTTTAGTTAATAATGCAATTACGTTAATAACACAATCACGTTATATATTCATAATACCAAAAAAATCAAATTTTCTCTTAAACTCAAATTTTATATATGTTCGTATATGTTCTTGGGCTTCCTAATAGTGGTGTTCTTTCATGTGATATGAGAAAGGTCCCTAACATTGGATAGTGAATTAAGGTGTCATGGCATCACATTATACTTAAAAAAATTTATGGGCATTTTAATATGTCGACTTAGATACTTATAATTACTTTTTGTTAAGGTTTAACTCATTATACATTTTATTATATAACTGATTTTATCACAAGATGTCATAAAATACATTTTTCAACCTATGTCCAAAACTTAGCCTTTGGAGTACCAATCTAGTTGTGCATCTAAAGTAAATTGGGGCTATTTCGAGCCTCTTCAACCTAATTTCATGACTATAAAACATCATTTGGGGTTTTATTAGCTCCAATTTCATTAGCTCAATTGAATCAAAGAAACATTATTTATTTATATACAAGTTATACATGTATAGAATGTGGTTTTGAGTTCAATAAACTTGAAGTCATCATCTAATGAATGCAAATGTCAATTAGTTAAATTATGGAGGTAATTAGCATCAAAATGAGCCATATGAACCTATTTTAAATCACCTAAGATATGATTTGAAGTGAAATTAACCCTAATTTCATGTTATGCATAATTAACCATAGAGTTGATTCATTTAATCAAGGAGTTATTTGAGGCCAATTTTGAACCCCTTAAAGAGCAAGAGATGATTTAGGAAAAAATTAAATATGATTTTAACATGAATTGATCTAATTAGTCAGTTTACATAATTAGGGGCATGATTTGAGTAAAATTAAGCCTCTAAACCAGATTTATGGCTCAATAGATTGTATAATGTATGTAACATGTATGGCTTAACTGACCTTAATTTTATCATAAATGTAAACATGAAGGTAATTTCCACAAATAAGTAAACAAGCAACTCAAATTTTCTTCAATTAACCTTATGTTTGATATCTTAAACCCTAAGCCTTGTAACATTTGACTTAAACCCTAAAACTTGTACCATTTACCTTAAACCCTAAACCATAAGCCCTAAACCCAAAAACCTTTAAATTGTAGACCCTAAACCCTAAAGCAATAAATTTAACCCTAATTAAAATCCTTTATATAGTAATAATTAGGTTCATAGGGATTACTTGGTTAAAATTACATCACTTATTACCACAATTGACTTAATTATCTCAATTTGTGATGATGTGGGGATTATTTGAGCCTAATATCACATTATTTACTCAAAAATATAGGTTTAAGGAGCTCAAATTTACCCCAATCACCTTCACAATTGTACCTTATATACCTTAAAACTTATATCCTAAGCCCTAATCTCTAAAGTTCCAAATCCCTAATCTCTAAACCATAAATATAAACTCTTTAAACCCTAAACCAATAATTTTAGCCCAACTTAACATCATTTAGACTAAGAATTAAGTTCAAAGGGCTCAGTTTTTCCTAAATCACATGATTGATTGCCCCATTTGACTAATTCACTCAATCTACATGATGACATGGGATATAATGACAACCCAAAAACACATTTTACAGTCACAAATGAGTCTAAGTGATTCAAATTGTCCTCAATTATCTTTATGATTAACCCTATGTACCCTAAACCATATATACATTAAAACCTAAGCCCTAAACCATAAACCATAAACATTATACCCTAAATTGTAAACCATAAATTTTTGCTATTTACCAATCGATTTAGTCCTAATCAAAATCCTTTATATTAATAATTAGTTTGACATGACATAGAGTGATTAGACCTTATATACATCTTTAAAACTAAACCCTAAACCCTAAAATGTAAATTTTAAGCCTTATGCCCTAATGCCCTCATCCCTAAACCCTATGCACTATGCCCTAATCCCTAATCTATATTAAGTATAATGTGATTGTGATATTCTTAATATAGACAGAACTTTCTTCTCAATGTCTATGTTTAACCCGAACTGAGTATTAAGAATAACATGTTCACATTATACAACACAATCATGTTATTAGATAACGTGATCACATTAATATTAATATAGACAAAGCTTGATTTTCAACATCTTTTTTTAACCCAAATCAAGAATTTTGTCCCCAAAAACATTCTCTATGGGACCTACAAGACTTGTGTACTTTTCACCACACCTTTGAAAAGCTATCAATTATCCTTGATGGTTGACGAATCACATTAGATGAAGAGGAAGATGTTTAATAATAAAACACCAGAGGAATTAAAAGATTTTAGTTAGAAATACAAGATATGAATACAAAAAAATTATTGTGGATAAGGTAAAAACCCTAATCTAGATGAATCAAATGATATAGATAATTATATAATTGATAATAATGAATTTAAAAATAATGAAATTGAGCACAATGAATTGAATAATGATGAAATTAACCATAATGAAATTGACAATAATGAATTAGATAATGTTCAAAGTTTACATTCAAAGTTCCAAGTTTTTGATTTTATTGATGATGAGTCTATGTATGATGCTTCACCCCTCATGAATGAATAAAATTTAATGGAAAAAAATAATGATGAAATTAACAATCAATAAAATATCATGTAAACATATAATGAAGAAATAAACAATGAATAAAACGGCATTCCTCCTCTAAACAATGAAAGTAATAATAGTTTTGAAACACCCTCTCAACAAATTCCACCATTAACAACACCTTTAAGAATTGTGCATAGAAAAGACAAGTACTTAATTAGAGTCAATGAAAATATTTTAGAACCAATGCATAAAAAAATATCTGATTGCCATTCAAGAAGATTGGGTCAATAAATTTGGGATAGTTTCTTTCATATTTTTTATTATGATAGTCAAAGATGTGAATTATTTTTTTCATTGATAAAGTTGATTAAGATGAGACCTATAATATACAAATTAGAACTAAGAACATCAAACATGGATGATAGAGTCAATGAAATTTTTGAAAATATACATGATGCATATCATACTGAAGGCCCAAAATCATGCACCCAAGATTGTAATGCTACCTAACATATACTTACAACTGGTGTAGTAAGTGGCCAAATAGGGAAAAAATTAATGCTTTAAAAAACAAGCTAAACACTTAATATAAATAGAAAAACATTAATGAAAGCAATTAAGAGATGTGAAGGGATCAAAGAACCTAACACTAATGAGTTTTGGTCATTCTCTGGTAGACTTCCACAAAAGGACAAGCCTATAACCGATACTATCAAAGAGTTACTTGCTCAATTTTTGAAAGATAATACAAGAGTTTCACCTAATGCAAGAGATGTCGTAAAAAGAGAATTGGTTATCATAACTATGAACAACATCCTAAACATTTCTTGGATATGTCTCAAATACAATTATACTATATGTTTTTGAAAAAACATCCATAAATTTCTATTTGTCAAAGATATTTTTAGATGGCCAAACCTTTTTATGTAAAAATAAATCACACATGCACCACTTGTTATTTTAGGCAACATGTTGAATTTTCAATGCACTATAATATTTTTTGTCATATTCAGTATACATTACATACTAATAACATTTTTTAGGAGTTTGGCATTGAATTTTCTCCAAAATCAGCTAGAGAATTTATTCCAACTATTTTTTTACAAAAGATTAGATGGACAATTATTTTATAACAAATCATGTTTAAATGGAAATTTTAGCATTTGTGTTGGATTGCCAAAATTAAAAAATTATATCTATGAGTAGAGTAAAAGTGCAATTGGATAGAAATTAGTTGGTTTAAATAAATATAAATTAGTGACTTATCAAGTAAAATATGGCAAAGAATCTAAAAGGTGTGTTCTTGTTATAAAGAAAATACTTGTTTATGATTTTTTGGTCAAATTTAAGAAGAAAATTATTTATAAGTATAAAAGGCACACACACAAGGCTAGATGGTTGGATAAATATTTTAAGATAAACAAGGATACATTCCCACTTGGTTAAAACTTTTTAGTAGTTCACTTTCCTGACAATTACACAATCAAACCCCAAATAGAAGTTCAATCAGAGTATTAAAAATCATCACAAGTTGCCATATTCGTGCATATAACAATCATGCATGCAACTAATAGTACAAAGTAGTAACAAAAAATATTAAGAGAGTACTATTTATATATTAGTGATAACCAATAACATTTATCATAATATGTATAAGGTTATTTTTAGAAGTTTTATGAACAGTTGAGTTAGAGGAACATTACTTTCAATCAACATTATATTTTGTCAAGTAATTGCACATCGTAATACAAAAATGCATGAATGTTTTATTGGTTGAGTAATATGTATATTACCACTAGTGTAGAACACAATTAGAGTTTCACCAAGGATGGCCATGGAAAAGGGGATCATGATGGTGATAGATCATGTGTAAAAAGAGTTATGTCAAGGGAGGACTTAAAATTTGAAGAGGCTATTGATTTGACAAATATAAAAACCATGGTTGAATGGTCTAATGAGAACATGTGTCGTGCTACTCAACCAAATTATACTCTTTTTAGACATTTTTATTTAATAGAGGAATAATACTTGGTAAAGTATGAGAATTGTATGACTCTAATGGGTTTAAGTGACCACTAATTTCGTATCTCAAATGCAAGTTATTAGACTATTCATACGAGACACTTAGAATGTTTTTGTTTTTTATGTGTGAACTCTATTTGCAATGAGTGTGAGTCACAAGAGTGGGTGGATGATTATAATTCCAAAACTTTAATTATAATCAAAACGTATCATGTTTAAATAATATTTCAACTTAAAAATATGAAATTAACATATGACTTTGACCATGTATCTAATTTAGTGCAGCCATGTAGAATATTTTTCATTATATACAATTTATTCTCATTATATATCTTTATAGTGTCACTAAAATAGTTTTTTTGATACATGGAATTTTTTTATAGTTGTTGCAGATGAGGACAATGAAGAGGGTACTGATTTCTACTTATTTCAGTGTGTAGAGATAAATAAAAAATTTACTTCCCCAATTATAGGTGGAAAAAACATTAACTATCCCACTAGGTCAGTGGTAGTTATTGAAACTTGGTTTCTACAATATCTTATAGAAAAATTAGATCAATGGTTATTTTGAGAGTTTGAAATGCACATGAAGATACTGCACTATTCAAATTTGATTCTTGTAATGAATAGTCAATTACAAAAATATCATGGGAGGCCATAAAATATAAATCTATAGAAAGTTCAGGGTTCAAACCATGAAGCTATTCTTGATACTATCAAGTTTAGAGGAGATCCTAGTGGTTTGTTGGATTGAAATACATAGGTATGTTGAATTTTCAAATATATATGTAATCAATTTTATGAAATATTTTTTTATTTTCTAGGTAGTACATATGAATATAATTTTTAATTACTTACTAACAATTGTTTGTAGGTTAGTGGTGATAGATAAGCTTTCACCGTCACATGGTTGGCACTATCAGTAGAAAATCCCATATTATTCAAGCTATGATAAGCTAAATTTTTATGTACTTAGTGTTTCTTCACTCTTTAAAGGTATAAAAAATTCACTTTTAGGTTAGAAAGTATCAGAATTAGATTTCTGCAACCACAACTTAAACTTTCACAATATTTGTTATCAGTATTTTTGCGCTCATGAACGATAGTTAAAATGCACTTTCAAGTGAATTTAAATGTTTTGGTGGTGTAATAATGTGTAATTTACCTATTTATATGTGATCAAAGCAATATATTCTCATGTGGAGGTCTTAGAGGTAGAAATGGTAGTTAGAGCTCAAGAAGCTACATATTCAATGCCAAAAGGTTATATTTTTGGACTCACCACTACAACTTGTCCAATGGATTGCTCTTAAAGGTTCTACCTAATTGATCTAGGGTGAAATTATAGGGATTAAAGAGGAAGGGGATAGATATTATTGTTAAAATAAATGACTTACATATTTTTTTAATGCATGTTTGAACTTAGGCTAAAAATAAGGCAATAAGAAATATACACAATAATTTTCACATTATTACAAAACCAATTCATGTAATCATGTAAATTTCAATTCAAATTTATACCATCTTTATTTATATACTAAAAATAATACTATAAGCATCATTGGTGAAAATAAATTCCTCCCAAGGCATATGTTTGTTCATAACCTATCTCCAACACTCTATATGTTGACTGCTAGAGAAAGGAATGAGGATAACAAAGATAACTTATTATATCAAAATTACATGTCATGTCATGTTCATTTACCAATTTATTATAAATTTTCATTTTCTTTCCAAAATCTCATCAATGTGTTAATGACTGAGAGGTTTACCTCTATATTCTCATATCCATGTATGCCCAATCAATTTTTCCTTTTGCCAGTTTCCATCTCCTAAATCCAAATGCATTCATTCATTTTAGATTGAAGGATGTTTTTTAAATTTAAATCTTAGTATATAAGGATAAGTGGTAGTCTTTAATTAAATTGAAGGCATGAAAATAATCCATAAGCTCTAATATATGATACTTTCTAACTATTTTATCAAAAATTGAGAAATATGAGATGTTAAATATTAATTAGATTAAATGAACTGAGTTAAATTAGGATGTAAAATATATGCATAAATTAAATAATAATTTTTTTTAATTTACTCTATTTTTAAATATGTTAAAAGGGGAAAGAATATATATAAATTACTTAGATGGAAAATGATAATGTAAGACTATGTTTATGAATGTAGATTTGACTATGTGACTATAATGACTGACTATGAATCAAGATTAGTGTTTCTATTGATATATGGATAAAGTCACACCAATCATACAAGGTTACACCAAGTTTTATTCTTTAAGGAGTGACAACATTTGGTAACATTTTTTCTTTGTGAAAATCTAAGTTTGTGTACTATCACATGTTGATCTTGTGTATCTGTTTTGTGATGTGAGATCTATTGTAGAAGCCACTATGTACCTTCTTATTCATTCAAATTCCTATCTTGATAGACAATTAAGAATAATGAAATAAATATAAAAATTGGTTGGTATTTGAATTTGTACTTGACCTCAACACCCCATGTGTTGAGCATTGCCTACAAGCTAAAAATCTAAAAGAGGATCAAACTCCATGTAATTTTCCCATGTTACGGTGTATTTATGTGGGTTTTATGCACACCAAAAATACCTTTTTGAGTTAGCCTCTAAAATTTTAGGGTTGGTTAAATATTTAAATATAAGTGTCACATCCTGATTTCTCCCTAAAATGAATATCCTATTTGATCCATGGATTATTATGGTTGTTAGTTGATTTAACTATTATTTGATTAAGATTTATGTCATATGCTTATTATGGGGTAGTTATATGTTTCTTAAATTACATGATTTATTTTCTATGATATAGTTATACTTTTATACTTTGTACTTTATGATCATGTATATTAGTTATACAACAATATTTTATGGATATAATTATGTTTCAGGCTAACTACCTTCATTGTTGTGAGGTAGATATAGGGCAGATCCATCCCTTAGAGTATGATGGAGGGAGAGCAACATCAGAGAGGATGGTGTAGATGGATATTTTATGAGATGATAGAGATGGAAAATAGAATCCCATGTACACACCATAGTATAATATCATGTGTTGTGATAAATTGTTTGATTTAGATATGTGTGGTATGCTTTATTTTTTGTTATGAATGTTTGTTGTGATCTTTTGTGTTTTCAGATCATTTTATGTGATTGAATGATTTCACTAATCTAGTTTTAGTTTATGTTATTGTTTATTTGAGTTTATAAATCCATACCTATCAAATTTAACATCATTTACCACTATATTTTACATAGCTAAATAATTTTTATCAATGCTTGTTTGTTGATGTAGAAGCATCTTTCTAAGGATGATGTTAGTCATGTTTTGTTGCTGAATTTTGGAGTGATCATTTTTTTTGTGTCTTGTTTAGGATGTTTTAAGGGTTTAGTAGTCTTATGACACACTTGATAATTTTCTCCAAGTATCTAAGTGTTCTTAGGAAGCTTATAATTTGAAATTAGCATTTTCCTGCCAAAGTTAGCTAGTTTGAATTTTTGAATTCTCTCTATAAGTGTTGAGTCTTTAGTCATGTTGAAGTAATTTAAATGATGTGGTATTTTTTTTTAGGCTATAAAATGGGTAAATTTCACTTCACTACCTATTTTATTCACATAAGGAGTCCTTCATATAGGCATAATAGGAGTTAGTATGGTTATAATCCTTATCAATGTTCTTGAGAGAGAATCCAAGAATTGTTGAAGTAGTTATGAATAAATTACCTTATAAATGTTTATTTTTGAGTAAGTTTTGTGTGATGGATTAGAGGTGAAATAAATTGAAAATCCCAAGAAAATTAATATAAATTTTCTTGATTTCAAAAGCTAATTGTGTAGACCCTTTTATAACATGTACTCTATGTTCATGATGGCTTAAAATGCATATGTTTAAAGGAGAGAATATATGGAAGGTTGATTTGACTACATAAATACCTTGGTAATATTTTATTTCAATGTTATACAAGTACTATATATATTTTCAAATCGTTTGATTATATATTTCATGAAGTATTTAGTTCAAACCTTGTAGAAGTCTATGACTACACATACAGTCAAATCAAGAATTAGTGTAACTTGACAAATAGAGGCATCCAAGAGGGAAAAAATGAATTTAAAAAGTTTTATGTGAATATATAATATCAATTAAATAGATTTAATTTGAATGGAAATATTGAAAATGAAAATTTTTCCTTGCATTCAATATAGAACCTATAGAGGACTGTGTCCTCACACATCAAACCAAAAAACTTGTATAAATTGATAATGTTGCAATAAAAGTGGAAGAAAAAGAGTATAAAAATGTATAAATGTATATTAAAAACCTTTCCCAAAATTTACATATGTGTTAAACCTCTTTCAAATCTTATAACATTAAATTTTCTTCTCTCAAGTGCATACAATCTAATAAAACTTGAAACTAGGGTTTAGAAAATAAAATTGATATTGTGAGTGATTACACCATTGAAAATTTGTGAAATTTGGTAATTATATGTGGTATAACATGTTATAATATATTTTTAAGTTTTTAGACATATAATTACCTTCTATATACATATTGAAGTGATTTTTTGTGTAACAAGATAATAAAGACCTAATTAGGCATTGAAGGTGTATAGAAAAGTGACATTTGAACAAAGTTAAGACAATAAATCACATGGATGGGAGGATTTCCATAGATGGTATTCAAATATCCATTTATTTTCTCAAGATAAATTTATAACTATTTTTACAATTGAGAATAGTGTAAAAAAAGGATACAAGGAGGCTTGGACAAAGAAAGAAGCAGTGAATGTTAATAAAGTTGTGCTAAGAGGTTAAGTGGATTAGTTTAGGAGATTAAAAGAGGAATTAGATGAGTATAAAAGTGACTATAAAAACCCTAAAAATTAATGAAACCTTGAAAGATGTGTTAAAATATTATGCCTATGAGTTCTTGTCAAAGAATAAGTATATTGAAATAAGACAAGTGTGAGTAAGTTGAAGTAAGACTACCAATAAAGGAAGAAGGGGTTAGTAGAGAGTTAATAAATTAAGATTGTTTGAAATGGTAATAGGTATGAAAGTAAATGTATATGACTGAGTAAATTATTAATCAAGAAATTATAGTGCATGAGTGGTTGAAGAGTGGACATGCATGAAAGATAATAGTACAAGAGGATGGAGAATACAAAATGTCTAAGGGTGAATCATTGTCAAGGAGATAAATATTGGATGGTCAAGAGTGAGATTAATATCCTAGTACAAAAAAATTCAAAGTAATAAAGTATAAAGAATAAAAGACTACAAAAAGGTTCATATTCCAAGATAGAGAACCATGACAGATCAGAGCTAGGTCATGCAAAGGTCGATATATGTTTGCATCCTCATGAAGTTGAATTTCTAGATACCTCTACATCATTTTCATATCAGAGCTAGTAAGTTATTTGGAAGAGCTATGTTTTGTGTTTTTCGAGTGTTAGTTAAATTTGTATGTAAATTATGTTAAGTAAGAATTGAAAGTTACTTTGAGATGTTGTCATGAGTTGATAATGAGGTTACAAGAAAGAGTGGAGAGGCAGAAAATTAAGAGTTTAGTGGTTGAATCCCTTAACAAATATAGGCTTGGAGAGAGGAGATTTAGTGAAATCTCAAAGAAAGAAACTCAAGAAGAGCTGAAGATAGAAAGACACAAACTCCAAGTTAGAGTCAAGTAAGGAGACCCAAGTGAGGTCAAAGAGACAAGTAGGTAAGCTTGTCACAAAGAGATAGGTCCAGGTGAGACCTAGAGAGAGAGAGTGCAGGATAGCTAAGAGTGAAGAGAGAAAGAGAAGAAGGAAGGGATTGAATAATGAGGATTTCCACAAAAAAATGGAAAAATAAAAAAAAGTGAATAAAAGAGAATTAGAGAGAAAAGGAGATTTTTGAGATAAAGATGATTCTAGTAGGGATAGATAAAGTTTTAGAAGAGATAAGACCAATATTATCTATAAAAATTAAGAAGAGAGTGAAGTGGCCTCTCAAAGAGATGATAAGGAAGAATAAAAGACAAGAAAAAGTGTGAAAAGTGAGAAGACATATGAGAATGTTGACAAAGCATCCTTAAAGAAAAGAGAAGGGGTCAAGTAAGCCTAAAGATTTTCCATCTAATCATGTTTTAGCATGTCTGTATGTAAGTGTAAAATCTGATGAAGGAGATAAACTAGTTGGGCCAATGCATAGGCTCATAGAGCATGAAGATCAAAATGAAGGTAAATTTGATCCTCATCAAATGTATAAAGATATGGTGAAAGAAATGACAAAAGAGAACATAAATGAATGGTACAAAGTAATGGATGCTAAAGATAAGGGTCAAGAGAAAGAAGGTGGGGTACAAGTTGACAAAAAAAGGAGAGAGGAGAATGTAGTAGTTGAATAGAGTTCAATAGTATTGATTACATGTAGCAAAGAGTTGGTACATCTAGCCAAGCATGATGAGGTGAGTAATAAACTAGGTGAACCTCAAGAAATGGAAGTTATAGCTAAAAAAATTCCTAATTTGGTTTTTGAAACTAAAGTTTTGTCAAAATATCACTTTGAAAAGTTGATTACAGGGTTTTATAATCAGTTGTCATTAATAAAAAGTGTGGACTTTTTGGAAGAATTTGTTGGAAAGATCAGTATGTTGAAATCACTTGCTTTGGAAAACTCAATGCCTAGAAACAATTTGACTAGTGAACAGAACCATGTGATTATTCAAGTGATAAGTGAATAGCCTTTAGAAAAGAAGAATAAAATAGAAGTAGGAAGTGATAGCAAAGAAGACTTTCAAGATGAATATGAACTTAGTGAAGACAACAACCAAAGGATGGAAATGAATGACATCATCATGAAGGAGGTAAATATTAGTAAGGAGGTAGTCCATAGCTAGATGAAACCACAATGAGCCATATAAGAGGTAATAGTTGTAGTTTAAAAGAAGCCAAAAATTGGAGTACAATAATGTGAACTTAAAGAGGGAAAGAAAGAAGTTTTTGTTTTTGACTTGTTTATTTCATGTGTAGGTATTTGGAAGAAGGATAACAAGCATAATTTGACAATGCTTAGTTTTAAGATTTATATCAATAAAGATATCACCAATGGAGGAGCCACAATAGTTTTATCCAAGAGTCAAAGAGGTCTACATTCCTCTAATAGGCCTTGGGATCCATGAGTGTATGAAATTGAAAAATTGGAATGAATAAGAGAGCGATGATATGAATAACACAAATTCAATATCAGTTATAACTTTCATAGGAAAGTTCTTTTTTCTCCTCAATAGTATGATGCAGGAGCATCCTTCTAAAGATGATGTTAGTCATGTTTTGTTGCTCAATTTTGGAGTGATCAAGTTGGTTTCTGGTAATATAGCTTGTTTATTATGTTTTAAGGGATTTATTAGTCTTAGAACACACTTTATAATATTCTCCAAGTGTATAAGTGTACTTAGGAAGCTTAAAATTTGAAAATGGCATTTTCTCACCAAATTTAGCTAGTTTGAATTTTTAAATTCTCTTAGTAAGTGTTGAGTCTTTAGTAATGTTGAAGTAACTTCAATGATGTAGTATTTTTGTGTAGGCTCTCAAAGGGGTCAATTTCACTTCACTACCTATTTTATTCACATAATGAGTCCTTAATATAGGTATAATAGGAGTTAGGATAGTTATAAGCCTTGTCAACGTTCTTGAAAGGGAATCCAAGAACCATTGAATTAGTTATAGAATATATAAACTTGTAAATGTTTATGTTTTATTAAGTTTTATGGGATGGATTTGAGGTTAAATTAATTTTAAACCCCAATAAAATTAATATAATTTATCTTGATTTTGAAAACTAACTTTGCATACCCTTTTATAACCTATACTCTATGTTCATGATGACTGAGAATGCATATGTTTGAAAAAGAGAATCTATGAAAGGTTGATTTGAATACATAAATACTTGGTAATATTTTATTTCAATGTTATCTAGGTCCTATATATAGTTTAAAATAGTTTGATTAAATATTTCATGATGTATTTAGTTCAAACCTTGTAGAAGTTTTTGACTACACATACAACCAAATCAATAATTAGTGTAACTTGACAAATAGAGGCATCTAAGAGGAAAAAAATGAATTTAGAAAGGTGTATGTGAATATTATAGACCTTAAAAAATAAATGCAGTAGAGTGAACATTAATGGAAAGCTTAAAAAGGTAAATTCATCCTTGCATTCAATATAGAACATATAAATGATTGTGTCCTCACACATAGTCAAACTGAAAAACTTGTATAAATTAATAACAACACAATAAAAGTGGAATAAAAAGAGTCTAAAATATTTAAATGGATATTACATATCTTTCTCAAACCTTAAATATGTGTGAAACCTCTTTCAAATCTTAAAACATTGAATTTTCTTCTCTTGGGTGCATACATTCTGATAAAACCCTGAACTAGGGTTTAAAAACTAAAATTGATATTGTGAGTGATTATGCTATTTAAAATTTGTGAAATTTGGTAATTATATGTGGGTTAACTTGTTATAATATATTTTTAAGGTTTTAGTCTTGTAATTACCTTATATGTAGAGATTGAAGCAACTGTGTGTAATAGGATAATAGAGACCTAATTTGGTCTTGAAGGTGTATAGAAAAGTGACTTTTAAACAGAGTTAAGCCAATAAAACTCATTGATAGGAGGATTTACATATAAGGTATTAAAATATAGTTTTATTTTCTCAATATTAGTTTGTACATGTCTGTACAATTGAGAATAATTTAAAAAAGGCTACAAGGAGGCTTGTACAAAGAAAGAACCAATGCATATTGACAAAGTTATACTAAGAGATTAAGTATATTAGTGTACGAGATTCAAATAGGACTCAAATGAGTATTAAAGTGAATATTATAACCCTAATAAAAGAATGAAACCTTGAAATATGTATTATTATGCCTATGAGTTCTTGTCAAAGAATAAGCATATTGAAACAAGACAAGAGTGAATAAGTTGAAGCAAGACTACTAAGAAAGGAAGAAGGGCTTAGTAGAGACTTGAGAAATTGAGATTGTTTAAAATGGTAATAGGTACAAAAGTAAATATATAATAATAATTAAAGTAGTAATCAAGAAATAATAGTGCATGAGTGGTTGAAGAGTGGACATGCAAGAAAGATAATTGTGCAAAAGGATGGAGAATACAGAATGACTAAGGGTGAAGGATTGTCAAGAAGGAGACAAAGATTGTATGGTTCAAGAGTGGGATTAAGAGCCTAGTACACAAAAAGTTAAAAGTAATAAAGTCAAAAGAATAAATGAATGCAAGAAGGTTCGTATTCCAAGATAGAGAACCAGGACATATCAGAGCTAGGTTATGCAAAGGTGGATATATGTTTGCATCCTCATGAAGGTCAATTGTTAGATACCTCTACATCATTTGGATTCTTTGTATAAATAATATATGTATGATGTTACTTAGATAAGTCAATTTTTAAATGACTATTTATGTTTATAAGGTTAGTATTATCAATTTTAATAGTTATATAAACTTATAAAAGACATAATGAATTATAAGCTCTTTGTTAACTATTAATGAATGATTTTTGCATGGTAAAATGAGATTTGTGTTTTAAATTAAGTAAAGTTCTTTGGAAATAAACATAATGTAATTCAAGGTGTTATACACAATATCATTGTGAAAAATTATATAAACATCATTGTGTTTTCATAAAAAATTTATAAAGTCTATGGTTATTTATTTAAACCTAGAGGGTTAACTTATAGTTTAAGGTCGAATGCATAGTATTTGATTTTATATGACTTGGTAACAATTACAATGGTTTTTTAAATTCTTATTTATTTTACCCTTACCATATAGTCATTATGTTAATTGACTTTTTGATAATTTACATTGCATGGAATAATATTGATGGTGGACTTGTCATTTAGTCAATTTGCATAAGCTATGGAAGTCCAAACTAGATTTGATTAAGTCAAAAGGCATGCATATATTATTAAGGATATATAATGATTATTTTAATCAGTCATTGGGAATTTTTGAGATGATTAGGGCTTCTAATCTCTCGTTGACTCAAGTTAACAATGATTCTTAGAAAAAAATCATGATGCAAGTTTGGTTGTTGGTTAAATGAGAAATGGTGGTGGAATGTAGCTTAGTGAGGGTTTTGTTGAGTTATTCTAGCTTGCATATTTTTAGCCAATTTTGTCTATCAAAAATGGAGGAGAAATTCATGGCTATTAAGGTGATGGAAAAGAATAAAATAAGGAGGAAGGAGGACTACGAGTATGGATTAAGGGTGAGTAGCAAGTAGAGAGAGAAGAAAGAGAGTTCAATCTAAGGAAGAAGATTAGATATGGCTTTCTTGGCATTATCATTATCATTACAGGTTTGTATTGTACTTTAAAATCCTATGTGTTTTATTTGATGGATTTTATAATTGAAATGGTTTACTGATTTTTTTTTTTTTTTTGAAATGATATAGAAAAATATAAAGGGGTTGTATGTAGGGCCTTGTGGAAGGCTCAGCACTCCATAGAACCCAACTTCCAACCTAGAGTAAACCTAGTGGAATTGGTAGAGTTTTAGGATTTTTCCATGGTTATTATGGCTATATGTAAGCTTGGTCTTAACTCCCAATTCAATTTGAAAATAGCTAAGAAATCATGAATGAATATTTCCTTTAAATGGTATTTAAGATTTGGGCTTCAACTTAGTTTTGTTGTCAAATTAGTTAAGGGATATATTCATTAAGACATATATATATATATATATATATATATATATATATATATATATATATATATATATAATTTTGGTTTGCATGAAGGACTCAACTTTGTATAGCTCTAATTGACTTTTTGGGTATAGACATTATGAGTTATTTATATAAAATTGGAATGTGAAGATATATACATGTGTATATACTTAGTTTGTGACCAATGATACACACACACACACACATATATATACATATGTGTGTGTATATATATGTATATACTTATATGTGTATATATACATATATGTATATATGTATATATATGTGTATTTATATATATATATATACATATATATATATATGCATATATATATATATATATATATATATATATATATATATATACATACATATACATACATATATATATATATGCATATGTATATATATACATACATATACATGTATATGTATATGTATATGTGTGTGTATATATATATATACATGTATGTGTGTGTGTGTGTGTGTGTATATATATATATATATACATGTGTATATATATATATATATACATGTGTGTGTGTGTGTGTATATATATATATATATATATATATACATGTATATACATGTATATACATATATATATACATCTATATATACATGTATATACATATATATATACATGTATATACATCTATATATACATGTATATATATATATACATGTATATATATATATATATACATGTATATATATATATATATATATACATGTATATATATATATATATATATATATATATATATATATATATATATATATATATATATACATGTATATATATATATATACATGTATATATATATATATATATATATATATATATATATATATATATATATATATATATGTATCTATGTATATATATGTGAGTATTGTGTACACACACACACACACACACACACACACACACACACACACACACACACACACAAATATATCTTGAAAGTTAGGGCTTTTGAAAGAGACTGTGTGTATTAGTCATAACCAGTTATAGGGTGCCTGTATAAATGAATTCAAAGTTTTGGTTTTCAAATGGAATTATGGTTACTTCAGGTTTTTAAATGGATTTATAAATTAAAAATTAAAATCATGGTATTTATATTTGACTTATTATAAATATTGTTTCTTACGTTTTTTTTTTTTTTTTAACATATACGGGTTTGGGGTAATATTGGGTTAATCCATAAATACATAAACCCTAGATATTGGTAAGAGTATGAATAGTTGTTTGTGTACTTGGATTTACATAAATATATATACATAAAAAGTTTAATGTTGTTTTGGTTGAGTTTATGATTTCAATTAAATCCATTATATACAATCTATGTAAATGTTAAGGTCAGATTTAAAATAGTAAAAATGTTTAGTTATGTCTAGGTATTATTCTACATATTCAAATTAGTCTATGATTTTTAATAAGAGACTTGCACAGTTGATAAGAGGACTGGGTATGTGATTTAATAAGTATTTTTCATGGAAGTGTTTATGTGGTCAAGGTCTGAGTTATTATCATAAATCTCAAGTTGAACATACTTGACTAAGTGTATGTCTTTGATCATATTTATATACAAGTAATTCAAATTTTAATATGAATCAAATGGTTGGAGTGATTTAAATAAAATGGAATTGGAGTATAATTGGTTGGTTATGTATGAATTGTAAATCACATGTATTCTATGTGTTTTTAGTCAAACAAAGAAATTAAGATTTATCCAGTATATAAAAAGGTATTGGGACTATTTTATTAGTTGAATGTATACTAAGAGTATGTGGAATACTCTAGGACAATTGATAGTGGATGCCTTCTTAGAATATACTATATATAATAAAATATTAGAAATTTTAGCTGTATGCTCATAATTGTGATGTGATTAAAAATATTATTACCATAATAGGGTAAAATGGGTGCTTGTTATATATTTTATTTTTTAGATAAAAGCATTAAAATACGGTATTAAAGGGTTTTAAATATAGAGCTTCTTAAGTCGTTTTGACTGGCTTTTGTTATGTATGTCTAATATAAACAAATAAACAAGTAAGTATTTTAAATATTTATTTCAGCGATGAAATAGCATTATAAGTTACTTTGTGATTAGGGTAACTAATAATCTAGATATGATCATTACTCAAATGGTAGATTACATTAAGGACTATTTTTTATTATGTTTATTATTTAGTAATAAATAAGATGATATTAGATTCATTGCATTACATTTGACGAACTAAATGTGTGTTGATATTTATATACTTAGCATATTTGTATCAGCTAAAAGGAAATATTTTGAATGGAACTATTTATTTTTATATTATATGTTTTCACCAAATCATGCATTTATGACACTAAATAAGAAGTAGATAAATTTCACTAGCTTAATTAATGCCATCAATGCAAGATGAGGTGTAATCCAATTGAGTGATGTATATGAAATTGACTGATCTTAAAGATTATTAACTACAAAAAGATTTGGCTAAATTAATGCTTATAGTTAAACATTATCATTTCATATGTTTATATAGATTTCATATTTGTGTGATATCATGTTAGAACAAATTTATTTATAGTACATATTATGTATTAGATATTTATAGCACACAAATTCTAGTTTGTCACTCTAGATTCATGTACCATCATTATCTACCCATCCATGAAGGGAGATCCATTTCCTTGTTGGAAAATATTGTGAATGATCTATGGTCCATTGTTGGTGTGTAAAAGCATTCGATGATGCTCTCTCTCCTAGCTAAAGTAATACACTAGAGACTACACTTGAGATTACATATTGATACTTAAATCATGGAAACTCATGATTCATGGAGCTTTGTATCATATATTATTATTTGAGATATTATTTAGTGGTAAAAATTATAGTATTTATTCATTGTACTTCTATAGTAGTTGTTATAATGTTGTATCTAGCATGGTTTAAATTGTACTATTACTTTAATGATTTAGATTTAGTATTTATTATTTATTCAACTTTGTTCATGATTTGTTTTATATGTTTATGGTGATCATTAGATAAGTAGATTAGTTATAAACCTTGTGATTAATAAAATGAATGCAATTTGTTAAAGATCACTAATTATATTTTTTATGGTGAAATCTGTAAGATGAATATGTGTAATTAATTAAAAAAATACTATATCTTGGTAAAACTCAATGGGGCTTTTACATTGTGGTATAAGGGCTTAGGCTCAAACTCTAAGACTTAATATGTCTACTAACACAAAATTATTCTCCCGATAAGCAAGAATAATAATAGTGCATGCTAGACCAAAAGGTGAGGATACTTCATATACCAATCCCTTTTTTTATCCAAATCAGTTCACCGCTGAGCAAGATCTGAAGTTGGATCAAATCCTCATAACCATGTAAGAGACTAGGGACCAAATCATAGCCATAGAATAGGAAGTACATGTTAATTAAGATGAGAATGCTTAAGATAAAATTAAAGATCATTTTACTGAATAGGAACATCCTCAAGAGTAGAGGCATGATGAAGTGTCACAAGGTATGAGAGCTCGAGTAGTTACAGAGTTGGCACGGGATATGAAAAAAATAAATATACCCAAGTTAAATATAACTATATTAGAAGATGCATCTAAAGCATGGCTAACAACAATGAATAAATATTTTTAAATTTTTAATTATTTTAAAGTCATAAAATTAGCCTGGGGAGCTTGTTAGTGAAGCAACAACTTGGTGTGTAAACAAGAAGATCAAGATGAACCTTGACTCAACCACCACTACTTAGAAATATTTTCTAACACTATTTAGGTCATGATGACTTACTCAAATGTAATTCAATCAAAAGTAAGTAGATTTTTAAAATATGAAGAAAGGGGACTTATCAGTGAATAAATATTGAGAGAAATTCACCAAGGTCTTTAAGTATGTACCTCAGTATCAGGCAGATAAGAGGTTCAAGATTAGGAAATTAATCATGGGATTAAAACTCCAAATTGGTCATTAAGTATATGTGCATGGGCCATCTACCATGGATTAGGTGTTTGAGAAGGTGGTCAAGTAGGGGCATAAAATAAAATCTCTTTCCCAAGTTAGATATAAGTTCAAAAAGAAGTTTAGAAGTTCTAAACCAAATTTTAGAAAGAAGAATTAGAAGCAAAGGATTGGAGACTCCAAGATTAAATTCAAGAATCAAAATTCCAAGTTCAATAGTATTTTATGAAGTAGGAAAACTAGTAATAGTTTCAAGGGAAACCAATAGTCTGACAAGAAAGGACTAGTTAGAGGTTTCTTCATATATGGAGGTGACCATTATGATTGTGATTATCCTCAAAACAAGTCAAATAATAAGGTTTTTAATTCTCAATAAGGTACATTATAGCAATGAATTCATGCAACTATTGACAATCATCAGTCTAACTATCAAGCTTTTCCCATAGAATTGTCAGGTATTTTGTTCAATCATCCAATTTCTATTTTGATTGATAAGGGAGACATAGAATGTTTTATGACTCCTAGAATTCTTACTAAATTGTCTAGAAAATATGGAGTTATGAAAAACACATGGTTGGTATAGTATGGGAAGGAGTCTAAGGTCAAAATTGGCAAATGTTTAGTCAAAGCAGAGATTAGGTTGCTTGAATTCACTATAGTAGTGGATATTTTTTCTACACCATTAGGGTCATATGATGTTATCTTAAGATTAAATTGGAGTGTGAAGAATAAATCCAAAGTTGAATTTTATCTGAAGAAGGTTGAATTTCAATATGACTTCAAAAATTAGACACAACTTCAAGGTGAGAAAAGGAAGTTGAAGCTAAGGCAGATTTTTGCAATTCAACTAAAGAAAGCTCAGAAGAAGGGATATCAAGAATTTATCATTAAGATAAATAAGATAGAATAATCTAAAGAACCATCCATTTAATATTATTTTTTTATAATAAAATTTCATGACATGTTTCCATAAGAATTACCAAGATTTCTACCCAAGCATGTGTTTGATTTCTCAATTGATATCATACCTGGATCAAAATCATAGTCTAAGGTGATGTACAGAATGACAACCACTGAATTAGTTGAGTTAAAGTCACAACTTTAGGAGTTGTTGTAGAAATGGCTGATTTGACCAAGTGTGTCACCTTGAGGTACACCATTTGTCTTCATCAAAAAGAATGATGACACTCTACACCTATGTATAGATTACAAGATGTTGAATAAAGAAATGATCAAGAATAGATATCTATTACCATGCATTGGTGATATCTTTGATCAAATAAAAAGGGAAATTTTCTTTTATAAAATTGATCTTAGATAAAATTATCATCAATTGAGAATATGTGATGAGATAATTTTGAAAATAGCATATATAATTTGATATGGGAAGCATGAGTTTGCAGTGTTACCATTTGGATTGATAAATGCTCTAGCAACATTTATGAATCTTATGAACAATGTGTTTAAATACTATCTACACCATTTTATTTTGGTCTTTATAGATGACATCCTCATTTATTCCAAGGATAAGGAAGATCACTTACAACATCTAAAATTAGTTTTGAAGCATTTAAAAAAGCATATGTTGTATGGAAAGTTATCTAAGTGTGTATTTTTCCAAAATAAAGTGTAGTATTTGGGACATATTATCTCTAGGGATGGTATTTTAGTGGATCTAACAAATATAAAAGCCATAATGGAGTGGCTAGCACCAAATAATGTGTATGAGGTAAATATTTTAATGGGATTAGCAGACTATTACAGGAAATTCATTCTGAATTTCTCTAAGATAGTGAATCTAATTACCTTTCTTTAATGGAAGAATCAATTTGTTTGATCAGATAAGTGTGAGATAGCCTTTTAAGAACTAAAAAAGAGGCTTACTTTAGCACTAGTGCTATGAGTTCCTAGTCATAATGGTTAATTCTTAGTGATTGTTGATGCATCTAGAGATGGACTTGGAGAAATTATTATGTAGGATGGCTCATTGGTAGCCTATGAGTCCATGAAATTGAAGACATATGAGGTGAATTACCTTTCATGACCTATAACTTGAGGTAATTCTACATGTTTTGCAAGTTTGGAGGCATTATCTATTCAAGAAACTATTTGAGCTAAAGACTGATAACTTAGGACTCAAGTATATTTTCACCCAACTAAACATTAATGCTCATCAAAGATGATGGTTAGAGTTCTTATTTGATTATTATTTTGATACTCATTGTATCAAAGGCAAGGATAATAGAGTAACTGATTAAGACATAGGAGGTACATAGTAGTTGTGGATACTATTAGGAATATTTTTTGAGATCAGGTAATAAAATTCTTGCCAAAAGATAAATTTTATTATCAAGTTAGGAAAGCATTGTCTGAGAATGCTTAGAATCCTAGGTATAAGGGATTTAAGATAGAGAGTGATGGTCTTTTAGAGTACAATGATAGGATGTATGTCCCTAAAAGAGAGAATTTGAGGAGCATGATGTTAAAATAATTGCATAGTAATCCATATTTAGGATATCCAAGAGTAACAAAGCTCATGGTTGAGCTCAGACCACTCTATTTCTAGAAGGGAATCAAGAAAGATGTAGTGGATTTTGTGTCTCATTGTCTAAAATGTCAATGTGTAAAAGATAAACATGTACATCTAACTGGGTTGCTATATTGACATGATATACTGAAATGGAAGTGGCAAGTGATTATCATGGACTTCATCCAAGGGTTATCATTATCACAAAATTGACATGATATTATCTTAGTTATAGTTGAAAAACTAACCAAATTGGCCCACTTCATCCAGTCAACTTGACATATGATGCATCTATGCTTGCAAAGAGATTCATGAAGGAGGTTCATCAATTGCATGGTTTTATAGAGATGATTATTTTGGATCAAGATTTGAGGATGACTTCTAAGTTTTGGTTGACTCTAAATTTAATTCTAGATATGTAGTTGAATTTTAGCATTGCTTATCACCCATAAAATGATGGATAGATAGAATGAGTTAACCAAGTTTTAGAATATCTCTTGTATGTATTTAATGTATCATCAATACAAGTGGGAGGAGTACCTTCCGTTGGTTGAGTTTAATTACAATAACTCATACCAATCAACATTAAATATGGATTTGTTTGAGGTATTGTACGAAAGGAGCTATAAAACACCAATCAGTTGGGATAGATTAGAAGATAGGATATTCTTTGGACTTGAGATGATTTCATAAATAGAAGAACAAGTCAAGATAATTAGGTAGAGGTTGGCTGAGACCAACTATAGACAAAAAAATTATGTTAATATAAATAGAAAATAAAGGTAGTAATATGTAGATGATAAAGTGTTTCTATTGGTTAAGCCTAAAAAATCTCAATTAAATTCAAAAAGTCAACAAAACTTTCACTGAGATATATAGGACCCTTCAAGTTTTTGGAAGTGGTCAATCCTATAACATATAGGCTTGCATTTCCACCAATTATAGTACTTTTGAATAATGTATTTCATGTGTATTATCTTAAAAAGTATGTTACTAATCTTACACATGTGTTGAATTAGAATTATTTATAGGTTCTATATCCTGGTGTGGTCATGGTAGAACTAATAAAAATAATTGACAATCACAAACTCAATTTTCATAATAGAGAAGTGTCACGGTGCAAGGTCTAGTGGAACCAATAGTATGAAGATAGTGCCATTTGGGAGGACTATGATGTTTTTTACATGTTGTTTCCACATTTATTTGCTTAATTTACTACTGCATATTATATTATTTTTTGTTGAATAATGTTTTAAATTAGAACTTTTTTTTAAATTAATGTCATCGAAACAATGACCAGCTTTAGGGAGGAAGGATGTGACATCCAGATTTCTCTCTAAGATGAATAACTTATTTGATCCATAGATTTTTATGATTTCTAATTGATTTAACTATTGTTTGATTAATTTTTATGTCATTTAATAATTAAGGGATAGTTATATGTTACTTAATTTACATGATTTATGTGTTATGAAATAGATGTACTTTTATGCTTTGTACTTTATGATCATGTTTGTTAGTTATATAGAATTAATTTAAGGATATAATTATGTTTTGGGCTAACTAATTTCATTGTTGTGAGGTGTATGTAGGGTAGATCCATCCCTTAGAGTATGATAGAGGGAGAGCATCATCAGAGAGGATGGTCTAGATGGAGATGTTGGGATATGACAGAGAGAGAAAATAAAAACCCACACACACACCACAATAGAATATCATGTTTTGTGATAAATTGTTTGAGTTAGATAGTTGTGGTATGATTTGTTTTTTGTTATGAATGTATGTTATGATATTTTGTGTTCTCAAATCATTTTATGTGATTTCTTGATTTCACTAATCTAATTTTTTGTTGATGTTATTGGTTATTTGATTTGATAAATCCATACCTATCAAATTTAACATGATTTACCATTGTATTGTACATAGCTAAATATTTTCTTAACAATGCTTGTTTGGATTCTTTGTATAAATAATAGATGTATGTTATTACTTAGCTAAGTCAATTTGTAAGTGACTATTTATGTTTAAAAGGTTACTATTATCGATTTTAATAGTTATATAAACCTGTAAAAGACATAACGAATTATAAGCTCTTTGTTAGATATTAATGAATTATTTTGGCATGGTAAAATGAGATTTATGTTTTGACTTAAGTATAGTGATTAGGCAATGAACATAATGTAATGCAAGGTGTTCTAGATAGTATCATTGTGAAACAATTATATAAACATCATTGTGTTTGTTGAAATATTTTATAAAGTCTATGGTTATTTGTTTAAACCTGGAGGGTTAACTTATAGTTTAAGATTAAATGCATAGTTTCTAAGTTTGGATGACTTGGTAATAATTACAATGGTATTTTAAATTCATATATGTTTTGACCTTATAATATAACCATTATGTTAATTGACTTGTCGATAATCAACATTTCATGGAATAATATTGATGGTGGACTTATCGTCTAGCCAGTTTACATAAGCTATAGAAGTTGATGATATATTTTATTAAGTCCAAAGGCATGCATATATTATTTTTTTGGGTAACCGAGGGTGTCTCACAACTTTTTAGCATGGAATTATCACTGTGTTGGATCCAACAACCTAGCATACACTTAGGCATGTTATAAAAAGATATACAAAAAGATTAATGTTGTTTGTATACTTGGATTTACAAAAAGATATGTATATAAAAAGATTAATGTTGTTTTGGTTGAGTTTATGATTTGAATTACATCCATTATATATGAATTACATAAATGTTAAGGCTAGATTTAAAATAGAATAAATGTTTAAATCTATCTATGTATTATTATAATATTTGGATTGGTTTATGATTTTGAATGAGAGCCTTACACAGTTGATAATAGGATTGGGTATGTGATTTAAAAAGTATTTTCATGAAAGTGTTTATGTGGTCAAGGTCTAAGTTATTATCAAAAATCTTAAGTTGAACGTACTCGACTAAGTGTATGTTTGATCATATTTATATGTTAGTAATTCAAATGTTACTATGAATCGAATGGTTTGAGTGATTTAAATAAAATGAAATTGGAATATAATTGGTTGGTTGTGTATGAATTTTAAATCACATGTATTCTATGTCAAGTAAATTACAATTTATCTAATATATAAAAAGGTATTGGGACTATTTTATTAGTTGGATGTATACTCAGAGTATGTGGAATACTCTAGGACAATTGATAGTGGATGTCTTCTTACAGTATAATGTATACAATAGATTATTTTTACTATATATAAATTTTATATATATATATATATATATATATATATATATATATATATATATATATCTCAAAATTGTGATATGCTTGAAAATATTGTTACTATAACAGGGTAAAATGGGTGTTTGTTATATATTTTAATGTTTGGATAAAATCCATAAAATAAGGTATTTAAGGGTTTTTAATATAGAGCATACTAAATTGTTTTAATTGGATTTTGTTATGTATATGAAATATGAACAAATAAATAAGCTAGTGTTTTAAATGTTTATTTGGGGGATGAAATAGCCTTATAAGTTAGTTTGTGATTAGGGTAACTGACAGTCTAGATATGATCATTATCCAAATGGTCAGTTATATTAAGGACTATTTTTTATTCTATTTATTATTTAGTAATAAACTAGCTGATATTAAATTCATTTCATTACATTTGATGGGCTAAATTTATGTATTTGATATTTCTATGCTTAGCATATTTGTATCAGCTAAAAAGAAATATTTCAAATAAATCTATTAGTTTTTATATTATATATTTTAACTACATCTCACATTTATGAAACTAAATAAGTAGTGCATGGATTCCACTGGATTAATTAGTGCCATCAATGCAAGATGAGTCATAATCTGATTGAGTGGTGTGTATGAAATTGACTAATCCTAGAGATCATTAACTATTGAAGGCTTTGGCCAAAGTAATGTTTATAATTAAACATTGTCATGTCATATGTTGACATAGTTTTCATATTCATGAAATATCATGTTAGAATAGATTTATTTATAGTACATATTATGTATTATATATCTACAATACATGAGTTCTAGTTTGTTACTCTATATTCCCACACCGTCATTATCTATCCATTTATGAAGGGAGGGCCATTTCATTTTTGGGAGATAGTGTGACAGATCTATGGTATGTAGTTGGTGTATAAAATCAATCTTATGATGTTCTTCCTCATAGTTGAAGTACTACACTTGAGATTATAGATTGATACTTGAGTCATGGAGACTCATGCTCCATGGAGATTTGTATCATGTATTATTATTTGAGATATTATTTATTATTGAAAACTATAATATGCATTTATTGTACTTCTACAATAGTGGATATAATGTTGTATTAGTTGTGGTTGAAATTGCACTATTACTTTAATGATTTAGATGCAGTATTTATTATTTATTCAACATTGTTCATGATTTGTTATATCTATTCATTGTGATCATTAGCTAAGTGGATTACTTATAAACCTTGTGGTTAACTAAATGAATGCAGTTAGTTAAAGATAACTAATTAAATTTTTCTTGGTGAAATATATGAAATGAATACATGTAATAAATTTTTAATGAAAATTACTATATTCTAGTAAAACCTAGTGGGGTTTTTACACCAAGACATGAGTTACAGGGTATTCAATTTTATAACAATTTGTTAGTGGAATAGTGGTGACCAAAGTAGGTTGTTAACCACAGATGGGTAGGTTATGGATGATCCTAGATTTACATGAATTTTGTGAAAGGATTATATTTATAACTTAGGTGGGAAGGATTGTCAAAAAAAAATCAAAAAAAGAAGGAAAGGAAGGGCAGAAAAGAAGCCTGTGGACCACACAATATGAAAACCTTTCAAGACCAGCACTTAAACTAAGATTAGACAAAAAATTAGAAGATCAATATTTGTTTTACACTTGTAACACACCAATAATCAAACACAATAAGGATTCAAAGGGAACCAAAACACAATATACTTAAACGTGAAAAATTAAAGGTTACCACATTTGTCAGATTACTATTGCACATCTACATAGGGGATTATAATTAGCATATAAAAGGCCTTCAAATCAGCTATAGTTTAAAATGAATAATCATATTATAAATATAACTCATGCACAATAAAATAAATAAGATACAAAAATGATAGTATATCCTACATAGTCCACATAATTAAAGAATCAATATTTGCACATAAAGACTAAGTCAAGCAAAACTTCATAGAATTATTATTAATCTTAATAGAAAAAATTCCCCTCTTTAGGAATGGAAGGATATGAAGGCCTCATCTCTCAAAAAAAATATAAATTTTAATGTTCAAAAATATTATTGTATGTTCATCTCATGGAGAGTGCATGTACAATGTTGATTTCTTAGAATAGAATTTGGTAACTTAAAATGAAATATATACATGCTATGAAAATTTGGAATGAAAATTTTGACCTAGTTTAAACATGTAAATCCATACTTATTTTTAGATTGATGTTCATATTACACCACTAGATGAATAAGGTGTTTATAAATTTGCAACTGAAGTTATGACTAGAGTCACAACTCGAATAGACACTAAGACTAGAAGCGAACTTGAAGTAACAATTGGAAGTAGGAGGTAAATAGGCCCAACCTGAGTGTGCACTAATGTATATCTAAGAAGTTGAGAACCTTATGTAGGGGTTTAAGAGACCTATATTACCATATTTCTTGACTAAAATCTTCCCTCTAGAGATAAATATCATGACTCACTTGGAAATCTGTATCAATTGTTTTAAAATCCAATAATGGCCTTTTGAATAATTGTTAGAGCTTGTCCATCAATTTATTATGTATATCTAATATAAATTTGATTCTTATGTATAGTGACTCAGTCCCTATAATCTTATCCTTTAAAAACTTAACTTACCGCATCACCTCATTATTGATCATGTTAACATTTCCTTTGATCTATGCTCAAAATCTATCTAATGCTCCTCTATAAGACCAATTGCCCATATTGTGTATTTACTTGATTGATTCATAAGTCTATAAGAATAAAAACTACCTCTATTTCCTAATTTTCAACATAATGAACAAGGGATTTCATCTCCTAGTACCACTCAAACAAATTATCTCTTTTTATAGCTACAAAATTTTGGGCCCCTATAACTACAGTTGTAGTTATTAGATTCAAATTATTATAAGCTTTATTCATAGTTGTTTGACCAAAGAAATGAAGCTTACCATCAATATATTTTACCTTATCAAATAATTTTAGAATGTCTCCCCACTTGGGTTGGGAGATGGCCTTTGCATACCTTATTGAATGAATGATATCAAACAAATTTATAGATATTAACCACAAATTATCCACTATTTTCTTAGGGGGCTATATAGTGTTAACCTCTAGTTACTTTTGTATTGCATGATCAAAGATTCTGAACATTTATTTTATTACTCCCATTATTATATCTAAAACAAATGTAGAGATCTTCCCTAATCCTATTCGGTTTTGAAGGATTTACTTTCCTTTTCTTTGTTAGAGAGAATATGTCTTCTCTTTGCTCCAACTCTATTTTTTGACACCTGATAATCATAGTTTTCCTTTTAACCTTTCTCAAGGTGCTTATTTGTTTTTCAAAGTGTAAATTAACTGTGTGATGCTTGTGGATCACCAAATATTTCCTTCCTATTTATTCCTCTTATTGTAATTACCTAATCCATGAAGGGATGTCTAGAGAAACTTGTTGTTCTTATTTTGTAGGCTACTCTATTTATGCTAGTTGGGATGGTTTAAGGGGTAGAACAACTATATGATATGATGTCCTTGTTATAATAAAAGGAGGAATGAACTTCCTCCAACCAGTAACCTACCTTTAGACTAGTGTATTTATTATGTATTTAGTTTTCCCATCTTCTTTGTTGATCGAGACCACTAGGGAGTCTAATTTAGAATCAATAGGCACCTCTATTTAGGAGGTAATCTAAGGATGAATATTAAATGTGTCAAAAATACCAATTTTTTAAAATTCACCCATGTTTTAGGATCAGGGGTGTGAGGGTTGGTTCCACCAAAGAATGAATAGGTCACTTGGGTATTCAATAAATTTTGTAAATAGTCAGTAATAGAGGTGTAAGTGACCCTAAAATTCATAGTTGTGGTGGCTAAATGGGCTATAAAAATAGGCTAAACTATAGTGGTAAAATTATCAAAGTGGTTGTAGCCTGAGGCTAGGTTAGTTGACTCATTGATTGCAAAGAATGTAAATAATCAGTTGCACTATAAAAAATTATAGAATTGATGGTATGGTCAAATAATTGAGATCGAGATCTTGGAGGTGTACTTGGGGATGGCCCCTAAACTATGGTCTGTAATTCTAACTTTGCATCTTATTTATTTGATAATAGTTCAATAACAACTAAGCTACCATCTCTTTTACTAACTTTAATATATTAATCTATTAATTTTGTACTTCTAGATTGAGTGCTTTCCTTAGATAGCTACTCATTTTTGGGCTCAAATTTAGTTGTCTCACTTTTTGACCAAGAGCCCTTAGTCTCTATCTTAGATACCCATTCCCTTTCATTAGCCATTCTCTACTCTTCTTCCTCACTTTCATAGACTATGATAGGGTCTGATATTCATGTACTTCTCTTTCTACTTTCCCTCTCTCCAATAACTTCTACTAGTTCTTCTTTCACTTCCTCATTTTGAAGGGAAATAGGTGGGGTCTTGGGATTCCTTGTTTATGTCAAAATTATTTTAGTAATAATAGATTTTAGTCTAGTAGGAAGTGGAGTAGATAATGAATAATTAGGAATTGAAGATACAGATGCAATGACTAAAGTAGTCTCTATTAGGAGAATTATGGATGGTGAAGTAGGCAACCCAATAGGAAGTGGCATTGTTATTAATGTCATCAAAGGAGAAGTAATAGGAATTTTAGATAAAAATGATGAAATATTTACCTATTATATGATAGTTAGCTGAGGTAGAGGAAACATATAAAATATATTCATTACTCCACTAGGACTTATAGGCTTTTCTTCTTTACTTTTGTGTTAGGGGGAGATTGTATCTATTTTATGTATATGGGAGGTAGGAGAACTCCTAGATTTATATTTAGTATGATCTACCGTAAATGGTCTAGCTTCTACTTTTGTTTCTTCTTAAGCCTGAGGAGGGGGTCTATGAATAGGTTTGGAAACCCATTTCTACTTTTCAATTTTCCTCACATCCTTGGTGATGGTGGGATAATATTAAATATTTTGTGTTATTATCATAGACATATTCATTTGGTGCATATTGGTGGCCATCTCAGAGTCATCTTCAGCATTGATAAAAATGATGTCATGCTCATAATATTGATGCCCATAGTTGATCCTTATTTTCTTCTCATACTTCTTAAAGTGTCTACCAACATTCCCTCTAGGATCCCAATGTCTGAAAAGTGATTTCTTGAACTCATAATTCATCCTAATTTCCCCATAATTTGCAAGTTCTCCTACCTTATGTATTAGATTCTACCAATATTGAGAGGGGTTGGATGTAGCATTACTTTTTTTTAGTTCTTCAAATCAATATCAATACTATCATCTAATTGAACAACAATTTTTTGTTTGATAAACTTATCTAGCACAATCCTTGGTAGGTATAATGAGTGTGCCTTTGCACCCTCAATTTTTAATACTTTATTCTCAAGGTATAGCTAGTAATCACTGATATTTTAAATGGTCTTCTTTATTGTGTTTGACAATCTACGCATATTATTTCTGTATATTGCTTAATACACTATGGGGTAAAATGTCTCCATTGCCCTTTTCATATTCCTCTTAAATTTGTGCACATGAAAAATATTGAATTGATCACATACCATGTTCTTGGCGTACTTAGTGGATGCTTCCTAGGGTTGATCATGGCATGCATGCACAGTTCCAGTTAATGCATCCACCATGTAGAACATCATATAAAAAATTTCATTAGGGAACTCCTAAGATTGGTGAGTTTTGAAATTAGATTGGAGTTAATGATCTTCCCTAGGGGTAGAATTTTATTAAAGGTCAAAATTATATCCACCAAATAGACCCAAACTTCATTAACGTAAGTGATATTTGAAACACCATATACCCTATTTAAAAGGGCCATGGTAATTCTAACTCCTATCCTGAAGACCACTTTGGGAATGGAAAATTTAGGTCCGTGCACTGTGAGGTTTCTTGGGTTGCCAACTTATTCCTACAAATTTCTAATGATGTTATGGTTTTAAAGACATGAGTTCACTACATCTTGCATGTAGGTCATGTCTCACACAACAATAATATAATACCTCTTAAAGGCATTCCCACTGATATATTTTCTTGGTGTCTTGCCCAATGTAAAATTTAATATTTTTCTCAAAACCTTGTCATTAAAGAATAGATCAGATAATAAGTCAATGTAGGGCATTACCTCTAGTTTAGTCATTACATTGTGAAGGCCTATTACTTTGATGGCTAGGAGATAATCTCTATATTTATGTGTGAAGAGAGAGATATGGTATTCATCCTTGTATGTCTCAACCATTTTAACCATGTCCAAAATATCTAAATAGTGATTGAACTCATGGTTCAAAGTCATGGAATCAAATGTTGTATCTATAAAATCTTATGGGCCTCTAATTGAGTAAGTAGAGGGAATTGGGATGTGATATGAAGAATCCATTTAATTATTATTTATAAAACTACTTTACTCTATAGGAAGCCTATAAATTCATAATTACAATAAATTTTTTGGTTCATAATTTTCACTAAAGCTTGCAATTCATAGTACTCTCAATAGCTTGAAGGTAATGTATTTAGACTGAGAATGGCAATTCAAAATATATTTCTTTGGCGGTGTTGGAGGAAAGAATTGAATGCATTAATTTTTTAGTTCATGTGAATTAATTATAGAAATAGCCTTCACTCTTTAGTGTTTTCATTTGAAATTTATAAAATTAAATTTATATGGCCTTTTAATTGGCATGTGTCTTCCTATGTGTGTTCCTTGATGATTAGTCATCCTAGTATGTCAATTGTCTTTTTCTATTATTTTAGACTTAGAATTGGTATCCTCATTTTTCCCTTAGATGTACTTAGAGTACATGTATATGCATGACATTTTTATATTGGTGGCTAAGGTGTGATATTTTATGCTTTACATTTTGGGTCGTGGGTTAGCATGATGGTGACAAGTGGTAGGATCCCATAGTCTTGCTAAAAAATTTAAGCTTTGTACTCTATGTATGGATTAAGGGTTTTTGAGGTTTTTGGATGATGACACATGGATGGATATCACTACTTCTCCTACCTTGTGTTGTTCATATGTAGGTCCATTATGATGTCACCTCTTAGTTAGTAGGATGGTGACATGTGGATTGATATTTCTACTCCACTTGTCTAGCATTGTTTGTATGTGGGTCCATGATGATGTCACCTCCAAGTTAGTGGGATGGTTACATGTGGAAATATTTCATTACTTTGCTTGTGTTTTGAATTCCTTACTCATCCTCTTGTTGACATCACCTCTGAGATGCTAAGATGACTTGTATATATTCTCTTTAGGTTTCAAAAGAGAAGAATGACACCATGTGGCAAGGATGGACTCTAGGATGATTATGAAAAGATACCTAAGCATTAAATGAATTTTTTTAAGACACAGCATAGGTAAAAAAACTATTATAAGTGAACTATGTTAGCCCAATTAGTCATATAAATCATAAAGAAAACCATGTACATAAGCACTTAAATAAAATCAAAGGTAAATAGTAAAGTATATAATATGGGTTAGGCATATCTTTGATTCCTTTAGGTCTTAAGAACACCCTGTAAACATGAGGTGAAACTTATAGATCATGGTAAGCAACCAACCAGTAATCAAGATAATTAAATGGATTTTTGAAGCATTGGATAAGCTCCATTGTGTTCATGTTTTTAGACTTATATATCATATACTTATGTTTTAAAGGACCTCAAATAAGCATTAAATCAATATTGGACCCATATTTGAGAATATTAAAATGGGTTGTGTGTGTGTTTATTAGGGAAAAACATAGTGGTGTGTGTGAAAGATTGGTGTAAAATGTTAAATTTTGGTACAATCCTGGTGTGATTTGATGCTTCAACAATGACTTATGACCTTGGAGGTGTATTCAAACTTATCTCAAGGCTACCATATTTGTGTGGACTCTGAATTGGGAAACAAATAGATGTTTTCTCTCAAAGTGTAGTTAAATATTTTGGTGTTTTTCAATCATATGAGCCTCTAGTGGATAATGGCTTGAAAATGTGGCTTTATAATGATCATTTTATATTTCCTTTGAATGGGGATTGTTAAATGTGTGGGATAAACCATATGGTGGATTTTGATTTTATTAAATAGTTTTTATTTTAGGGGAGGATGAAGCTAGCATAATTGGACAATACCAAAGAGAGATAGTGGAAAAGGAACATTATTGTCTTAAGAGCAGAGACAACCAAACTAAAAGTGTGGATCATTCTAAAAGTGAGCTTAAGTTGCATAGAATGTTGAATAAGGATATTCAAAATTTGAATCTGTTTAATATGTAAGGTCATCCACATAAAAAGTGAATGAAGGGTAGTGAAAGACCATGGAAATAAGCATAAGCTAAGTGTGTATAAGCAGTGGTCAAAAGTACAAAATTTTAGTAATAATGTTAATTTATTTTTCTACATTTGTCCCCATTCATTCTATTGATGTATAAAATCAGAATTACTAGAATTAAAGGAAGAAATAAAAACCCAAACTTACCTATGAAGAATAATATTGAATGTCTATTACATGTTGAACTATGCTTCATGAAAACCTAAAGTGAAAAATGTATAAATCAGTCCTCACTTAAGATGAAAATATGAAATTAAAGATAATAAACATATAAAACTAATAACAAAGAATAAATACACTTGATCGGGTAAGTGAACCATTGTGTTTTTGTTACAAAACTAGTAACTGTAGAGGGTAACATTCTTGGAGATTTATTTTTCATTTCAACACTAGGATTAAACTATGCATGCCCCAATCCTTATTAATAGAAGAGTGTGATTAAAAAATAAAGGTTTTTTTCACTCCATAATTGCATACCCAAACTATTAGAGTAGCTTAGAATCCTTGTATGAATTCCAATGGATCATTCTAGTGCAAAATTGGTGTAAAACTAGTGGAAAAAGGTCAATCAATTTTTACATATAGAATGAGAATCATTTCTAGTGAAATATAGACAAGGAGGTATTTATGCATCATGCACATTCCTCTAATATAATAGCTAGGCGTATATGGATTTTAAAACTAAGTGATATAATGTGATTTTCTGAGCCAAATATTTGTGTAAATATTGGAACACATGTGCATCATGACCCCATTCTAATAAAAATATGAGAATTTATAAAATGATTATGTATATTTATTTCTAACTTTCATGTATTGATTATGTTTCTAATAATTTCTAAACATTACTATTTTCTACTTATTGGGACAACAACACACTGTTTTGGAAATAGATGGTTTGTGCCTTTGTCCAAATGAAGCATTGTTGTCTAAAAATAATTTCTGGGTAATATATGAGTATAGATCATGATCAACTATGTAACTCCTATTGACTTTTTACTATTTTGTATAGAATTTAAAATGAGTATCTAATACAAGCTAATGTGTATGTCTCCTCTTTTGAGGTGAGTTGTGAATCCTACATAATAAATTAACTAAAAAAAAAAAGTTGTGAGATATGTTTAATAAAATGTAAATATGAATGGCAATGATAAAATTAAGAGCATGGAATTATCATATAGAAATTGATCAAAATAGTGACATAATATGCATGTAGAAACAAGCATACATAGTGACATTATCAAGATAGTTGTTAACAATAAGGCACATAGATAAGTGATCATATGTTGAAGTTAAAAAAAATTAATTAGAATAACTTGGTGAGGATGACTGATATCCATCATGGCATCAAAAAACTAAGAAGATGCATGATATTCATCATGGTAGTGAAAACTAAGAAAATTAAACAAATACGAGTCATAGCCATGATGCGCACACATAAAGATTAGAGGAAAATAACACAAAGCAGGAAAGAAGACTAAGAGGCCACATACATGAGACATGTTCAAATATCACTCATATGCATAGAAACACATAATGAAAGATTAGAGTCACAATGAAAGATATGTTCAAATATCCAAAATTGAAATAAGATGAATGTACATAAAGCATGAAGCAAAGAAGAAAACATGAAAATGATGCATGAGTAATTAAAGTTGATTAACATTAACAACTTGTAACATTAGTATATTTAGAAACTTAAGTATCCAATAATTTGTTTATGTGAAAGTAAGTGAGTAAATAATCATGCAATGTAATGTACTAAATTATGAACAATAATTGTGCTCTAGGAATTTGACTCAAGAGAGGATGGTTAATATGGTGTTAGTTCCAAAATGAAATAAACACACTAATAGCATAACATCTCTAGGCCTAGACACTAAAGAGAGCTTAGTTAACAAAAGAAAATGACAAACACAACTAGAAAGCAAGGAATAAAAACACAAGAATTCTTTCAACTTCCTTGGATGCTCTAAATGCCTTTGTAGTGGTGGCTTGCTTGGCTTGTGCTCATGAAGTCTTCATCAAAGGAGGCTTGGCTATCTCCTCTTCTCCTTGGCACCTTTGGCTTGTGGCTTAGCTTGGCTTGGAATCAATTTGGCATGGTAACACTAGTATCAATAGCTTATTGAATATATTTATGCATTATAACTTTGCACTAAAATAGCTTAGAAATGATGTTGTGAGGCCTCCTATTTATAGATTTTTGGATTTGATCAGAATCAACATAAACCATCCATCTCAAGATTGAGATGTGTGGTTGAGGATTAATTCAATTTTTGGAATGAAGTTTTTAATTGTCTTCATCATGGCATTAGAAGAAAGGGAAATTAAGAGGCATAGATGTCATCATGGAAGGCATTGATGAGGCATGGGAGGCATGAATCTTGATATTTGTGGTATTTATGGCCTAGGGATGCCTTCTCAAGAAATGAGGTCACTTGATGAAGTAGATATTAAATATTCATTTCTAAAAATAATTTTTCAACAAGTTTCCATGGAATTATTAATTAGGCCTTGATTTGGGTTAATTAGCTCTCAAGCATGATTAAGCACTTTGTGCACAAATTATTCAAATTGAATAGAATGTCTTGTTATTGGTCCAAAATTCAACTAGATTGGAATTGAAAGGTGATATTAGATGCATCAAAAATATATTCCTATTTAGGATGTTTCCAACAAAAAATAACAAAGACACGTGTCTCGTGAAAAAGGTTTGATAGGGAAGATCAATCCAAAGCATCCAGGTGCAAAATTAGCATTTTGACTCAAACTAAACTGATCAAAGTTAGCTAGCCCATAAATTGCATTACCCCATTTAGGGATACCCTAGCTAAAATTAGCACGTGAATATGTCAGTTTCACATCATTTAGCATGTATTAGTGTTTTTAGGAAAAATTGTGCATTTTGGGTGGAAATTAGCTAAAAGCTTGATTGGAGGTTATTGGTGGCCAATTTTAGGTCTCTACAGTTCACCCCTATTTGGGAAGATGTTACAAACCATAGGCAAAGCAATGTCTTCTAAAATAATGAGAAATGGCCTGTATGCCAAAAATAAGATGATGGTTAAATAACAATGCTCCAAATCATGTTTTGTAAGCCTGTGATGATGCCCCCTTGAGGGAGTGGCTATCATTTTTTTTATGGATGGTCCCTTGAAAAGAAATAAGAAGAAAGGTGGAATTAACACATGGTTGAGATTAATCCAAATAATAAAATTCTTGTATGCATTGATGTAAAAAGGATGTTGATTTGCCTAAAGGTGGTTATAATCAAGAATAAAAATTAAAATAATGATTTTCTCATAGGCAGTTATAATCATTACGAGGACCTAGATTGGATAAATATTATTGTGCCCCAATTAGGGCTGATTAGCAAGCATAACTCAAGGATATAACCTGGAATACAAATTAAAGATGAGCAGGCACAAAATGATGAAAGAGATGGATAGAAGAATGAGATTGATCAATAGAATGATTCATTTGTACCTGTCACTGAGGAGATGATCATCCTGATTAATAATGATACAACTAGAATGGTCAAATGAGTTATATTGATCAAGGGTGGGATGGAAGGATTTGCCAAGGTACCAAGGAGAAACTTCTATGGCTCCATTGATTATAGACCTTCTTGAAACTAATTTTTCTATAGCATGTGATGGTAGGATTCATGATAGAACACCATGAATATTTGACCAAAATATGCATAAGGACTAACTCCTGATATCCAATAAACACTCAAAAATAATACACCAATGATAAAAACCATGATGATAATATTAGTGTATGATAATATGTGTAAGGAATCACCCAATGCATACATATAGACTGAGTCAAGGAAATAGTACTAAAATCAAACAAACAGGCAAGCAAAAATAAAATAAACAAACAAACAAATAGCCTAAAATAAACAAACAAACAAAAAGCTTGAAAAGCAAAAGAAAGCATCCTAACAATGATAATTACCCAGTAAGGTAGATTGAGGATAACTGACTAGGATTAGATAGGACAAATATTTTTTGTATTTTTGAAGTATTATGAATTTTTTTGGAATTTTGAAGTATCTTAAATCATTAGATAATGACAAGATACTTGCTCACAAAATGGTGAGAGCATTTGGCTTAGGTTGCTCATAAAATAGTAAGATCATATGGAAAGGGGGACTGAGGTGACCTCAACATGAATTGAGCATGACCCACATAGTCCCAAAATGACCTCAAGTCAAATTAATTCCATCCACATAAAAAGTGGGGAAAAACCAACTAGGTCCCAACAAGTTCTCAAATCTGGTAAATGGCCAGTCAAATGAAAATAGTAATGGCAAGGTGATGCAGAAATGCATGATAAATAAGTGTTGCCCCTAATTTACCCATAGTTGATCATAACTAGGATACAATGTCATAGGTCAATAATACTAATTTACCCGTAGGTAGTTATAATTAGTAGTAAGACTAGTGAGACACTGATTTGCCCATAGAGGGTTATAATCAGGTTCACAAAAACAAATTTGATGGGATGAAAGATATCTTTCTAGATCAACTATCACACTAATTTTATAGACTATCATTATAAACACAAATTGGATTGATTATTTAAACTTGATTTTAATCCCCCCACAAAAGGCACGAGAAGAACCAAATGAACCAAGATCAAAATAGGACTAGGTAGGATGACTAAAAATAGGCTTTGGTCTAAATAGGAATGGAATGATAGGATGGTATGATCTTACTTAGGATAATGATAGTTTGATAATTGGTTTAAAATGGTAGGAGGGTTTTCCCTTAAGTGATGGGGTGAATGGCAGGAATCTACAATAATGGCAAATGGATATGTAACAATGGCAAAGGCATGATACATGTTTTTGGCCTAGGTGTGGTTTTTTATTCTATTTTTCCTATTAATGGGGAGATGAACATCCTAATACACATATGATATAAATAGAATACTTGATCATGTTAATTGTTATCCTACACCTCATCTGAATAGCTATTCTATGAAAAATGGTCTATAGATTTGGATGTCAAGAATGTTCTTATGTTCTTCCTTAGTCATTGATTCTAATTCCTTCAAACATTAAGACAAGGTATCCTTATAGCCTTTATAAAGTAAAGTGTGGCCATGGATGGTAAACAAGGACAAAAAATGGATGGTATGTTTGATTGTGAAATGGAATGGCAGATGATAATGAAATGTATAATGGTGGGAAAATAAATGAAGATCAGGACTTTCAATCACATGTAATGTTTTTAATGCTAGATTGAACATAATTTTGGTTGTGGCAGTGCCTAAGACTTGTTCTCTCAATAGGACCACCAAACTTTTATGTTTTTGATCTTAAGAGTAGCTTCCATCTAATTAGGCTATAGACAGGAAGCTATTTTGATTTGATCTTTGATTTTGTCTTCATCCAATAGTGAAGAAATTTTGTGCTCAGCTATTGGTGCCTTAATGAGGTTTTCACCAATGAATTTGTCTTGATTGTCCCGTTGCACCTTTGAAAAGGTTTCACTAAGGAATATTGACTTTTGACTTTGATTATCTTCTATCACTTCCAAAAAAGTTTCACTAGAAGATGTTAAGTTCTGACTTGGATTGTCCCCTAGCACCTCTAAAAAGGTTTCACTATGAGAGAGTTCTTTTTCTATATGAATGTGGTCTTGGCCTACTTTCTCTTCTTTAACTGGTATGTCACCATGGATATAGTTCAACAAAGTTTGATTCTATCGGTCTCAATCGACACTTATGAGAGATGGAATGTCAATAATATGGCTATTTTGGTTGATGGTAATGGCTTGTGGAATGGTAATGGAATGGGTAGAGGTTGCATAATCCTCATAGAAGATATTAGGATAACTTATGTTGATGCTAAATTACTTATCCTCAAAAAATTTAGAAAGATCAAAAATGTATTCAAAATGATCTACAAGGAATGTGTAGCCAATGTTGTAACAATCATGAACATATTCGTCTTCTAAATCTAATTATAACTCAAGGGACTCTGAATTCAATGTTGAGACTGATGTTGATTTTGATTTTGATGCTAAATTTGATGTCGGTTCAAGAATAGAACCTGACTCTAACTCTGATTCTTCATCTGATGGGTACTTTGTTACAATGATGTCTTATTGAATATTTGGTTTTGGAAAAGTAACAGCTTTTAATGGCATAATGGGCTCCACAAAAACTAGTTTGTCAAAGTAAGACTCCTCTAGGATGGAAAATAGGTCAAGAGACAACTCCTCAAAGACTGGCTTGTCAATAGGAGGCTCTTGATAAATAATAACATGGTCGAGGTAATGATTTGCCTAAAGGCAGTTATAATTATTAAGAAGTGACTTGACAAAGACTTGCTCATTAGTGTGAGACTCCTTGACAACTGGTATAGGATCAATAGGTGATTCATCATAGGTTTACTTATCACAAATGGTTGGTTCAATAAAAACATCTTAGATTGGTTGGTTTTCTTGGCTTTGGTTTTCAATGACTTGGAAAATACCAGTTTTGAACACAGCTTAGTCTATGAATGATTGGATGGGTTGAGGTTTGGTTGGGATTGGTACTATATGAGGAATGACTTGTGGTTGGATGATGGTAGGGCATTGGGGAGCATGATTACTTCCATGACCCAAAGGACAAAGACCTGAAATGGTAACAATAGGGTGATGTAGAGCTTGATTTTTTGCATAAGACAAAATACTAGGTCCTAGAATGATGAAGGGGTGTTATGGATATTGATTTCTCACACAAACTAAAGGATGAGGTCTTGATATATAAATATTTGGGCATTTTGAATCTTGTTTTCTTGCACAAGCTAAAGGATTAGGTCTAGGGATAGTAATGGTATTCCTTGGATATTACAGAGCTTGATAGATCATATATTCTAAATGAGGGTTAGGGGTAGTTGATGATTGGATAACAAAAGGAAATAATTAAAATTGATTACTTGCATAATAAAAATCATCTAAGTCTTCCTCATAAACCATATCATCCCAGTTGTGAGTTGGATCAGAAGCTAGTTCTTGGTTGTGTTTCATGTACTAATTTTTGAAAAGAGGGTATGGATTCATATCCCAAACAACATTATCTATAGTTGGGTATTCAAATTCCTCTTCACAATCCTCTTCATACCAATCAAATTCTTGAGTTAGATCATAAGTTTCTTCATGACTTTATTCCCATGAATGATTAATATGAGGCAGATAGAAATCTATCTCACAAACCAATTAGCATCATTGGGGTCTTGACAAAATCCCTAAAAGTCATTTTGTGTGGCCATTCTATCATAAGTTAGATTGTAAGTGACTCCACTATAAGTGTAGTTAGATATATCCACATAAATGATGAAAGCTCTGAAAACAAAATACTAAAGGATAAATGGTTCAAGCTTGGTCTAACTTGGTCAAAAGGTGGAGTTGTATCTCCAAAATGATTTTTGATAAGACTTGGCATAAAATAGTCTAACATCAAATGTCTAATGTCAAATGTCATACACATAAAATGTTAAACATATGAATAAAAATTGGCATGTCAAAGATCTAGGTCAAAGTGTTCCAAACAAGGTCTAAACTAGGAAAGGGAAAAGTTGAGTTGTTAGGTCTTTTATCCAAACATGGAGTCAAAAGCTAGTCTCAAACAAATAGGAATGTGCTAGGACTTTTGGCCAAGTGGCATCAAAATCTAGACTTGAAACAAAGGCTAATGTGATTTGATTTACTCTAACAAGTTTGGAAATAACTTCGACATAAACTTGGCAAATGGAATTAAACATAAACATGATCAACTAGCATAAGGCATAAGACAAAAGGCTCTTTGATAAAGGTTGTGTTCTCCCAAATAAAGTCACAAATAATGATGAGGATAGGCTTTAAACAAACAAACCATCAATATTTTTCAAATTTGGGTAATTGACTAACTGAAGTTATGCAACTCAAAAGAGAAAAATTTGTGTATCAGCCCCAAGAATTAAGGCCTAAATAGAAATCAGTAAATGTTTGGATCCAAACTTAACAAGGATAATTGAAAACTCAATGTTGAAAACTAAGATTTTACTAAATAAGCTAGACAAGATTGGATAGAATTGTGGCACAAGACAAAGGTCCAAATGATATATATATATATATATATATATATATATATATATATATATATATATATATATATATATATATATATATATATATATATATATATATATATATATAATGGTTTGAAACAAATGGTTGTTGATACAATGATAAATAAGTCTTGAAACAAATTGAGCAGCCTAATGATGTAAGCATACTCGAATGATGTGGTCAATGTTATACTTTAAAAGACTCAAAGGAAAAATAGTTTCAACATGATTTGGGTAGCATAACACTACCCTTCTCAACTCAAATACATTGTTTTGACATGGATTATGAACAAACAAACAAGTTTTAGTCTCAAATCATACCAATAAAAAATGACCAAAATACACTAGGTATAATCATCTAAATCCTAGCAAGGGTATGGAAAAATGGGGTTTACTAAACTAGCAAGGTTTGGATCATTTCTAGGGGAATCAATTGCATAATGACTTTCACGTCAAACAATACAAAAGACAAGCACAAAAATTAGGTGATTGTGGCATTGGCTAGTTATAAAAAGGTCTAGTCCTTTTTACAACTACTACATCATGATATTCACTTAGTGTAGTGTGATGTCCAAATGCACATATGTCCCATGTGTAACTCCAATAGAGTAAGTGAAGTCAATGCTAAGAGATGAAACCCCAGGTCAAAGTTTCCCTAAAGAACTTATAGGAGGTGATGAAGTCCCCCTCATAAGCCAAGATACATAAATAAATAAAGCATGAAAGTAGAAAGACTTTAGGGTCATTTTCAAGGTCACCCAAACTTTAACAAGTTTTTGGGGAGTGATTTAGATGAATTTCTTTTTAAGCCTTCAACTAGGCTACTTGCTATAGGAATGGCAATTTTGATTCCACGGGTTCCCTATAGGGGACAAATGGAAGAGCATACATGCAAAATTCCTCTTTTTTCAAAACAAAATTTAAGTAAACAACTATTGCAAACAAAAATTGACAAGTGTGTTCAATTTTAATCCCAAAAGGAAAGATTTGGTGGTGTTCATTTGACCCCTTGGTCTTAGTTGCAAACTTTGAAAACATTCACCAAAAACATCTAAATTATTTTTTAAACACCAAATCAAAGTTCCTAATTGATTTTAAATATGAAAAGGTGATTTAAACATGTTTTAAACAAATATATAGCTTGGTCCTGTAGTAAAATTGTTAGCATGTTGTTTGGCTTTGAATCTCTTTTTAGCTTGAAATAATGAATTTTGAAAACGTAGCTCTCGGGTCTATGTTTTTGGAAAAACATAGTGATCAATGTCGGTTATTACCATTGATGTTGGTTACTCTATAAAACCGAGATCTAACCAATGTCAGTTTTACTAACCAACATTGGTTACTGTGTAAAACTGTGGCAAACAAAAATAGCAAAATAAAGTTAGAAAATTAATTTGCAAGAGTTTTAAGGGCTCAAATAAATATTTTAGAATTGAAAAATGATATCCTTTAGGTTTGAGATGCATCTATTCCCACCAAACGTGCCATTATGTGCTCTGAGAATTTGACTCAAGAGAGGATGGTTAATATGATGTTAGTTCCAAAATGAAAACAAAATGAGATAAACACACTAATAGCATAACATCTCTAGTCTTAGACACTAGGGAGAGATTATTTAACAAAAATAAATGACAAACACAACTACAAATCAAGGAATAAAAACACAAGAATTCCTTCACCTTATTTGGATGCTCTAAATGCCTTTGTAGTGGTGGCTTGCTTGGCTTGTGCTCATGAAGTCTTCATCAAAAGAGACTTGGCTATCTCCTCTTCTCCTTGGCACCTTTGGTTTGTGGTTTAGCTTAGCTTGGAATCAATTTGGCATGGTAAAACTAGTATCAATAGCTTCTTGAAGATATTTATGCATTATAAATTTGCACCAAAATAGCTTAGAAATGATGTTGTGAGGCCTCCTATTTATAGATTTTTAGATTTGATCAGAATCAACCTAAACCATCCATCTCAGGATTGAGATGTGTGGTTGAGGATTAATTCAATTTTTAGAATTAAGTTTATAATTATCCTCATCATGTAATTGGAAGAAGGGGAAATTAAGATGCATAGAGGGAATCATGGAAGGCATTGATGAGGCATGGGAGGCATGAATCCTGATATTTATGGCATTTATGGCCTAACGATGTCTTCCCAAGAAATAAGGTTACTTGATGCTGCAAATATTCAATATTCATTTCTAAGAATAATTTTTCAACAAATTTCCATGAAATTATTAATTAGGCCTTGATTTGGGTTAATTATCTCTCAAGCATGATTAAGCACTTTGTGCACAAATTACTCAAATTGATCAGAATGCCTTGTTATTGGTCCAAAATTTGACTGGATTAGAATTGGAAGGCGACATTAGATGTATTAAAACCATATTCCCATTTAGGATGTTGCCAACAACAAATAACAAAGGTACATGTCTCGTGTAATAGGTTTGATAGGGAAGAGCAATCCAAAGCACTCATGTGAAAAATTAGCATTTTGACTCAAACTAAACTAATCAAAGTTAGTTGGCCCATAAATTGCATTGCCCTATTTAGGGATACACTAGCCAAAATCAGCACTTGAATATGATAGTTTCACATTATTTAGTGTGTTTTAGTGTTTTTAAGCTAAATTATGTATTTTGGGTGAAAATTGGCCAAAAGCCTGATTGGAGGTTATCGATGGCCAATTTTAGATCTCTACAATAAGGATAGTCATATGAAGAGAAAAAATATGTAAGATTATTCCCCCAATGAACTTATTGTGATATAGATAAGTTGTATATATCCTATGATTGGTTTGAATCCTAAAAAGTAGCACATGTGTTCATTGAGACATGTCTTTTAGAATCAAACAAGAGCATAATGTGTTACCATCTGAGATATAGTGGTTTTGTCTATGTAAAAGTTTTGGGGACAAGACAATGCCACTACCTACAATTGTATCTATAAATGACAAACTATATGTTATGCAACTCACTCAAGTACCCTTATGAATCATATTTGATATAAAATTGAATATATAGAAATATTGCATATACTAAGCACAAATAAACTCATGTAAATGAACTAAATATAGCATGCATAGGTTCTAGTTTTTAATATTTTATAGAATATTCATTTTTTTTTAATTTTTGTATGTATCTGAAAAAATTGAAATCTAGGAAGCAAACAACACATCCAAGGGATGCGGATAATTGAATGGTGGATCTAGTGGGATGTGCTCAAGCTTTGGATAATCAACCTTATTTAATTCCCATAGATCATAATCATTATGATCATCATACTACTAGTGCTCTAAAACTATAGCTTTATTTTTTTCCTTATTATGAATCCCATGAATGAGTATATCATGTTTCTCTATTGTATAGGAAGCCTTATGGAATTTTTTTGAATAAACCAACTTTGAAGCTTGGTTCTCATTTTTGAATCTATGAGTGTCATCACTACCACCATGAAGAATACAAATTGTACTATACTCAAAATTTTAATTTAAGGCAATGTTTTATCTTATTAATTATAACTTCTATTTCATACAACCATGTTTGTCCCAATGTATCATTTATTTGATTATGTTTTTGTATAAAAAAATAATGTGTCCAAAACTTTAGGACCACATAAAACTAGTACTATAATGTGTCCTACTGAACCTTCGTAATATATATTTTTTTTTTAATTCATATTTATCATGACCTATGTGGTGAATGTTGACCAAATTTGACCTTTGGTCAAATTTGAGTCAATCCCCTACTTTTCAAAATTTTGAAGGTTCATCCATGTCCTATAAGGTTGTCATTTTAATCTAGATGTTCATTTGTCTCTAATCTAACCTTGGTTCAAACTCCAAGTCTTTGTACTAGTCAAGTCAAAGGATAGTCAACCTTGGTCAAATAGGGTCAAACTTGGTCAAAGGCATGATTTATGTTAATTTAGTACTAATAGTGTTTTGAATATGATTTGATTCATCTTTAATCCATTTAATTACCTTTATCATGTTCAAAATGTAAAAAATTGTCTTGTGGGCCCACTTGGAGCTAAAAAAGACTTGTACAAATGGCTGAAGTGAGCTCTTGTCACCAAGATTAGTTTCAACATGGGATGGGTTAGATTCAAGTTATAATCATTCAGATAGCATCCATAGGTTAGTTATAATCAATAAATGTGAGTTTATCCTTGCTTTTAGGTATTTGTGGGTACTTGTACGACCCCCATGATTAGATATTCAGCTAAAAACGTTGGTGGGGTGTCTCTTTACCTCCCCAAATACATTTCATTTTTTTAACTTCAATGAGAATGGAAAAATATGATTTTGAAACTCGTTTTCCTTCCTTTTCCTCTTGGCATGAAAAAGAAGGTTAACTTCAAGAACTTGGTATGGAAGGTACAGGTAGAATTGGAAGTAGTGATTCTACAAGTCGATTTTACTCTAAGTGTACTTCATTTTCATAATAGGATTTTATTTTTTGGTGCTTCCTCCTTTATGAACAATCCAGGCAGCCTATTATAGAATTACATCCAAGAGGGGTAGAATCATGCATCTATTTTTGGTTTTCAGTGATCCTTAGAGATGAATGATCTTGATAAGGCATTTCTAGGTTGAAATAAGGCTCTCTTCATGATGTTTTTAATTTCTAACACTTCATGTCTTTGTCTTTGAAAGATTTTGCAAAAGGTGTTATTTTCATGAGAGTTCCAAAGTTGAGTGAAATTTTTGTGTTTCAAACATCAAAAGAGCTCCATGATGGTAATAATATACTTGAGTTTTATGTATAATGAGTTCTTTCATGTTTTCATCTGGTGGGAAGTTCAATTAGTATCCTTCCAAGGTCAATTTTCTCACCTTTACCATTATTTATTGCCCTACCAACTTCAATTATGTTTGTGCCTATTTCATGGGAGGTGTATGGAGGTGAGAGAGAGTTAAGACAATGGTGGATTCCCTTTGAAGTTTTAAAATCCCCAAGATTCATGGTTTTCATGTCATGGAGGTCTAGGATGCTATGTAAGCAAGTATCACTCCAAAAGAAGCCATTTTCATTTTTGGGCTCTCAGTCCCCAAATGTAGAAAATAGAGGTCCTATAGTTTTTATGGATTAATGTTTGAAGTGATAAATGATACTCTCTCCATTTTTATTTTTTTTTCTTTGTATCCCTATCTACTTAGTTCAACTATGTCAAATTTGAGAACTAGAGTCTAAGTGGAAGATAGGTTTTGAGCTCCTCCAAGTTGGCTAAAAATCACTAAAAATAAATAGTGATATCTACATGATTCTCAAGGGGTGTTCACTCTACAAGGCATCTGGTAAGTCCTATACCATTCATAACAAGAGGAAACAACTCAAAAGGTCCTAAAATGTATGCCCAAAAAAATTTGACATGAAGGAAGGCACAACTGATGGAAAATGACCTTATTGGGCCTATACCCTATCCATACAATAGGGGAAACTTGCACACATAATCAGTTGTCAAGAATTGGGTCAATTTTTCAATATTATCAAGGTTTGAAAGATTTCAAGGAGAATTATGATAATAATTTGGGCAATTTTTGTTTGAAGAGCAATAACATAGCTGTGGAGAAGTCAAGGTTTCAAATAGTGACCGACAGGCCAATGAACATCCACCTACAACCAACCTAGAATGAAGAATTGGCCTTTTGAAGAAAATAAAATAATGTAAGTGGATGAAATGACATATAATTATGCTATTAATTTCATACACTTTCAGGTTAAATACCTACCTTGAACACCTACAACCATGGCAAAATGGGTAGACACAGTCAAAGTTTGGGGTTACTGACAATCATGAACAAGGTCTTGTGAGACAAATTTAAACATGAAAATAGGGTTATATGATAGTATTTTTCTATAAATGAAAACATAAAGAGATTTTATATACCTTTTAAGATAAAAATTCACCCTATTAACCTACATTTAAAGCAAAGAATGACTATCTCAGTCAAGAGGAACAGTGAGGAACTGGCAGGCCTAGAAAGCCTAGATAAAATTTTGAATATGGTGGATTAAATTTGGCATATATATGGGTTACATAAACTATAATAACCCTTTAAAATTTTATATACCCCAAAGGAGAAGCATATATAAGGAAAAAAACCCATGTTTGTTGTCTCAGTCCTGACATAACACTAGTTGGTGAAGGCAAGGTACCAAGTAGTGACTACCTAGAGGGGTATGAAGGGATCCATGAATTTTAACCTAGTTGTTTAGAATCAATAAATTTTATTTTCAATACCAAATAATTCATAATCCATCTATAGTCCTTTTTCCATAGGCCAAATGACTCAATTCATACAGACATGGTAAGGGAGAGCCTTGTTTCAAGAGGCAAATGTGAGATTTGCAAACAAAGTTTTGATTGGGTTTCTCAGCCTAAAAATCATGAAATAAGGATTATTAAGATGTATAAAAAATTTATATGCACCAAGGAATGTTGAAAATAGGAGTAACAAGGAGGTTTATGTGAAAGCATGCAAAAATAGAGTTTTTGACCCCTTTTTCGACAAAGTTGAGTTGGTTTGACCACTTAGACTTGGAATCTGATGAAACCCTTTATTAAAAAGGACAATCATGAATTTTTAAATCTCTTAAAACTTTCAAATTTCTCATCGAAATAGTTAAATATTCCTTTGTTTTATCTCAGAGGTAAATCACTCTTTGCATGCAAGAAAATTGAAATTTTGGGGAAAAGTGAAGAATGGAGAGATTGTGATCAATCTGACCAATCAAGGAAGTTTTTACAGTTGGTGGATATATATAGGGACATAAAAATATATATATATATAATTATGGTATGATAATTATATTGTATACACAAGGAAGTCTATAGGTAGACCTAATGAGAAAACGTGCAAACCCAACCCCAAATAAGGTGTCATTTCATGTTTTAGCCTTCCAAAGGTATTATAATGGTTTGTGTGATATTTTAAGGGGTAAAATTTACATTTTCATGCCATTTTAAGTCATTTATGGTGAATATTATCACCTTTTAGTCCATAAAGTGCTAACAAGCATGTTGACATTGCATAGTCCTTGTTTAAAAACAGGGGTAATTTCCATTTTGGGGTCTTGTTGAAATATCCAAAGGATTGGAACATGTTTATAGGTTATATTTATATGTGAATAATCTTTCTAATATCTTTTAAACTCCATATGGGGCCACACCCAACTCCAAACACACTAAAACACTTGTAAGAAGCATGGAAGCCACTCAAAGGTCAAGTTCAACCACTCATATCTCTCACAAAAAATTTACATGGAAACCTGAGACAATTTTTCATGTTAGGGAGAGTATTTAAGGATATATTATTTGTATTTTTAAAATTTTAAAATGTCCAACCTTTATGAACAAAGGTTAAGAGTTTAGGTCACTCAAAACCCTTATAAAACCCTCACAAGGAACCAATTGGAGAGATAGAGCATTTTGAGCATCCAAATTTAGGGGGATGGCCATGAAACTACCTATAAGTTTTATATGACTCTTATATTATCTCACACATGTAATTTTATTGTATGTAATTATATAGAATAGGGGAAAACCAGGCTTGTTTTATAAATTTTGAATGGTGTGAAAGCTACAAGAAGAGTTAGAGGATGAAAAAAAATTTGGAAGGAATATATACACTTTATCTAACTCCAAAAATTAATATAATTCCAAGAATAAAATTTTAATTTTCCTAACCAGACTCTCACTTTCAATGAGTCTAGTGAGCCAGACTAGTGAATACTTAGGAAAGTGGTGAAAAGCAATTAGGGAGGCCTTTTAAAGTTTTTTTCTTAAAAAATATGGTATAAGAGCATTTTAAAAGTGTCTTTCCCTATTTTTAATGGATAATTTATTAAAATTAAGGCATTTTGGAATGTCAAGTGGATAAGGTGCATGGAAAAGAGCCTTTTTGAAATTGCCAGTGATGAGTTTACATGCCCACACTAGTAGGGATGGTCAGGGTTCAATCCAATGCATGTGTGGACTTTTTTTTTAATCCCTCTTTCTTAGACCAACCATCATACCTAGCCATATGTAGGGATAGGGATAGTTTTGGAAGACATCTCAGGTGGGCAGTTTCTTATGCTAAATTGGTAGTTTTGTGCCACTTTTCACTATTCTTATGACTTGTTTGGAAAATTATACAAATATGACATGGTATAACTCACCCCACCTCTCTTAAAATTAAATTTTAACTAATTATATTATATGGACACATGTCCAAGTGACCTTTGAACTTCCCTTTGCTTGTTCTCACTCTAAAAGTTATAAATATGCACTCTCTTGGCTCATTTGAGTAGCCTCTATTGGTTGATGGGGAAAATCTGGCTAAATTTTTACTTGAAAAAATCTTTAACAAATAGATAAGTTTTGTTTCCACTCACATTTTGTAACATTTAGTAACGACTTGAATCTTGTTGGTCTAGTCTAGTGAAAGATAATCTTTTCTAGCTTGTACTCTTGATGGTCTACCAAGTTGCAGGAGGGAGATTGTTATAGGTATTTTCTAGTATTATTTTCTAAGTGTATATATATATATATATATATATATATTATAAAAGTGGTACATGATTGTATTATTTTTGTAATCATTCATTCCCTTTCTAAGCATCATATACCTTCCTGGAATATAGCATATGAAACATTGATATAGAAATGAATCCTAAGTTGTGAGTTTTGGGTATGAAAAATCTTTGTTTGATTTAAGTAGTATTTTTAAGTCATGTGAGAGGAAAATATGTATTGGCTCATCACCATTTTTTTTAACTATCTTTCTTAATCCTTTTTCATTCTCAAATTGTTAAGCTAGAAGGAGAGCTTCAAAGAGTACATCAAGGGGAGCTAGCCCCTAATCTAGAGATTCATTTCTCAATATTAACACCCATATAAAAATAAATGTCTCCATGGTTCCACTTGGATGAGGATACTTAGGCATCTCCTTAGGGGTGCAAATCCAAGTGTCAATAGTTTTTGGCATGCCTGGTGGGACTCTAAGTCCTAGAAGATTGTTCAAGATTGGTGCTGGTCTTGGCATAGTTAGAGATAGAAGAAACATATACATTCAGTACCTAGTGACTCCATTGAAGATTTTAAGTGTTTGTTTTATGATCAATCTAAAAATTCTATGCCAAATGTGACTACTATATCTACTTCTAAATGGATACCTTTGACTTTGTGCAACTACCTCCATATTTTATCTAAAGGTTTAGGTTTGTAACTACTCATCCATATAAAAGAGATTTGGTGTTTAAACCTTCTAAGTTTGTATTGCATTCATTTCTTGACATTTATAGTGATATTTAAAATATGTATATAATTCAACCTATTGTACCTTTCACTAAGGCATCTCCCTTACATCTTGCCTAATATGATCAAATTTCAAGAGCAGCCCTCAAAAGTGTCATATCTTTCAGTGGTTATGGTCCTATTACTACCATTAAACATATTAGTAATATAAAAAAAAATTATAATATTCATAAAATCACCCAATAAAATGTATATATCATGGTTTTGGCCTTTTCTTTCAAAGGAAAAGTTTTGGATTGGTATGGGACCTTATCGGTGACTTCTATTGGCTCATGGGATGAAATAGGAGAACTTTTGACTTAGAGTTTTGGGGAGAAGAGTGATTATTTGTCTCTAGATGATAAATTGACCACCATTAAAATTTCACCTCATGAATTCATGTAGGACTTTAACACTAGATTCCAAAAAACTTAGGATAGAATCCCAAATCTTGTGAGACCTACCCCAAACTATGTGTTTTTATAGTACTTGAAAGCATTGAATAGTGGCATTATCATGATGATTCAATCCATGGGTGGAAACACATTTCCTATTACCTATGAAATATCCATAAATTATAAGAATTGTCTTTTCTAAGTGGTAAAGATATCTCCTAGACCTCCAATGCCACAATTCCCTTTTGTGCATTCTCTTAGTCAAGGTGCATTTCCCACTTTAGCCCCTTTGACTAATCAAGAAAGATCTGCCATTACTCCTTCAAATGAAATCCATGAAGTAAAAAAATTTCTTCAAATTGTTAAAAATTTGTTAATTTCCCTCAAAATACAACAATTTCAAGGTTATATGACATATCAAACATGTAATCAGTTTGGGCAAACAAGCAAACCTCCTTTCCAAAACAATACACAAGGACAAGGTCAAATCACCCATGTCAAGCCTTATCAAAGCTAAAATCCTAATGCTCCCTCATCCTCCAAATACCTTGTCCCCACTCAAAATAACATGGTCCAAGAACATCCCAATTATCCATCTTTTTAACATGGTCAAGAGCAAGTGACTTATGCAAATGAAATGCACAATCAAAGCATGTCAATGCAAGGTAGTCAACCTTTTCAAGCTTCATTTTTTTAAGGATATATGAAAGGTGGGATGGAAATGGACAACCTAAAACTAATCCTACCCTCATAAATCATTTATAGAGTGAGTTTTTTTCTATTAAGTATGTGGGAAATGCAATCAATCAGAATACTAGTGTTGCTTCCAACACTAGGTCTAAAAAGAGGGCTATTGAGGAGACTCAAGGGACCAACCAAGGACTTATTTTGAATAATTAATCAGATCAGATGGGAATTGGGCCTAATTAAACTCCTAAAACTCAAGAAAATTAGATATTCTAAATCATGAAGACAACTCCTATGCCTCCATCTTCATAAGTTACATCACAAGGTGCTAGTGCTGCTAAAGAGCTTCCTAAGGTGAGTAATCCTTCCATAAATGTTGTGGACCAAATGAATAAGTTAAATTTGAACATCTCATTGTGGGATTCACTAACATTACCAAGGAAAAAATATATACTACAAAATTAATTACATGGATTGGGTAAACAAGCTAGCCCCTAATCTAGAGATTTATTTCTCAATATTGCCACCCATAGCAAAAGAAATGTCTCCATGGTGCCACTTGGATGAGGATAATTAGGCATCTCCTCATGGGTGAAAATCCAAGCATCAAAAGTGAATACATTCAAGCTTACATATATTTATATATGTGTCCTCATATATTTTCATATGTTGTCTATATTCACTCTCAATAAAACATTGAATATTCAAAGGATTCTTTCTAAAATGCTTGTAATTTTTATATATTTAACCCTAATTTTGAGTTCTAGAGGTTGTATAATGCGATATATAATCTGAATAGTACTTTTATCCTTTTATTTATTAATGTTATGATGTAATGTTGAACAAGTATTAGTAGCATGCCCTATGATTCTATGAAAATGACAAAAATGTTTTCCCTCTTAACTAGATAATCTATTAGTATAAATATGCCTTACTATTAGTAAAATAATTAATCCCTTGTCAAGTAATATATGTATCATTACATGTGGTCTATCATGTGCACTATTTGGTTCTATATACATGAGTTTGATAATATTGAATGAACTTGTAAATGGTGACCTGTGAATACATGTAATATATTTATCGATATATTTTGTGCCTCTTTTTCTCTAATAATTCTATGTTTGAAAAATATACTAGTCCATGGTACACCTAATAAAATATTATTATGTGTAGTATATATGTTTCAATAAACATTATTTCCTTTATGTATATCTGAAATAATTATCTTTCCTTCATTTGTATGTACTAAAATAATTGCCTTTGAATCATCTTTGTGATCACTTAGGCCAAGTCATGTAAAATTCAAACCACATAAATAGTCATCAATGTTCATTAGTATTAGATTTGTATCATCATAAATAGCATCAAAATATTCCTCAACATTATTTATAGATATTAAGTTTGGATCCTCTAAATTGATTAGGAGAGATAATTCCTTTGCATCCTCCTCTTGATATACACTTTTAGGTGAAGGTGGTGAAGTTGATGGATTTATAGATTTTAACTATGGACTATGTGCATTATATTCACCAACCTTATATGTATGCATTTGTTCTATAGGTGTAATTTCTGGTGCTAAAACTATAGTAGATGGCTTTTACCCAAACTGTGATTGATTGTTAGTAGTAGACTATGTAATCTTACAATATATAAATGGTTGATTACCTACAAGGCATGTATATAAATATTTATCATGTATAAATTTTACACACCTATGTAAATTAAAAGGTACAAATTCCATTGCATATATCCATGACCTACCCAATATTAAATTATAGTGCAAATGGTTTGGCATTACTTGGAACTGAGTAGATAAAGACTTAGGACTTATTATGATATCTAAAGTGATAGAACCCAAAGCTTGGTGAGGCACATCATCAAATCCTTTGATATTATTATATGTATTTTGAATAAAACCCATGTTAATACTCAATGTTTGTAAGAATGTGAGATCAATTGATAAATATTCAAAACTAAACCATTATCAACTAAAACCCTTTCTATTATTTTAATTTTGATTTAAACTTGTAGAAACAAAGGTAGATTTTAATAAATATTAGAGTATGTGTACAAATCCTCATTTATAAAATATATGACATCTTCAATATCCTTCAAATTATTCACACTAGACACAAAATAAGAATATTATGTGTCACAAGGCATATGTGTCTAATTCAATGTTTGATATAAAATGTCCTTGAAGATAGTATCTTCCTACAATAATTCTAACATAGAAATCTTAGCTATTGTATTACTTAACTGATACACAATATCATAGACTTTAGGATGATTAATTATTCCCCTTATGTTGGGTTGGGGATGGGGAGTAACTGCATGAATTTTTTACTCTTACCTTGTCTAATGATAATAGCTCAGACCATAGGGTCTACTATAAGCCTAGGGAGAATGGTAAAGGCACGATATGAGTTTAGATAATTGTGAGGTCTAAAAGTAGGAGGAAAAAAAGGAACCATTTGATTTCTATAATGCCTAAATAGGTGGAAACTCAAATTATTCCATACAACAATAAATACTATGGAATTATTTTTTATTTAACTCTTGATTTATGTGGGATGTTATTTTGACCATTAAATTATGCATCCATGGACTTACATACAAATGAAATATTTTACATGTCATAGGAAAACATGTAAAAGACACCAAAAAGCTTTGAACCAAAATATAATATATAGATTTTGTCAATATAATCATGGATGGTATCAAAATTAGGAATCTAAAACCGTAATAGAGATGTTATAAATGATAAGAAACCCTAAGGAAAGCTATGGTTTTATCCATGTTTAAGCAAGTTTACCAATATGGTTTATCAAAAATTGGGAAATAAGAGGTGCTAAATCCTAATTAGATAAAATTAACTGAGCTAAATCCTAACGTAAAATATATGCATAAATTAAGAATTCACTCATTTTTAATTTACTATATTTGAAAATATATTAAAAGGGGAAAGAATATGGATAAATTACTTAGCTATAAATTGATATTGTAAGACTGTGTATGTGATAGTAAATATGGCTATAGGACTATGTTGACTGATTATGAATCAAGAACAAGGATTTGTTTAATCTTTGGACAAAGTTGTGCCATGTTACAGTCTATAGGGAGTGCCCATGTCTAATAGGGTTTTTTCCCACTATGAAAATTTAGGTCTGTGTGATGTCACTTGTCAATATTGTGTATATGTTATGTGATGTGCAATCTACTATGGAATCCACCATATACCTTTTTCTTCACTTGAAACCCTGTCTTAATAGATAATGATTAATAATTTAATAAAATATAAAAAAGGGTTAGTGGTTAAATTTGTATTTGACAACCACACCCCCTATGTTCAATGTTACCTAAATACCAATACTTCAAAAAGGAATCAAACTCCATGTAGTTATTCCATGCTACGATGGTGTGTGTGAAATATTGGTGTAAAATGTTAAATGTTTGAGCAATCATGGTGTGATTATATGTTTCAATAATGATTTATGACCTTAGAGGTGTATTCAGACTTAGCTGAAGGCTACTAGGGCTGTGTGGACTCTAAATTGAAAAAAATAGTTATTTTATCTTAATGTGAAGTTAGATATTATGGTGTTTTTCAATCATATGAGCCTCTATTAGATAATGTCTTGAAAATTTGGCCTTATAGTGATCATTTTATATTTATTTCAGATGGGGCTTCTAAAATGTGTGAGATAACCTGTTTAGAAATTTTAAATTCGAGAAAATAATCATTAATTGGTAGGAGAGTATGGCTATCAAAATTGGACAGTACCAGGGATTGAGATAGTCCAAAATTAACTATATTGTTTTAAGTTCAGAGATAGCTAAACTAAAAGTGTGGATCAGCGTAAAAATGAGCTTAGGCTATTTAGGATGTTGAATACAAACATTTAGAATTAGAATTTTCTCAAGAGGTAAGGGCCATCCACATAAGAAGTGAATGAAGGGCAATCAAGGATAGTAGAAATAGGCATAATCTAAGTGTGTATAAGGTTACAAGTGTATTTGTAGCGATAAATTTTAATTTATGTGTCTAACATGACAAAACATATTATCTGTATCAATCTATTTCATTTAATTTATATAATAGTATAAGGAGAGACCTATGGAAATAGTAAATTCAATATATGAATAATTTTTAATCTAGCACAAAGGTCTAATACATTTCACACAAGAAAAAACCTAGGACATTTAATGATAATTAGAGACTCGATATTGAGATCATAATCTAAAATTCAAATATAAAGAATACTATTAATTTCACTTAATTTATTTTGGTCACATCCAATTATCAAAATATAAAAATAAGCTTTAGACATCAAAACATGTTATATATTAATATGAAAATAATACTTAGTGGTAAAAACTTTAAACATTGTTCACATGATTGTCTAATCACAAAAAATTATGTTTATCAACAATATTAACACATGAAAAGTATAAAATCTAGATATTACATGGAATGTTAAAGTAACACAAATACCAAAAAAGATCTAAAATATAATTTATATTATATTATAAAATTAATAAAGTTTATTATCTCCTATTAATTCATTGTGTTTTAAAATCCATATGATATGTCAAATCTCTCATTTGGAAATTAATTTTGATAACAAAACACAAACCTTATCACCATAGTAATTTCTTGACCCCATGACCCATGGCTCTTTAATGAATGCCACATGTTTTCAAATGGTAAATAACACTTGTTATTTATCATTTCATTATATCAATAGACATAGACATCAAACATTCAAAAATAAAATTGAATAATTTAATGCATCCATATGAGATAATGGTAATTTTAAAACTAAAAGAACATTACTTGACTCCAATCCAATTAGACAACCACACCTATAATTTTTTGGTCGTATGAAATTAAAAAAATATCAATCATAAGGTCTTATAGAATAAGGAATAAGAAAAGACAAAGAACACTCTCTTGTTTGAATTTCAAACTTTGAACAACGTGGCTTTATTTGAATCATCTTGGTTATGTTACACCCACTTGGACCTCCACTAAGCATCATAGAAGAATTCATAATCCATTGTGTCATTTTTAGGTTAGTTACCTTACAATGAAATGAATTATCTATATCAATTCTACTTTTGTACACTTCATAAATTAAATGTATAAACTACTTGATGTATGAATGGAACTGAGACTCACACATTCAAGGAGGCTATTATTTTCATAATAAATTTTGTGTTGTTAAACTTAAAAGAGTTGAGGAAGATGTATGGTAAAATACATTACTCTCTTTGGTCATTTTATTGTTGAAATTGTGGTTTATCACTTTCTACTATATCTTTATCATCACTTTTTCCCTTCCACCTTACATAATTTCTAAGTAAGGAACAATGTATGTTCATAGTGCATTAATAAAAAACTTTAGGTTAAATTTTATGTATTTTGGGTGATTTTTTGTCATCATAAATTACTAAATTCATATTAATCTTAATAAATTAATTAACTCATTATATTTGCATACATTTAGAAACAATTTTTTGCCTGTTTGATTTAAAAAATTAAAAGTGACATGATTCAATTTTTTTTATAAGTGATCCAAGTGGATTAACAAAAATTCATCCATTGTTAATGCTTATTCCATTCTCATGGCTTGTGGTAATTATGGATATGCTTCTATGTTCTACACTGATCTAGTTGGGTCTGCATCATTGGATTTGATAATAGATCACCAACATTGCTCAACTAGTTCTATGCTAATGACAACATATTATTCATGAGCATTATATCCTACATTATAATTATCATATTCTAGTTCCACCCCTACACTACCACATAACTCTTGTAGTTTCAATAATGTAGCTCACAGATCACCAATAACATCATTTGGTGATGTCACCACATAACCATCAGATATGATTAGTCATACATGTAAATGGTTTAATTTCCATAATGGTTCCCAAACCTCTTTATGTGTAAATTTATATATACATATTTAACATTATAAAGTTAGGATAGTTATCAGGAATTAGCTTAGTCAATAACAACCATACATATATCTTAAGAGTATGCCATGTATAGGATAAATAGATAAATAAAATACATTGTTTCAATTATAAATCTTTGTATCTTTTGAGTTATCTCTCTCAAAAAACTTATACACACTCACACAACTTCATCTCTATTATGGAGAACTATCTACCAATTCACTGACTAGGTACCAGATCAATGATGTCAAAATGGTACATCTCATGTTTGTATGACCTATCAAATATAATCATAGTATCTAAGCCTTAGTTTCAAATGTATAGATTCATTAAAATATCTATCAAACAAGAGGATATTCACATAACGATCAAAATCCAAATCTTAGAATCACTCATGGAATAACATAAAAATCTATTTTACCATTTTTCAAAAGTCTTTGAATGGGTGGTTCCATCGACTTCATCATCAAATAAATATTTTAGTGGTCAATTAAACCTATATGTCCCTATATTTGAGGGTAAAATTAATTCAGATGTCATAGATTCCTAGTTAGATCGGTTATAATATTAGTTTTACATGAATTATTTTTCTAACAAATAAAAGATTAAGATTGCACTTCTTAAATTATCTTCCCCTGTCAAGAAGTAGTGGTAAGCACGTTCCTTGAAGGTAGACTAGAAATAATTTCATCTTGAAATAACCTAGGATAACTTCCTAGAAGCCTTCAAGGGTGAATATTGCCCTAAATATGTCTATGATGATCTCTAAATGTAATGGTCACAAATGCATCGAGGACTTGACTAGTCAATACAACTGTACACTAATGATTTCCATTTTATCTATTTAATATTGGGATCTTTCGAGATAGAGTAGCATCGAGTCGTTAAATATCATAGTGGATTATGACCATATATTCAATTTAGAATTAAGTTGGTTAAATTCAAGATAATGGGATATTTTTATCACTATGTGGAAAATAATTAGTAAGATTTTAATTAAAAATGGAATAATGAAACAACCTCTACACCAAGAAGACACCTACTTTAGATAAGTCCAAAACATCTAAGTGGAGTAAATAATATGATAAACACAAAATCATAAGCCACTCCAACATAAAGTTCATGCATAAAAGACATTGCCTGCATGGATAAAAATAAAGGATGATGGATTCAAGCCCTCAAATAGAATCATTGACATAGATCCAAGTGTTTTATTCAACACTACATAATCAACCCCCATTGTGTCAGATGATGAATCAAAACACATATTCCATTCATAGATGTGGGTATAAGAGTAGCCATTAGATTGTTTGATCGATGTAAATAGCATGAATAACCTCATTTTTACATTAACCATTAAGAGAATACATCTTAAAAATTAGAATGGTTCAGTCCTTGTAATAACTAAGGTATTTTCATCACCCTTTATTTCAGGTTTCATTAGTTATTCATCCATTCAACAAAGAATTAGTTCCTAATTTATCCCTCATTGATGTTTATGATGTACTCCTTGGACATTCATACATGTCTAGTCATAAGTGTATGTATAATGCCAATCCTCATAGCATAGTTATTTTAGTGGGAAGTAAGAGATACCATAATCCTGGAGTAATTTCATGCTCAACACATGTCACATCAACTCTAAAGAAGATTTTACCATATATCTATGTATATTATTCCGTTTTTACTTCACCACTGACTACTACACAAACTCAAGAGGAAAATAAAGATCAAATTATGGAAATCATGTTTACACAGAACTATTTTATGCCTATATGTAGAGTAGTTAAAATAGGACAACTCCCACAACAAGCCAAATGCTTGCCCAAGAAATAAAAAGAGGCCAAGGTTTTGCACCTACTTTTTAGACTTAAAAAAGTCATGAATATTACTTAACAAGGGGGTTGACTGGTCTATGTGTATTAACCAATAGTGCCTTTAGAATTAAGGCTTATTCCATTCTCATGGATTTTGGTAATTTAGGAGATGATTCTTTGGTCTACACTAATCTAGGTGGGTCCACACCACTAGATTCAATAGTAAAACACTATTGTACTCATCTAGCTTTGCACTAACATTATTAGACTCTTCACAAGGGTTATCACCCATGAAAATTATCACAATATAGTTTCACACCTGCATTAGCACACATATCTTGTAGTGTTAGTATTATAGCTTATATTTCACTAGTAATAATTTTTGGTGATGTAATTGTGTAACCATCAAAGATGATGAGTATACATGGAAATGGTTTAATTTTCATAAAAACTCTCAAACTCTAATTTTATATATATATATATATATATATATATATATATATATATATATATATATATATATATATATATATATATATATATATATATATATATATATATATATATATATATATATATAACATTAGACAAATAGGATAGTTAGCATAATTATGGCCATATATCTTTCTCAAATGTATGTCATGTAGAGGGTGAATAGAAAAATAAAATACATGTATTGATTCAGTTTTCTCTCTCTATTTTTTATGTTATCTCTCTCACAAATATTTTTTGAACATACACACAACTTCATATAGATTCTCATTTTGATAATTGTCCATCAATTCACTACTTGGGTATGAGATCAATAAGTAAGACCAAATTGATTTCCAAAAAAAAATTGCCAAACATCAAAAAAATATATTTAAATTCTACTCATTTATTGAGTGGATTCTAATGTGAATATGTGTGCATATCAATAAATAAAAATAAGAATACAAGTAAATTAGAATACCTTAGGCAAAATAATATGAAAAACTGTGTGTATCTCCATTTTCTTCCAACATCAAATTACAGAGTAAAATCACATTATATGCAAATAGACTTGGCCTATAAAATATTTTTATTTATATCTTGAAAATATATATGAGGTTTAAAATATATAAGATAAGACTTCAATAACAATTAAGATAATGAAAAAAATCTCTTAAGACCTAAAAATTGCAGTATCAAATAAATCATAATTTGAAATTTAATAAGATTAGTAAATGTTCCTCATTTAAAATTTAAAAGAGGGAAAACAAAAAATTGAGTTACGTATACCTTCATCATTTGATCTTATTAACTTTTTAAACTTTACACCTTTTTTTATTGTTAATATTTATAATAAGGCATATGGGGTTAAAATGGTGATGGTGATGGTGATGGTGATGGTGATGGTGATGGTGATGGTGATGGTGATGGTGATGGTGATGGTGATGGTGATGGTGATGGTGATGGTGATGGTGATGGTGGTGGTGATGGTGATGGTGATGGTGATGGTGATGGTGATGGTGATGGTGATGGTTGATAGGTAGGTGTTGATGATAGGCAAGCAATCAATAGTGATAGTGGTGACAAGTTTAGCAAGGAGATCAATGGCATAAGATATGACTTCAAGTAGTTGTTAGGAGGGTGAAGAAGATGAGGAAGGAGTAGGGTTTAGCTTGGGGTTAGGGGTACATAGGTTAGTAGGAAGGTGAAGAGATAGCAGGGGAAGAAATAAAAAAGGAAAAAACCAAGCTTGTTTTACTGATGCACAAAATGGCCTAGGCAACTCCTCTCAAGAGAAAACTTTAAGGTTGGATTAGATGGGTGTGGATAGAGGCTTATCTTATGGAGACTCCTCTCTATGGAAGCTAGTGTTTGAATCAATAGTAGGGGTGACTAGGGTTTCCTCCAAGGTGATAGTGTATTCTAACTGCATTAATAACTCAAATATTTTCCATACGTATGGAGTGTTTTGTAAAGAGTCTATTCTTAATGATTAACCTAGCTCTGATCCTCTTATGATTCCCAGAATTTAGATTCCTCTAGCAAAGCCTTTTGAGGAGGAATTATAAGCAATGGTGGGTTCAAGGCGGAAATCAAAAGGAGAACTACCATAGAAAGTAGCCCTAGAAATGGCCTGCTTCAAATATGTCCCCTTGATGTTTTATGATACTCATCCTATTCTCTAAATTTTAGATGAAAATATTTTAGTGATTGGATTAGAAAGAGGGAGAGAAAATATTTTACTGGTAGATGTGTAGGGAAGCAACCTTCACGGTAAGTTCTTTTTAAATGGTCAAAAGGAACATGGCCTTCATTAAAATTTCCTTCTCTCTGGATGCTTTCTAATGGTTTCTTTGTGCTTACTTTTCAATCTTATAAAAAGAGAGATTTTATGTGGTCTAATGAGTCATGGTGTGTTGGTAAGTAGGTGTTTCTGCGTCCCTAGGTCCCTTTTTTAATCAATTTACTTTAGTTATCTTACAAGCCCCAGTTTGGGTAAGATTTTATAATATTCCCTTAGCCTTGTGTGATCTTGGTCTTCTCAAGCAGCTAGTTAAAAATCTAGGAGTCTATTAAAATTGATGAAACTATTAAGGCTTATCTAAGTTTTTTTAGGGTGTGTGTATTGGTTGATTTCTCCAAACCTCTACATCATTCTATTTAGATTACATCCTCCCATGGAGTGTTGACTCAATTTATTAATTTCTATAAACTACCCTTGAGATGATTCAAATGTAATCATGTTGATCACAAAATTGATCCATGTGCTAAGAATGGTTTTGAAAAATCTCACGCAATGATCGTGAAGAAATGAGTTAGAAATATTGGATGCCCAAATCAAGATTTGGTTCAAATTATGCTTTTCCATTTGAAATCCATTTCTATTGAGGTCCCATCTTTGATGGTCCTTTAGGAAGTTCAAGATATCCCTCATAAGGGTGTATTTTTGGTGGAAATAAATGGAAGGTTTGACTAGTTTAGAGGTAGGGCAACCTTCTTCTTCTAGTCTATAAGGGGAAGTGGCTATTAAGAATCTTGGGGTAGAGTGTGTAGACAATGCTTCTCTATTAGTTGATTGTTCCTAGTAGAGGGAAGTCTCAGAATAGGATGGTGATGGTTTGGAGGAAGAAGCAGAAGAGCTAGATATCAAGGTGATTATATCTATATCTCAGTGTCATTGTGTTTTGAAGACACAAAACTATGGAAAGAAAGGAAAAATATGTAGGAAAATGGAAGTAGAAAGGTTGTAAATTATTGCTATGAATTCCATTGATGGTAGTACTCAATGGACAATGGAATCTTTACTCTATGGTAAGGGTAGGTATATATTGGAAGTAAAAGGTTGATTTAATGGTTGGGCTCACTATGTTTTGAAGAAAATTACTAATTGGTTTTTATTTTTTGCCTTGTAGTTACCTTAGTTTTTAATTTGTAGTTTGGTTTTAAGTTTTTAGCTTTGGATCTTTTTCTAATCTGCTAAGGTTTTTTAGCTTGTAGTGTGTTCAAATATGATTTTTAGTTTAATGTTATTGGGATATTGGGCCTCTTATTGTGCCCCCAAACTAGTTTAGGCTCCATATGAAAGCTGAAATCAATTTAAAAATAATAATTATAGGAAGGTGAAATTAATTCATATTTAAAATAAAATATGCATTGGGTCAACATTGATGGATGTTGAATGCTTAGAGTTTAACATAGCATAAATTTTCATCAAAAAACCATTAAATAACTAAATTTTAATCAAAGATAGCACATCATGAATATAATCTCCTCAAAAATATATGGGGATGTGATTAAGATATTGTCCACCATTGATTAACACATTGGTGTTTAGGACATTTCCCATCATTAACTAAAACATTGAAAATATAAACTCTTCCCATAGAGATAAGAAAAGTTCATAAGAAACTTCTTATCATGGGATCCTCTTGATCCAAACCACTACACTACAACCTAATTGTCTTGTATACCCTAGTTGTCTCTTAAAAATCTACAACTCATCAATGAACAAAAATTCTTCCTAGGATAGCTCCACTAAGAGTTGTGACAATGGAAAGAATAAATAGTTTTCTTATCATAATGAAACAAGTTATATTACATGAAAAGGCATTGATCTTCCATTACAAAATTAATATTGCTTGATATTTCATTGAAATTTGTATTGCTTTATACATTGTTTTTAATCCACAATTATATTAACATTATACAATTCATTGGCTAACATTGTCATATTTTAATATATCATTTATCAATACATACGCTTTACTCTATTTTAATTTTTTTGCATAGGATAGACCACATGATATGGTTAATAATTGATTCAAATATTAATATATTATTTATGTTCCAAGAAAAGAAGAAGTTATCTTTAAGTCTGCTTCTGTCACTAACGATAAAAAATGAGTGTGTGAACAAATGAATGGTAAGTTTTTCATAAGAGATGAGAATTTGATTTCAATTCATAAGACTATAGTGTCAATTTTGCAATAATGTTTCAATGTGCAAATTAATTATGTGAAATATGTTGCCAATGTGAAAGAAATGGCAATTGTGGTAAATGAACTAGTGGTTGTGTTGCTCTTAGTTTTGCTGGGTCCATTTCTCCATGATTAAAAATTGACTATTATTTAACCTCTTTTTTCACCTCCTAAGTCAAAGTAAGTATAAGTTAGAACCAACATACAACAACATTGATACCAGGCGTACAACATTTTTTTAATGATGGCCAATAAAGTTATGAGATATGCCCTGTTGTCCCCCAAAAATGTCAGCTATTTTTGGGACAACATTTGAATTATTTTGGTCCTACAGACCAAAATTATCTCTTCCCTTTCCAAATTTTGTCTTGGGCATTCAAATTCCTCATTTTTCAAGCTTTTCAAAAATCTACGAACTACAAACAGGCTCATTTCTACAAGTTCAACGGGATTCACGACTTCTACAGGTGTGTTCAATCAAAATAATTGGTTTCTAACAATTGGTCATTTTTAGAATTGGTTCATCACCTTGGTTCAAATAGAAATTTCCATCGGCAAGCAACAGTAGCAGGTTCAACATTTGGTTCATCTTTTGGTTCAACGTCAAATGGTTCAAAGGTGGGTTCAATCAAGCGGTTCAACGCTTTATTTCAACATTTAGTTCATTCACTCAGTTTCAGTGCTTTGATTCATTCTTTGGTTTAATCAAACAGTTCGTCAGTCAGTTCAAGGCTTTGTTTGAACTGTTAAACCAAAATTTAGTTCAACGGTTAGTTCAAACACATGGTTCAAAGTCTTGGTTCAACGGAATGGTTCAAACATGTGGTTCAATGGAATGGTTCAACTATTGATTCATCATCAAAGTTCAAAGAGTTTCTCAAAGAAGCCTGAAGGACATTCAAAGACTGATTGAAGGGTAGATACCCTTGTGGGAAGCTCTTTTCGACTCAAAATGGGTCATTTCTTAAGGTCCGAAAGGGCAAGTGCAATCTAGAAAAGTGCCAAATAGAAAAGTCAAAATAATACAAAGAAATGATGTGCCCTAAAACGTCAAATTCAACATAGTGAATTATCCATTGATCCTTTAAACATATAGACCAAAATACAATCACAGATCTCAAAGCCAAGACTAGCAGAAAGCGGAGAAAGAACAGAAAAATAAACTAAATCCAAGACCCGATTCAATTAACCCGACAAGGAGGAATGATGAAGATAAGATCAGATCGCCAGGTGAACATTGGAAGTTGCAACTTTCAATAAGTGCAACTTATTTCCTTGTATTGATAAAATCAAATGGGTAAAGCGCCCCCAAGTTTCGGCATGTCTCCTTAACAGATTCCAATGCAAAATGATGTATTGATTATTCCCAAGTCCTTCTTGAAGAGGCTATATAAGGGACTTTCTTCTATTGTAATAAGGATCTCTTTTTTGACAATTAGAATGAAACTCTGCCCAAATTGTAAGGCATTACTGAGACTTTGAGCTTAGATTGCCGATCATATTTTGTTACTAGAATAAGAAAGCAAGTTATTTTTTAGACTTTGTGCTATAATATCTTTGTTACTGAGGAAATTGTTCTTATGTCTTTTTATTTAATATATTTTATGTTCCTTTAATTCAACAAGCAGAATTAGCGACAGCAGTCAAGAAGGTGTCCTAAAGAGTCGACTGTGGAAAGACTATGTGCCCCCATAATTGCCTTTAGTTTGTTTTCTTTTCATTTCTGTGTAAAGGACCTTGAGGCGACTTTGTGCCCTCATTGTCCTTCGTATCTTACTCTTGAGGAATCCAGGTGAATACTTTGAGTTGCATCTCGATTTGCCAATTATTACATCCTTTGCTACATTTTGTTGTTATTGCCAGGAGTATTCTTGTGGTTTACTAAATAGTACTTCTGAAAGAAGAGGAGTACTGTCTGTCACTTCCCCTGAGTTTTTCCTTTGATCCATGCGCATCATCTCTGAAAGAAGAGAGATGGATGGTTTGTCCCACCCATGAGTATTATTTTATATATATATATATAGCATACCTACAGGGAACCTCCCCTTGATGAGAGGAGAGATCAGTGTCTTTCTGATGTGGTAAAACTACACATTTGGATGACTAATCTTCCTACTTTGGTTGATCAGACCTATGTTGTTTATCAGTACATTGATCGACAAAATATTCAACCAACAATTTTTAGCGACTCCGCTGGGGAAAGAGCGCATAGTTTGAAGTCTCAAACTTTAAGCTGAAGCAGATCCTACTCTTTTCCAATTTTTGTTCTACAATCTGGAAACTTCATGATATACCAGAGGCCAGAAATCCCAAGGTGTTATAGACCCTACTTTTTAATTGGTGGAATAGAATAATTTTGAGTTGTTTCCTCCACAATCTCACCTTGGACGAACTATTGGTCGAGCCGTGCCTACCCACACTCCAGTTGGATTAGTGATCCCACTTTTGCATAATAAAATCATGGCTCAAGGACCCGGGAGTAATTCTTTTGATCCCTTGAATTTGTATCCACCACTGCATGAGCTTCCACGTAGTTCAAGAAAGAATTTCCCTAAATTCTTCGGTGATGGGAAGGTTCATCTTGATGAACATATTGCAGCATTCAGCATAGCCTGTGGGGTAATAGGGGTGGAATTTGAAGATATAGCGGTCAGGCTATTCATTGAGACACTACAAGGCACTGCTGCTGACTAGTTCTACCACCTGTAGGTTGGGTCAGTGACTGATTGGGACACTTTGAAAGATAAATTCAAAGCAAGATTCAAGCCTTAAGAAGATGCACATGCCTTGTTGGCCCAGCTCACTCAGATGAAGAAGGAGCCTCATGAGCCTATGAGGGATTTTATTGCCAATTTTGACAAGCTGAGACACAGGATTCCCTTGGCCACCCAGCCAACACCTCAAAACCTCAAATGCTTCTTCATCAACTCACAATTGCCTAAAGTGAGTTTCTTGCTGAGATGGGCCAGACACGTAGACCTGGTTGTTGCTCAAGACTTAGATACTGAGGTAGAAGATGACCTTATCTTGGTAGGAAAGATAAAGAGAGACCCTAATAAAGGTAAATCCACTTCATCCTCTGATTACTCCCCTACAGTCACTACTGACCCAATGGTACAAAAGCTAGAAAATGAAATGCTAGCTCTAAGAAAACAAGTGGTGCAAGGGATGTCATCTACTCCTACATATAGAGATATGCCCAGGAGGACTTTTCAGAATCAGGCGTACCAAGGCAATCCTACCAAGAATCAGGGATAGCAAAATCACCTTCTTCCCCCACAGAGGAAGCTTGCCCTTGAAGCACCTCCAAACAACTTGGCAATGGGATATCTTGAAGCTGAAGCAAATTTTTCATTCCAGTCTGAGTTAAATCCTGAAGATGATGCTAATTTTTTCACTGAGGAAGAAGAAGAATTAGCTGGTGACTCCCATATTGGTTTCTTGAATTATTAGGATGAACCCAGAAGTGAAGGCCATGTAGCTCAGGGGTCATATGTTGTATTCACCCAGTCTAAAAGTCAATCAGCTCAACAAGTTGATAAAGAGAAAGCAGAGGAGTGACCTCAATCAGTAGTTTCAATTGTTAAGCGTGGATCCACTCTTCCTTTCTAGCCAAAGGACCTGGTGGTTTTAATAAAGGTAAATACCCCAAATGCTCCTACGCCTTCTACTTCAATTTTTTAGTCCAATCCTTCACCTTTAAAAAATCAAAAGGATGAACTCCCATCCTTTGCTCCTAGCTCATTCTAGGCATTTGATATTATTGACCATATAAAGAGAACTAAAATTCAAATGTCTGAATTTGAATTTCTATAGTCCCATCCCAAGCAGTTAGACAGACTGGTTCAATGTGTTAAAAATCAAAACATCCCTGTTGAATGAATGATCCCTAAGGTGACACATGATGCTACCAGAAATGCACCCACCAGGAACAACCTTGTCACCACTCCCCCTGCTGCTCCTAGTAGGACTGAACCTTTTTATGTCACATTGTTGATAAATGGATATAAGATAAATAATTGTATCATTGATTCTAGAGCTTCAGACAATATCATGCCTACTAAAGTTGCTGAATCCCTTGGTCTCACACTGACCAAGACATTTGGGAGATGTTTCTCCATGGAGAATAAGTAAGTACCATTGCTGGGACAAATCAAAGATGCCCAATTTGCATTTGCAGCCTTCCCAGCCAAGAGAATCAAGATGACTGTCTTGGTGGCTGATGTCCCAGTATCTTATGGCATTTTACTTGGAAGAAATTTCTGCAAAGATGTGGGAGGCAAATTAAGCATGGATCTATCTGAGGCAAGGATCCTTGTCTAAGGCGTGATGAAGAGATTGCTCCCTAAAAAGGAAGCAAAATTTGTGGTTACTCAGACATCAGCCCTCGAAGCTCAAATTCTTTTGAATCCACAGGTATGGGTAATTATTTTTTGTCTACAGATGAAGTGCATGAAACACCTAAATGTATCAACTCAGAAATCAGTTCAACAAGAACAGCAGAAAAATTGATAAGCTGTAGTACAGACCAAGGAGGATTCTTCATTTTTTATGAAGGAAAGTCTAAAGAAAAGTCAGTATCAGATGAAATATAAACTTTGGAATTTGATGGCAGCTATTATTCCATCGGTTCAAGGGCTGGGATTGTTTTGATATCTCCTCAAGGAGATATGTTCCCTTCATCTTACAAATTATAGTTTAGCAACACTAAAAATACAGCTGAATATGAATCTTTGTTGCTGGGCATGAAGGCTGCTAAAAAAAAAGGCATTAAATTTCTTCATGCAAAAGGAGATGCTGAATTAATAGTTTGCCAAGTGAGGAATTTATATCAAACTAAGAATGAAATATTATGCCACTACCGTAACTTGGTTTGGGACCAAATTGAAAGTTTTGATGCTTTCAACATTTCTGCCATACCTAGAGAGTCTAATGACAAAGCTGATGCACTTGTTGTTTCATAAACTCTCTTAGTTCTTCATTCATATTTCAAAGAAGATAGTTATACCATTGAGCTGGTTTATAGACCAAGTATTTCTGACAATGCTAATCATTAGCAGGTATTCAATGATGATCATCAAATCATTGCCTTTTTGGAATGAAAAGATAATTTTGAACAACTATGTTTTAAAGGCAGAAAACCTCAGAAGAATGAATCTATGTCTAAATTTAGCTCAGATATAAATGAAGAATTATTGTAGCTGAAAAGAAACAAAATTACCAAAGGCCTGGTTTCTCTTGAAAAGCTCTTTGACAAACATGATATATTCATTAAACAACAGCAAACAGACTCGAGTTTCTCTCAAGGATTTGATCAAGTGAATCTATCTACTGAAGAAAATCCCAAGATGATCAATACTGGTAAGTGTTGCACCCCTAAAGAAATATTCAAGTTCACTTCTTTACTCTGTCAATACATGGATGTCTTAGCATATTCTTATGAATACTTGAAGTCTCTCAGACCAGATGAAATTTGCCATAACAGTCCTCTCAAGGTCGACTCAATGCCATACAAGCAAAAATCTAGATAGTATAATCCAAAAATGTCAGGTACTATTCTGTCTGAAATACAAAAGATGTTAAATTCTAGAATCATTTTCCCAATCCATCATTCTACATTAATTGCAAACATAGTGCCTGTAAGGAAGAAGAATGGCAAAATTTGTATTTGTGTAGATTTTATAAATCTAAATCAAGCATCGTTGAAGGATAATTATCCTTTACCAATTATGGATCAAGTGCTTCAAACAGTGATAAGTGTAGAGATGTTATCAATGTTGGATGGTTTCTCAGGTTATAATCAAGTTGAAGTTGGTGAAACAAACCAACACAAGACTGCATTCACCATGCCTTGGGGTACTTTTACATATAGGAGAATGCCTTTTGGTCTAATAAATGTTGGTGCTACTTTTCAGAGAGCTATGAATCTGGCTTTCAAAGATGAGATTGGTGAATTCATAGTGGTATACCTTGATGATTTGACTATCTTTCAAAGCGTCGATCTGATCATGTACGCCACCTACAACAAGTACTAGAGCGTTGCCACTAGAATGGTATTTCCTTAAATCTTAAAAAGTCTATTTTTGGAGTAACAGAGGGGAAACTCCTTGGACACATTGTGTCCAAAGAAGGCATAAAGATTGACTCAGACAGAGTCAAGTCTATTCAAGAGCTTAACCTGCCTACAAATAAGAATGTTGTTCATTCTTTCTTCGGAAAGGTGAATTTACTACAGAGATTCATCCCCAAATTTGCTGAGAAGACTAGACATATTATGAACATGATGAAAGGGAAGACTGTCTTCAGCTGGACTAAAGAAGGCAAATCAGTGTTTCAAGATATCAATATTGCCATTGCTCATGCCCCTACCTTGGTTTGTCTAGATTATCATAAATATTTCATCATATACAGCTATGCATCTGAGCATACTCTTTTAGTGATTCTTGTTCAACAGGACAAAGAAGGTATGGAATCCCCCATCTCTTTCATGAGTTGCCCTCTCAAAACCCATGAAATAAAGTATTCAAATATAGAGAAGCACGCCTATGCATTGGTAAAAGTAGTCAAACATTTCTACTTTTATATTTTGAATTCACATACTATTGCCTTAGTTCCTAACATTACAGTCAAGTCTATATTAACTCAGCAGGAGTTTGGCACAAAGAGAGGTAATTGGATTGCAAAGATCCAAGAATTTGATCTGGATATCAAGCCAACAAAGCTGGTCAGAGGTAAAGGCCTATGCCAATTGATGGCTGACAATAAGCCAAAAGATACACAGCATGAAGAAGCTGAAGTGGAAAATACTCCAATAGTCCTTTTTGTCTCCTCTACTAATGAATGGTACTCAGGTGTTGCCTATTTTCTGACTTATGGTGAATGTCCTGCTCATTTGTCTTAAAAAGAAAGGAGGACTATTAGGTTGAAATATGCTAATTTTATCCTTTGGGATAATGGCCTATACAAAAGAAGCATAGATGGAGTATTCTTTCGCTGTGTAGACAAGGAGCAGCAAACCCAGATTTTGAAATCTTTCCACAATCTAGCCTGTGGAGGACATTTTTCAGCTTCTGTGACTACTCACAAGATTCTGCGAGCCAAGTATTACTGGCCAACTCTTTTCCAAGATGCACATAAGTGGGTGAGAAAATGTGAACTCTGTCAGCAATTTGTTGGAAGACCCAAGTTGGCTGCCCTACCTCTCAAGCCAGTAATCATAGAGGAACCTTTCCAGTAATGGGGACTTGATTTTATTGGGACAATAAACCCATCTTCAAGTGTTGGACACGATTATGTCCTTACAGCAACTGATTATTTCACCAAGATGGTAGAAGCAATCCCAACTAAGCATGCTACTTCAGAAGTTGTATGCAACTTCCTCAAAGAAAATATCATTTCCAGGTTTGGAGTTCCACTCAAAATTGTTACTGATAATTTAGCTTGTTTCACCTCTCAAGAGATTACACAATTCTATTTTCATTATGGAATTACACTCTCTCATTCTTCTGATTATTTTTGACAAGGGAATGGATAAGTTGAGTCCAGCAATAAGAATTTGGTAACTATTATCAAAAATCTAGTAGATGATAATCAAAGGACATGGCATAAAGCATTGGTTGATGCTCTGTGGGTAGACAGGATCACACCAAAGAGAGCAATTGTTATGTCTCATTTTCAACTTTTTTATGGTATTAATGCTGAGATACCAATCACCTTAGAGTTACCAACCTTGAAATTGGTGAAGGCCATTGAAGATCAGACATATGAGAGCTCTCTTGACAAAATAATCATGTGCCTGACTCAGCTAGAAGAACAGATAACCATGGTGGTGGACATAATTACTGCTCATCAAACTCTGATAAAGAAACTCTTTGATCAGAAGGCCAGAAATCATGATTTCTAGATTGGGGATCAAGTCCTGCTATGGGACAAAAGGAGAGAACCAAAGGGGATGCATGGAAAGTTTGACTCCCTTTGGAGAGGTCCATCTATAATTCATTAGCACATTGGTGAAAATAACTTTCTACTAAAATGTCAAGATGGCACACTCTTTTCTCTGCCCCACAATAGGCAGCATATGAAATACTTCAACTCTTGAATTATCAGATCATTGCATATGTATATTTGTATAATTTTTAATTCTATTTTTGTTTCGTTTGTTTCCATTTTTTGAGGCCTTTCATTTCTGGGTAGCATGACTCTATAACCAATGGTACACATGAAGACACTAGAAATTCTGGATTTTACTCCTTTCGATTCTTTTTGCAATTGACAGAAGTTCCCCAACTGGAGCCAGCTGTTGTCCCCCAAAAATGTCAGCTATTTTTGGGACAACATTTGAATTATTTTGGTCCTACAGACCAAAAATATCTCTTCCCTTTCCAAATTTTGTCTTGGGCATTCAAATTCCTCGTTTTTCAAGCTTTTTAGAAATCTACAGATTGCAAATAGGCTCATTTCTACAAGTTCAATGGGCTTCATGACTTTTACAGGTGTGTTCAATCAAAAGAATTGGTTTCTAACAATTGGTCATTTCAAAAATTGGTTCATCACCTTGGTTCAAACAGAAATTTCCATCGGCAAGCATCAGCAGCAAGTTCAACATTTGGTTCAACGTCAAACGGTTCAAAGGCGGGTTTAATCAAGCGGTTCAACACTTTGTTTCAACATTTGGTTCATTCACTTAGTTTCAGCGCTTTGATTCATTCTTTGGTTCAATCAAATGGTTCGTCAGTCAGTTCAAGGCTTTGTTTGAACCGTTGAACCAAAATTTGGTTTAACAGCTAGTTCAAACACATGGTTCAAAGTCTTGGTTCAATAAAATGGTTCAAACATGTGGTTCAATGGAATGGTTCAACTGTTGGTTCATCGTCAAAGTTCAAAGAGTTTCTCAAATAAGCCTGAAGGACATTCAAAGACTACCCAAAGGGTAGATACCCTTGCGGGAAGCTCTTTTCAACTCAAAATGGGTCATTTCTTAAGGCCCGAAAGGGCAAGTGCAATCCAGAAAAGTGCCAAACAGAAAAGCCGAAAGAAGACAAAGGAATGACATGCCCGAAAATGTCAAATTCAACACAATGAATTAGTCGTTGATCCTTTAAACATACAGACCAAAATACAATCACAGATCTCAAAGCCAAGACCTGCAGAAAGCGGAGAAAGAACAGAATAGTAAACTAAATCCAGGACCCGATTCAATTAACTGGACAAGGAGGAACGATGAAGATAAGATCAGATCACCAGGTGAACATTGGAAGTTGCAACTTTTAATAAACATGACTTATTTCCTTGCATTGATAAAATCAAATGGGTAAAGCACCCCTAAGTTTCGGCGTGTCTCCTTAACAGATTCCAACGCAAAATGATGTATTGATTGTTCCCAAGTCCTTCTTGAAGAGGCTATATAAGGAACTTTCTTCTATTGTAATAAGGATCTCTTTTTTTACAATTAGAATGAAACTCTACCCAAATTTTAAGGCATTACTGAGACTTTGAGCTCAGATTGCTGATCATATTTTGTTACTAGAATAAAAAAGCAAGTGATTTTTTAGACTTTGTGTTGTAATATCATTGTTATTGAGGAAATTGTTCTTATGTATTTTTCTTCAATATATTTTTTGTTACTTTAATTCAACAAGAAAAATTAGCGACAACAATCAAGAAGGTGTCCTAAAGAGTTGACTATGGAGAGACTTTGTGCCCCCATAATTTCCTTTAGTTTGTTTTCTTTTCATTTCTGTGTAAAGGACCTTGAGGTGACTTTGTGCCCTCATTATCCTTCATATCTTACTCTTGAGCAATCCAGGTGAAGACTTTGAGTTGCATCTTGATTTGCCGATTATTACATCCTTTGCTACATTTTGTTGTTATTGCCAGGAGTATTCTTGTGGTTTACTGAATAGTACTTCTAAAAGAAGAGGAGTATTGTCTGTCACTTCCCCTGAGTTTTTCCTTTGATCCGTGCGCATCATCTCTAAACGAAGAGAGATGGATGGTTTGTCCCACCCATGAGTATTATTTTCTGTTTATATATATATATATATATATATATATATATATATATATATATATATATATATATATATATATATATATATATATATATATATATATATATATATATATATATATATATATATATATATATATATATATATATATATATATATATATATAGCATACCTATAGGGAACCTCCCCTTGATGAGAGGAGAGATCAGTGTCTTTCTGATGTGGTAAAACTACACATTTGGATGACTAATCTTCCTACTTTGGCTAATCAAACCTATTTTGTTTATCAGTAGGCTGATCGACAAAATATTCAACCAACATGCCCAAGATGTAACTCTATTGTATAATTTATAGGGACTTGGGATGGCATGCATGTTATTGTATCACAAATATTTTTATTTTTTTTGTGGTATTGGCATAATGTGTATTATTGGGATATTTCACGGGGACTAGAAATAAGCAAAAGAATTTGTGTACAATCAATGATTTTAGGGTTACTCTTATTAAATAGTAATTATTTTTTCAAATTTTAATTGGTATTATAAATGAATGGAACTTTTTTTATGATCTTTAAAAAAATAAATTTTGTAATTATGAATATTTGTTAATGTTTCGATAGATTTTTTATGTAATGGAAAATATTGGTTGTTTTAAATTGTGTTGATGAAATCAAATATAACATGTAATATAATATAATTCCATGTCTTGTTTTCCTTTTATTTTACTTTTTTTAAATGCAAATTTGATAGGTTTGTAAACTAATAAAATTAAATTTTATTTTTCTTTCTCACTTCATAGATGAAGTCCGATTGGAAGTATTTTTTTATCTCTTCTAGTGCAAAATACACCTCATAGAGAGTTCTCTTCTACTAAATTGAAGTGGACCTAGGTGAAGTAGAGATTGTGCAATGAAATATTGTTACATGGATATAAAAATATCGTAAAGATGATTCCATAAGTGTTAAATGTAAGATATAGGGGTATCCCACCACCTTTTGTATCAATGATATTATATTCAATCTTGTGCCATATAATTTCCAAAAATTTAGGATGGATAAATCTCCCCAATACATATTGTTACTATGGTGTCTTGTAATTGTTTTTAATAATATTTTAAGTATGTTACTCATACTTAATGATAGTATACACACATAATATATCATAATAGATTCTTATGCAAGTAAAATTAAATTAAATAAGATCACAAACATGTTTCATACCATTTTAAAAATTCACAAAATGAACATATTACCTTCTCCTTGTAACTATGTCCATGTGCAAGCAAGAGGTTTAAGAAATCATTTATTATATCTATCCACTTATTCTACTCTTCCTGTGAGTGCCAAAATTTCACCCCTCCTCACTATCATTGTTTACCTGAAAATAGATGCAGCAATTAGAATCTCAATTAATTATGTAATAATATATAGTTATGATTGAAAATTCAAGAACATTAAAGAGTTAAAAATTTGTAATTAATTATGTAATAAGATATATGTGTGTGAATTTAAAATATAATAACATCAAATAATTATCCTTGTACACTGCAATGGTTGAGGCACATCACTACAAGAATCCCTTCTTGGCTCATCATTTACATTATCCTCATCATCTAATGAAACAAATGAGTTTTTTTATTTCTTAGAGATGATAATATATTCCTATCTTGTAAAAATAAAATGAACAAATATCAAAATCATGTTTCAACCCACTTAGAACAAAATAAAAAACTCCACATATTTATATATAGAACTATGTCGATGTTCACATAAAGAGGTTACAGGGTTTGGTTAAATCCATTCAATTCTTATACTCTTCCTACAAGTGGAAAAAATGCACCCTTCCCGATCCAAGTAACAATTTAGGGGATAATTCAGGTGATGAGTCCACTCCAATTGATGACAAAACTTCCGGGAGCCATAACTTTTGCATCGTAAATCCAATTGACTCACTATTTGAATCGTTGGAAAGCTAAGAATGATGAGAACGCGATGAAATGGAATTGAGATGTGCTCAATGAAGTTATAACCTTGAAAACACAACGGAAATTCCTCAAATTTTAATTTTAGTAGTGCAGTCTAAAAATAGTAGTTCCTCAAATTCTGTATTGATGTAAATCATGGAAGTCGAACCAATTCATCTCCCTCGATATTGGTGTCCTTCCACATCCTCCCCACCTTCAAAACATGTATAAATGAATATGTAACCTGAAATTGAAATAAGACATCTCTTCTCAGAGATAATCATATGTTAGGGTCTGCAAATTTGATCAATAAAACATCTCTTCTCAGAGATAGCATTATTTGAATTGTCTTGTTCTTCTTTCTTGAATTATCTTTCAACCAAAGCTTTTCAATTTTTAGATCACTTCCTCACTAACATTATTATGCTAAAAAATATATTCAATATTTATAATTCAAAATTATAATTGAAAAAAATAATTTTAACAATTGATCATAACAAATTAATAATATAATTGAATCACTTTTTTTTAATTATCTTCCTCATTTTTCCCTTTTTTTTAATTTGACAGAGGAACTTAGTGAAGTTAATCTTAGGTGAGGCATGGGACTTGTGCTCTACAATATCATTAAAAGGTTGAAAAATAAATGAATCATTTAAAATGCATAATCATAATTCAAAATGAGAATATAAGAGATGAATACCAACAATTCACCTTATTATCATTTTCAAGGGGACAGGTTGCGGTCTAGGTCTATCACATTACTATTTTTTTTATTTCTCAATTCTATAGGGATGCATGAATTTTTTTAAGTAAATTGGTCACTACACAAGATTCATTTGTTTATTACAATTTGGTTGAATCAAATTTTTACCTCAGTTTAACTGAGTCTATGATCAATTTGTGTTACTATATTGATTGTGTGACTAGATGTACTAAATTATAAATTTGCCATAGTCAATTATATTTTGGAGTGTAGTTATATAAATTTTATATATATATATATATATATATATATATATATATATATATATATATATATATTCCTTTGACTATCAAATATACTATTTAAACCTGGGCATTACTAAGTTTGAGTAGATATCAGTTAAAATTTACTATTAATTTCAAATAAGTGGTCTATTTTGGAAAGGATATCTATACTAACATGGATAAATATTTCTTTCATGTTTTTCCCTTCACTCTAACATACATATAGACATATCATAATTGGCTTTTGTGCACAAGCATCATTTTGAATATCCATGCCTAGTGTATTCTTGTTTGTTAATTAGATAGGATTAACTTGTTCATAGGGAGAATTATGAGATAGACTTGAAATCATATTTTTCAACTAGCTTATTCCATAATGACTACATATGAAACTTGAAAATTGTAACTTGTGCTCTAGACTGAATTATTAGTGATCCTAAAATAAGAGGGATAAATGTCATCATTGGATTTTGTGGGTCTCAAATTACATCAATAACATACATGTTACTCTAGTTTTTATGTATTTTTAATAAAATATGTTTCATAATAATTATACCACTGTCATTGTAAGAACCCATGTTTACACCATTATTATTCATGCATTAGTTTTTTTCATGGTTGCACTAGTAAGTACCTAATTTCCTAAGTTTCTCTAGATCAATAAACTATATCCATTGCTTTCACAACATTTCAACATATAAATGAGGCTATTTAAGCATATATATTTACTACTATCATTGTCCCTATAACCATCCCATTTTCCAATGTTATTGTGAGCATTTCACCTTCACTAGTATCTATAGCTGCTACAATAGAACAAATAAACCAATTTTTTTGAAAAGTCACTATAGATGAATCACAAAAACAAATTTTTATTGTCTCTCCTCTTGTATCAATAATGACGCTTAGCAAAAAATTCTTCAAACTACTTCACCTACTCTTATTTTTCCAATTTTAATTTTTAAACACATAAATTTAATCATTAAGTGCTTGATAATATTTATTCTTGGCATCCTTACCTTGATCTATTCTTTATTTCTCTAATTTTCAATATATAAGAGAGCCTTCATTGTATTTTAAACATTAAAAATATCATATAAGCATCCAAACAATTTTATCCCTATTCAAGATACATGATCATGTTAGACTTGTCCCTATGATATTTGGTCTTCTAGGAAAAGTCTACAATAGATCAGACAGGGCCACATTGGAGCCTTGTCCCCTAGTTCCACCTTCTCCCCAATGCTCTAATGGTCACTTTTTAAAATTGATACATTTAAAAATGGCTCTCTTGCACACTTTTTTAATTCGGTTATCGAAAATATTATAAATATTCTCCTATAAAAGCACATAAAGTATTCACTTGAAGCCACCTAGAAATTTAATTTCAAATTACTACACACTGAGCAAAATTACACTATTTCTTCCAATTTTAGTTATGTTGCTTTATAAAATTCACAGGCCACATCTGAATTTTTTTTTTTTTATAGGTCAATGACATCTATTTTCAAAATTTTCAATCAATCTTATAGCTATAGTCATATAGTTTCATAATCATGGATCACACAAACACCCTAAGAGGGAGAACTTCATCCTAAAGTCCATTTTAGCTATGTAGGTAGCACTAAGATTACATGAATTTTTTTAAAGATAGCTCAATTATTCCCCTTACCCATTACCACCCTTTGCATTTGATATCTACCTTTTTGTATGCATGAGTTAGGGTTTATATTTTACATGTATTTCGTGCACCTATTTGGCTCTTGCATAAATTTAGGAAACCCTCATTTTCATATAATTTAATCACATAGGTAATTCAAATGTAGACATAGTAAATAGACAAGGCCATACAATGCCCTTGTCCTCTTCCTATGGCCTTGTCCCAAAACAGACTATAATTTTTTTTCAAATATGATGATGTTTGCAGGTCTTTTCAAGTAATTTCCAGTCAAAATCAGCTTGGATAGTCATTATTAAAACATTTTTATGGAGGTTTACATATTATTTGGCTCATTTACTATTTTTATCAAATTTAAGATTCTATAAAAAAAAATTAGCATACTATATTTTAATATTAGATTTGTGTAATCCAACATTTCCATTTCAATAGTTTAATATATATTAATTTGATTCACTTCATTTAAAAATAGATTAAACATTATATTGAACCCATTATTTTTACAACATTGCTTGTTTGTTGTTTACTTGATTTATGTCCTAAGATTTTAGTGAATTTCTATATATTCCTGACACCAAAATAAAATAACCTTCGACCTTAGATAAAATCTAACACATAATGATTCAACTTCTTCAAACTTGGATTTAATCCAACATCAAAGAATTTTATCTTATCACCTTCGATAAATTCAACACATAAGTTCCTTATTTCAACTTCCATCTTTAATTTGTAGATGTTTATATCCAAAAAACTTTCAATTTTTTCTTTTCTTTTTATTTTCTATAGTTTTTGCTTGTTTTAGAAAATGTGTTCTAAAAGTTTTAAAACTATGTAGTGATTATTTTAAAGAGATGCATAGTGTTATATTCACAAACATTGTGGCATTATGGGTTTACCCCAATACTCATTTCCATTATACATCACTAAACATGGATTTTAGTTTCCACATACCTCAGGTTTATCATAAATGCCTAGTATCCATTGTTTATACTATATGAAGCCTTTTTTTAGCTATTTTATTTGTGGTGCACCTGATAGGATTGTATCACCTAGGGAATTTAATCTCATTATACCCTCAAAAATGGGGTTAATGGGCTATATACATGTTTTTTATTCTATATTTAATGATCTAAAACATTGGGATGACACTAATCAATGAACAATCAAGTATATTTGAGAACTAATACAATCATTCAAACCCTTACCTAAAATACCCTTATACCTTGATTTTTACTTGTATTTTATTCATATTCATTAGTATTGTTTGATTCATATTATATTATATTATATTTATGATGGGAGTAATGAATAGATATTTATTTCACATGTTACATAGGACCATGTAATTTATTAATACATTTTGTATTATTATCCAACATCCTATTCAGTATGCTCTTGCATGGATTAAATCTCAAATTAATGAAGAAGATATAATAAAAAATGTTCAATCCAAATATCTTCCTATTAAAAATAATTTCACTATCATATCTTGTCACTATTCTTAGTCAATAGATTTGTTCAAATCTGAAATGACTTGGTAATAAGAGGAAGCATATGTTATACATTGTGTCAAACCTACAACTTCAAAGGATCTTCCATTGGTTACTCCCAACCCTCTTGAAGGGTGTATCATGGTTATCATTTTCAAACCCATTACTTAAGAACAATCTGGTCTAACTAATGAGGAAAAAATTATGCAATATCTTCATGAACAACCAGTACTTCCAATGTTTCTACTTCTACCATTGTATCGATTCTTATTTCTACACCTATAAGATAATATCTTGGATTCGTAACATCACTTGGTCTCCAAAATATATATATGAATGTGCTTACTCATGTTACTTATACTCCTCATATTACCTCTCCAAATAATCCTTTTGAGCATGAAATCATTATCTTACAAGCTAAGTTATCTAACATTGAGCATATTATCTCTCATTTTAGCTCCTCTCTAGACTCATGTTATTTATTTCATATCCCTTTGCCACCTAAAATTTCATCTTATTGATTACCAATTGGATTTATGGCTCCTAAGATTATTCCATATGAAGGTAAAGGTGATCCTAAACAACATTTGTGTGCATTCCATGTAGCTTGTCTAGAATGTATAGATAATGATAAATTTAAAAAAAAACTCTTTCCAAGAAGCCTCAAAGAATTTTCTCTTATATGGTTCTATGGCCTAACTCTTCAATCAATAAAGGAATTCAACCTTTTAGTGAACCAATTCTTAACATATTTTTCTATAAACATTGGTGAAAAGCTATCATATGCTTAAATTTTAATCTCAAACAGGGGTCTAATGAAACAATCTTTGAATATTGCTAAGATATAAGACTATGCTATCAAAAATGACAAATCAAATGGTTGATAATGATATCTAAGATATATTTACTCAATTTTTTTTTATCTCCACTTCAAGAGTCTATTATGTTTGATAAGTTCAAATATTTTGATGAAATATGTCATACAATCAAAGAGCATAAGGTCAAGTTGTTTATTTTGAACAAGCTTACGTATGCTTAAAATGTTCTTTCTAATTCAAATTTAAAATTTCAAAGTAATCTAAGTTATAATAGGAAACAAAATGAAATAAATAATTATCTAAGGTTACAATAAATTTTATTTCACAACCAACACAAAATATTAAATTAAAAGCTCCACCAAGGAGAAAATTCGCAATTCTACCATCACCTCCTTATGCATTATTGGAAAAAGATACTTGAATGCAATCTAGTTACTTTTTTTTCACCAATGGAGGTGAACATTTATAAACCATAATCTAAAAAAATTTATGGTAATGCATATTTTTAATACCATATATGTCATTGGCATGATAAAAATATGTGTTTCAAGATTAAGTAAAATATTCATTATCTTATTGATGAGAACATCATTTATATTTGTACACCTATTGAATAGGATAAAACATTAACCAATGACAACTTAAAGATCAAAACGTAAAAATATCCTTTTCCAAATCATGAAGAAGATATCAAGGATAATTCTAAAGCACAAAATGAATATAATGCTCATCCTCCTCCTCCTACATATAAACATCCACTTGATATCATCATTGGTACTATTAAAAGTAAACAAGCATCATGTCATATGATCAAATTTGGTGATGGTTAAATTATTGATGATGATTGAGATATGTATGAAATTTTTATTTGACTATATGTTTATAATTAATCCATACATAGTGTTATGATAGATAATAGATCAAGTGAAAATGTGTGAATTATAACACCCTTTTATACTCTTGGTTATACATAACAATATTTACAAGATACTTTTAGAGTTGGCAAAGATTTTTATGGTCATACACAAGATACTCTTGGGCATATAGTGATACATTTACAAATGGAGCCTATCGTACTGCCCACCCCATTCTTATTTATACCATCAACACAAGGTATTTGATGTATGTTATTAGGATACCCTTGGATACAAAATATCAAAGTAGTACCTTTTATAGTGCATAAATGTCTCAAATATATTCATGATAATAAATTGGTCAAAATGCTAGGAACATAATATTTGGAACCAATGGTGTTTACCTATTATATAGAGTAGCTTCCTAGCACAATCATTGAGTAAAATGGTAATGAAATAGTCTAAATAATTTTTCAAGAGCATGATTTACACATTCCAAAACACAATATAGTTTCTCCATATATTAATAAACATGATCCTATTACAAAATTAGTTTCTCCATATACTTATGAGCATGATACAGTTACACATGAGCACATTCAATTAGTTTCAAAGAGGATGGTACATTATCCTAACCATAAAGTGGCACCTAAAAGTATGTATTCATATCCTAAGGAATAATAGGTTAATTAGAAAGCGTCACCATAGATACAAGTTACTACATCTTCTCTTATTTCACATGAGGACACAAATTTACATGAGCATATGAGAAATGATTTAGAGGGTTATATTACAGTATATGATCATAATTCAAATTCATAGGTGTCTACAGTTGGCACTTATTCTCTACAATAATTTATTCCTTCATATAATGTATTTGGTTATACATATATGCATCCTCTTGATGATATCCTTGGTTGGAAAAAACCTTCTACTTCCTCCCAATCTACCAGTTGAGACGAACCTCTTGATTATTCATCTACATACTTCCCTTTGTATATGTATCTTTGATTTTACTTCCTTTTTGGTTCTTATATCCCTTATCCAATAATTATTCTAGCCCTTGGCTTTATTTTTACCTTGGGCACTTACCCCTTTCATTTTCAAACCAATTCAAACAATCCAAAGCAAATGTGCTACAAATACTTTTCAATTATCATTCTTGATAATTATTACATACTTATCATGTTATACCATTCATTTCACTTACATCATCATATCTTTCTCTTCTCCATGTGGATCATGTACATTCTTATCTATCTCAATCATTCAATTTATATTCTTATGACTCATTTACACATACATTGGGGGCACATGGCTTGCCTTCTTTATTATTTTTGACCAAATTTTGATCTTTCAAATCAAAATTGGCCACCCATATTGAAAAAACTAGTTGTTTGTTCATATGTTTGGATGAGTCTAGTGTATGTATTTGTCCAAAAAAAACCTTTGTGCAAAGTTCATGGTGAAGGTTCAAATGTTTCATTTCAGAAACCTTTCTTGTTCAAGTGTTTTTTCCTTTCAAACTTTGTTCCAACCATAAGTGAATTCTTTCAGACTTTTGTACAAGACTATTTCTTTTGGGTTTTTTATGCCTGAAATAATTCTTTCAAAAAAAATTGTCGAAGCCTCAAAGTGTTTCTTTTAGACTTTTTATCTGAGATAAATCAAGTGAATTCTTGCAAAAATTTTGTCTAGGACTTTGTTTCTAAAGGTCCTTTTCAATTTTTTTGAAAGATATCTTCCAAACCCAAGGGTACTTTGCAACTTTCCCAAAGGGATATTTTCAAGGTAAGTGGACCTTTTCAATTCTTCCAAAGGGTCATTTCTTGTGGGAAAGTCATTTACATTTCTTTTGAAGGGCACATGGATGTTTACAAAAAGTTTGAAAGGATCATTTCAGTTTTTTGGAAGGGTAGGTACACCCTTGTGCCTTTTTTAAAAGGAATTTTCAACTTTCTTGAAGGATCATTTTGAAAGAACCAAAGGAAAGTGGACATTTAAAATTCTTCCAAAGGGCCAATCAGTTTTTTTTCGAAGGGTACTTTCAATAAATTCAAAAGGTAGGAGTACCTTTTCAAGATTGTCTAAGGGTCATTTCTAAATGGATCAAACAAGAAAGAGAAAGGATTTTTCACTTTCCTACAAATAGAAGACATAAAGAATTCTTTTAGACAAACTATATGAAGGAATTACCTCAGACAAAAAGTCTAAAAGAAGACCAAGATAAAGACAAAGACAAAAATGATTTCTTTCAGGAAAATTTCTTGAAATAAATGAACAAGACATTTTTCCAAAAAAAATAACAAAGATGTGGAAAAAGAGTCCAAGAGAATCCTTGTGGACAAATTATCCACAAGAATGTAAAAAAAATAGAAATCCTGAAAGGTGACGGCCCACAGAACGTCAAGTTTAAGTTACAAGGAATACTCATAGAAGTTTAGAGTAAGAACTTGAATACAAACAAGGGAATAATAAATGTGTGAAGTAAACAATGAGTTATCAAAGAGCCAGCTATGCCAAAACAAGATGGACTCAGTAATAGCAAAGGTCATTCTTGTAATTGTCGACAGTAACTATTCATGTTCTTGATTGACACATGTCCAATTGATCTTGAGATCTCAATCATTCAATCTCCCTTCAGAAAACTATATATATATATATATATATATATATATATATATATATATATTCAACCTATTCTCAAAGGAGCCTTCGCTAGTTAATGACAAAACTCTAACCAGATTTGTATTGAAAACTCTTGAAGAAAGTAATACAAATTATGCCACTCACACACTACATTTTTTGTATCATTTTAACATCATGTTGTTCTCATTTAGTGAAATTTGTCTTTCCTAACTTTTATCCTTGATTGCCCACAAAACGTGCAGATAAGTATTTGTTACAGGTTCTCATTAGTATTCTCTAATAAGCGTATAGACATTTTTGAAGTGGTTCAAAGTCATATTCTTTTCTAGAATTATTTGTTTCCCTATTGAATGTTGAATACCTTTTGAATCTAACAAGTGAAACACTAATGTAACAATGTATAAAAGGTCATGATTCATGTGCAAGGAAACCTTGTCATTCTTTAAGTAGTGATTACAGTCAAAGTGAGAGGAAAATACATGTGGGTGCATCATCATTTATTTCTTTCTATTGTTCATTTTCTCTCTTTTCATACACAGTTGATAGATTAGGATAGATAGAGCTTCACAAGTGTATCAGGGGAGCTAGCCCTTAAATATAGAGATTCATCTCAAAGAAATTGTCACCCATAGAAAAAGAGATGATTCTATTGTACCACTTGGATGAAGAAGACTAAGTTTTTCTTCAAGGGTGAAAATCCAAGCGTCAACAATTATCATATAATATTTTTGCACCTTATTGAGGATAATTTGAATCACTCTCTCTACCTATGTTTTCCAATATTTACTTCTTAATAAAATTTTAAAAAATTGAAAAAAAATCAAATATGGAAAAAAATTAAAACATGCAAATAATTCAAAAAAAACAAAATATTTTCAAAATTTTAAAATCGGGACCTAAAAGAGCATTTTCAATTGTTGCTAAGTTTACTCCTTTCCATATGTTATGTATTATATGTTATATAGATATAATATATTACTTTTCAATACACATTTATTTGCATGAGGTATTTGAGTATAATACAAGACATACTTCTACTTGGTTTCAATTATGGGCTTCTCTTATTAGCCAAAAACCTTGCTAATCCGATGGCATCTCTTCATTCTTTGTGAATAATTCAATAAGTTGTGTTTATCCAAAAAAAATCTACTATGTTGAGATACATATCATAGAAATGTTTTTATACTCACTCATACTATACATGTGCTACATGAACTATGTTATTTTCTAACAATGACATGAATCCATATGTGGATGCAAACTACTTTCTTTTGTTTTATGCTTCTTTTCTTACTTTACTACATGTTAGGTTATAAATTGCTTGATTATTGTATGTGGCCCTTGGCCTTGTATATTTAATTTTTTGCTTGTATGGCATCATCAGATCATTTGTGTGTGTATCTTGACCTTGTGTGTTTATTCAACATTCACATGTCCCTTGTATGTGACCTTTGGGCCTTAATGTGTGACATCATATACAAATTGTTTGACATTATAAGGAATTGCTTGTATAAAACTTTATTATTTCTATAGGTTCATGATTCATATCATTCATTACTCATACTCTATACTCTTAATTTGGTGCCAATATGTATAGCATGCATGTGTTGCTTATGTTCTTCAATTCTACATCTCTCTAATACATGTGAATATGCAAATTCAATACGATATTCAAAACTATGATGAAATAAAATTCAAATATTCAAAATGTTATTACATGATTTTATCTTTCACATATGTTTTATTTTGAGATAATTTACTTGTAGGAAATGTCTCTCATCTCAAAAAAGGGGCATCACAATGGGCTTATCTTGAGAATTCAAGTCTTCATGAGTAAAATTTCAAATTTATAGCACTATATAATTTTAAAAATTATAGCATGATTCAGAATTTTCAAATAATGGGGGCATTTCACATGCATGTGCACTCATTCTTACATTTACAAAGTGCAAGTTCAAACAGTTACAATTACACATTTCAATAGTTGAAAAATTAAATTCAATATAAATTTAGTAAAATATAGGAGCATGATACTCATCCATGTTCAAGTTACTACATGGAAATTTCAAAGTTCACAAATTCAAAATGTTTCAAAAGTTACAAAGTTTTAAATTTTCTCATGTTCAAAAGTCTCAAAGTGTCAAAGTTTCAAAAATAATCTAGATTTATTTTTAGCGGTGTGACTCATCTTCATGTTACAAGTGAGTCATTATAAAGCCTATTGATACTCAAAATCTATGGTTACACTTTTTCAATATGTAGCAAGTCATAGTTGGTGGTTCCACCTCTTAAATTATTTTACAGAGTACTCTACACTTTTAAATGAGATTTGGAGCATACAATATTTCCAACTCAAAATCATTCAAACATTTTCAAATTGAGACTTGACCACTCTGAATTTGCCACAAGTTTAACATTTCTCCAAATACATTAACAAGGGGGGAAGCAATTATCTATTTTAAAATTACATGCTAATTAGATTTCATTCTCATTTAGGTCTATACATTCCTTATTCTCTTTGTAAATTTAAAATTTAAAATTCTATATTTTAAATCTTCAAATATGGAAAAAAGTACTTTCAATGACATTGCTTTAGGTTTTGTATTAAGGCTCCTTGCACAATAATTTTTTACATGAAAATATAAAGTGTGTATGCACACTTAGGTTTTGATCTACTTTAATCTAGTAATTTCACTTTGTTACATCACTATAATAAAGCGTGGAAAAATATAGACATGTAAAATTAATCATTAAGTATTTGACAATGTTTATTATTGGCATCTTTAACTTGGTCTATTCACCATTTCACCAATTCATAGTCTATAAGAGAGCCTTCATTGTATTTTAAATATTGTATCATACAAGAATCCATATTTAATATAATTTTATCTCTATTAAATACACATGATCCTATTAGACTTATCCCCATAATCTATGGTCTTCTAGAACAAGCCTGCACTAGGTCAAATAGGGGCCCACTATGGCCTTGTCCCGTAGTATAGCCTCATCCCTTGCACTCTAAAAATAAATTTTTCAAATAGATACATTTCATAACAGCTCTCCTGCATATTTTGTAAAGTTGGTTAGCAATAATATTCTAAATATTTCCCTATAAAATCAAATCAAATCACTCACTTGAAAGCCCTAGTAAGTGGATTTTAAATTATACACACTAAGAAAAAAATCATTAATTCTTCCAATTTAAATTATGTTACTTTATAACAGTCATAAGCTACATCTGAATAATGTTTATTATAATTCAAGGGAATCATTGTCAAGCATTTCAATCATTTTTTTAGCTATATTCATATAGTTTCACAATCATAGATCATATAATCACCCTAGGAGGGAGGACTACATTAGTTTAAAGCCCATTTGGGCTATGTAGGCAGTGCTTAAATTATGCATGGTTTTACATGGATAGCTTGGCTATTCTAGTTACATGTTATCTTAATTTTCATGTGATCTCTATGTTATTTGTTATGCAGTAGATAGGGTTTATATTTTACAGGTCTTCCACTCATCTATTCGCCTCCAGCAAAGAATTAAGAAACCTTCATTTGTAACCTCATAAATACAAATCACAAATTGGTCACACAATCAATCAAACTACAAATATAGTAAATAAAAAAGGTTGTATTTCACCCTTGTCCTCCTCATACGGCCTTGTCCCAACATGATTTACAATTCTATTTTCAAATGTGTCACGATCAGCTTGCATTGTCAATGTTAATTTTTGTAAGGAAGTTTTCATATTCTTAGGATCATTCACTATTTTTATAAAATTCCAATTTCTATAAAATTCTATAGTATAATTTATTTTAATATCAAATTTGTATATTCTAACAATTATATTTCAACATTTTAATATCTATTAATTTTATTCACTTCAATTAAAAATAGATTAAACAAATTTCTACAAACTTGACACCAATAAAGCCTTTGAATGCCATCTTGCCACCTTTTAGAGGAACCTATTGATGATCCATCAAAGTCATTCATTCTCATACCCACACCTTCTTCACAATAAACCTAATATCCCCCCACTACTCTAATCACATATGATCTAAAAATGAATGTTGTTTGTACTTAGTCCTTTCTGCAAACTAGTTCCACTATGCCCAATTGTATGTAAATAGGCACTTATGTAAGAAACTTCATGCTCAATACTTTAGTTAAAGTATATAAAATAGTGTGGGGATAATCCATCCACCTTCACATTGATCAAGTATGGATTTCTTGGTTCTTAAACTTTATGGTTTTCTTTAGAGGATGGAACCACCCCTATTTGTAAGGTGGTCATCACAAAACTACCTCAGTAGATATGAAGACCCCTCCACATAGTGAGAAAGTCATAACCACTGGAATTTAAGGTGATGGTTACATAATCACCCTACAGTTTTGTATTTGCACATCTAAAAACCATGATGGTTTTGTCACTTGTGACAGTACAAGGAAGGGGATGGTTACAAAGTCTTCCTCTCCTTGTGGTGGTTTATTATAACTTATTAGAGAGTGTTATGGTTGAGAGTGATTATAAAGGAGTCTTTACAAAGCAAAGAACACATTAGAGAGGAAATGAGTTGTTTGTAAATTGGACTGAGATCAGAAAATTCAATTTTAAGTATTGGTTTTAGTTTGTGTATTGTTGTTAGTTTTTATATTTGGTTTAGGTGTATGAGAGTTATGAGAAGAGTCTTGTAAGTGTATATCATGTTTTATGTATGATTTTGGATAGAATGGTATTATTTATTCTATTTGTATAGGCCATTGGCATTACCTTGTATACATTTATAGAACATAATGGAAAGGGGAGTATGTCTACTCACCAGCTAGAGTTTTTTCCCACATTGTGTTTCTCCATAATAATCCTTGTGTCATATGTGGTTTTCTCATCTCTTTCTCTTTGTTTATTTTATGTATACTATTCATTTCATTCCCAAGAATGTATTCAATTATGTTTTAGTATCATAATATCGAAATCAATTATTTAACATGCTAAGTTTGTAGTATTTGAGTTGAAGAAGTTGAGAGTGGAATCTCCACCTAGATTATGGATCAACATCGCTCGCTTAGGTATCCATAATTTCCCCTCCATCATAAGTTCTCCCATTTTCACTTCCATCTTAATGCACTTCACAAAATTTTCCTTGTTGTGCTACATTATTAGCAATGGCTTAACAAAGAAAATGCCCTCAAAGTGATTACATCAATAATATATAATTAGTGAATCCTTTCAAATATATAATTTTGATTCAACATGAGCCAGACATAAGACTAAAATTTGAAAAGACTACTACCAGATTAAATAGACTAGAAAATTCACTCAACATGATACTTCCATGGTGTGTCAAAGATAAGAATTATTTTCTCTATAAAAAAAAGAGAGACCAACCAAAAGAATGATAATAATATTTAACTAGTAAATCAATGATGAATAATCTATAGAAGATCCAAGATCAATGATAAGATATTCTAATAAAACTTTGGAAAAGATAATCAAAGTAATGAAAAATAATTTCAAAAACATAGAAATAAAATCCAACATGAAATCTGACAAACTATAGTAAACAAGATCAATAACTATTTGAATACATTTTTAAATTCTTTACTAAAATTTATGAAGTTGGCACAAAGAATGAACTACTATAAGGTATTATCTAGACTTATTTAACAAGTATTGTTATCGTTGAAAATTTTTAAATAATTTTCCATGTAGGGAAGATAGGGATTATTTCTAACAATTTCCTAATGGTAATGTAAAATATTACCCTGGGCTATAATTTATTGACAAACACATGTACTCCTTTAAAATAGATTCTAGTTAATGTAAACATGATAATGACACAACTTAACAACATCAAGAAAGATACCCTACAAATTATGAAGTAAGCTAATATGTCTAGATTGGTCATTAAAAATAACAATATAATAAAAAACATTCAATTCAAACATTTTATTAATATATCTATAGCTTCATTCAAGGATAAAATAACAGAGGCTAATAGAGCAAGTGGTCTAAAATATTATTAATTTTGTCACTAATAGATCTGAAAGAGTGTAGAGAACCAAAACAATCAAAGCTTATCTTGAAAGTCCCTTACATCAACATGCATTGCTTATGGAAAATGTTGAACAAATTTTACAAAGGCCAACAATAGATATTTCCAAAATTGATGAAGATTGTTAACATTCTATGCAAGCATACAAAGGCAAAAAAATGCCCATTTGATGAATGAAAATTTGATAAGCAAAAAACAACTTCAAAATTTCAAGATCTATTTTCATAACTTTGTTTTAAAAATAGTCATGTTTTACTTATACTTATATATATGTGTGTGTGTGTGTGTGTGTGTGTGTGTGTGTGTGTGTGTGTGTGTGTGTGTGTGTGTGTGTGTGTGTGTGTGTGTGTGCTTTCTTGTAAAATTTCATGCACATTATTTTTTTGGATATGACATTTCTCAGTCTTTTATTATAAATACATTTTTATGACTCTTTCTATGAAGAAATAATTGTTGAAACTATTGATGTTTTAAACATATCTAAAAATTTTTTGTAAATTTATTAAGTTTATGCTTCCATAAATATTGACAAAGCTTCGTGTTATATCATAAACCAAATTGGTTTCATTTTAATTATGATCTATCATTCCTAAATTTATTAGTTAGACCTTTTCATGATAAATTTACCTTATATGTTTGGACGCTATTTGTATTAATAATTCAAAGGTTTTTGAGTCTCATAAATATACTTTGATTTATCTTAATATGTTTATGGGTTGTTTTAGTGTTATATATGTAGTTCTAAAATGAAATATTCTTATATAGAGTATTATTTCATGAATTGTTATTCCATGGACTCCCTCCACATAGTCTTGGACTTTTCTTTTGACACCCCACACTTAAGGGTTTTGTTTATTTATCTAACTCCATTTCTTTTTAAACTGACTTACTTATAGTTATCTTTTGCATGCATGAATTTATTTTCACCCTGAGGCTATGAGTCAATCGAAACATGCACATTTGTTGTGAACTTATTTGAAATGAACCCCCCATACTCGGACTGTATTGCATTAGGATTTTAATCTCTAAGACTCTGAATTAATATGGGGATGCCACTCATCACTCTCACAAATTTTCATAGGTTCGCACAACCAATAAATTTGAAATAATATTGTGAGATAACCAAGTGTATTATGTGACTCTAAGCAATTATAAAGTGCCACTTGTCATAACCTTAAACCTCACATATTTAAAACACATTTAAAAGGAACTTGGTGAATCATTGACAACTTTGATGCTCAGAGTTAATCTAAAAGTGCAACATGTCACATTTTGAGAGATTGTGTTATTCACAAGCCACTACCAAAGAATTTGATTATTTCTAAAACTCTATGAGCCCAATCCAATTCTATGATGCAACATACCAGTTTAAATTAAACATGCTATATGGGGATCATTCCATACTCTAAAATGAACTGTACAAGTTTACTTGAAAGTGGTGAACAAGTGTCCAAGACACAAACACTCAAACTTTGACTAGGTTATTTCAAAGCTTCATGCAGTCCACATGGTAATAAATCTATGTGTCCCCCACAACTCCAAAGTTATGTGATGATAAAATTTGGATGTCCTAGATTTATTTTTCACATAAAATCCATGAGCAAATGGAAAAATCAAATCCCATGTTCTAGAAAAAAACATAATTACGTCATGAAAGGACATCCTTCTAATAAATGCACACAAATAATGCAACTAAAATTATCATTAAAGTTTTATGTGAAAATTAAAATAACTTTCAACTTTATACCTTGCATTTGTTTCTATATCAATTATCATCAAGAAAGCAAAGTTTGGCAAAATTATAAAATAACTTTCAAATTATGCATATTTGAACTTAAGCAATTACAAAGTTATTAAGCATTTGAACTTATAAACATATCATAAAGAGAAATCAAAATTGATTCCTCTATATTTTATTATGGCACACCATAGGTGTATACAAATACAACTTTCATCTAATACATAGTTGGGTTAATCACTACAATGCAATTTTCAAAGAAGTGGAAATAGTGAGAGTAATTCCATATGATGTTGACACCCCATCCACAGATATAGAATATTTAGAATGCCTTATTTCCATTTTATATGGAGATATCCATTAAAAAAATATTAATCCAATTTATTCCCATGCATAGATCTATTTTTTAATCTATTCACTAGATTTGTATATAAAAACAATATGGTTTGGTCACCTAATCAAAAGCATCAAATAACATTCATCACAAGAATACACTTTGACAAGTATCACCATTTACCACCCCACATATATATATATATATATATATATATATATATATATATATATATATATATATATATATATATATATATATATATATATATATATATATATATATATATATATAATCAAGTAGTGGATTTATAATGGTTGAATAATTATGACTAGAGAGACATCCTTAAGGATTGGCTTGAAAACCCAAACAATTGGACTAACATGGAAGAAGTTGATATTTCCCCATAAGGAAGTTTGGACTTAGCATTAGGGTTAGAATGGTAGTGATGAATTGGCTATAAGAGATGTTGATGGTGTCCATGTTAATAAGGATTTGGTCCCTCTACTCTTTATTATTATCAATGATAAACAAGTCCTTGCTTGAGGAGAAATCATCTTGTTCAATCTGATATAGCAGGTAATGGGGATAAAGCAGGGGTAGAACTTTAATATGATGTCCTATTTGTTAGATTCTACCTATGTGAAAATCAAATTTGATATTAAAAAATTGCCAAGGTCATTCCCTTATTTTCAAGACTTTGTTCACATACAATATAATAAGTTATGTGCTCATATACAAACATTTTATCAAATAAAATTACAATTTTTTCTATCTTCTAGAGTACTTATCAATTAATGAAACACCAATTCCCAAGCTTTTTGAGGAAATAAGGAAGTCAATTTTGAGCATGGAATCATATTCGTACTATCCCAATTGCATAGTAAAAATAATTGAAGATATTATAATATATCCTCTCAAGTTCTCTTACTATGTGCAAGATAAGCTAACATAGATAAAGATAACATGCCATATATTTCATTGAATTTTTGGAGTTTGTAAGTAGAAGAAACAATCAGTGTGGCCTCCCACACCATTCAGGATATGGAGAATTAATTTCAAAATGTGACCATCATTACAAACATTAGCTTCACACTAGTATTCCTTTAATTTTGAAGACCATGACTTGATACAGTAGGATCCATTGGGGAATGTGAAGAAACATCTACTTATGTTGAAAGGGAAACTCAAATGGGGAAATAAGCAAAAATCCTCACCCCAATTATAAAATTTAAATGAAAGAACAAGATGATGCGTAATTTTAAAAATGAACGAGAGTTGCAAGTGTGGTCAAACAACAATAGTAACCACAATAAACCAAGTCTCAAGGGATAAATGAAAGGTCAGATACTCAAGCTTCTTCTTCTAGATCACCATACACATACCTTCATCTCAAAATGAATTTATTTCAAGGGCATTTTCCACCTAAAACGTCTTCAATGACAATGCAATCACCTCAAGTAACCTAGTCCCCTTTTTCATCTCATATTATTGAAATTCAAGATATTACACCTTCTACCATGCAAATGTCTCCACCTAGAATCCCATAATAGCCATTACAATCCTCTATGTCCATGACTATAAGTTATTATATTCTAGAGATCCATGTTGCTTCTACATCACCTTACTTATAAGATGTAATAACATCATTATATACCCCTACCCCAATGTTTAAAATTATTGTGTATACTCCTACTGCTCTTATAAATAGACTCCCCATACTCCTCAAGAATATACTAGGTATATGGCCTTAAAATCAATGACCAAGAGTGCTCAAGCTTCATTTACACCTATTATGAGCCAAATTGAGTCTATTACACACCAAGGAGCTAATTCAATGGCAAGTGTGTCCTCCATAGTTTCTCCTCCTTTGGTCAGTCTAATATAACTAGATAAACAAGTCCTTCTCGAGAGTGTTGAATTATAGTCTAAACCTTATTATTCTACATTAACACCTCCATCATAGCCTAGGACACTTAAGCCTTGATGTCAATGGGAGAAACTTTCAATATTTTATTTACTTCCAGAGTGACTGTCATGTCTCGAATGCCAAGCATCATTGGTAGAACAATGTCAAAGCTGAAAGGTCCTAAAGGAAAAGGGTTGTTTCATGCCATCCCAATGTGTTTTCATGTGGAGGAAAGAGAGACACAAGTCACTACATGCATTGGACATACACCTTTGCATATCTCTATGACATATAAGAGAGATAGTATTTCCACAATCCCTGAAGTAAGAGTAGATGTTTCTAGTAGAAACTGTGAGCTAAATTTTTGAATCAATGTTTCAGGGCATGCTACGTGAACCATCACTAGGATGAGAAAACATGTTCTCTCATCCTAGTGATGGTTCAGGTAACATGACTTGAAACATTGATTCAAAAATTTAGCTCACAGTTTCTACTAGAAACATCTACTCTTACTCTATGACATATTATGCACCAATCACATCATTTTCATATTCCACAATTGTTGTTTCTCTCCTGTCCATCATTATACCCTCTTTCCCTTCATTTATTTCACACATTCCATCCACTATTATTGTTCCAAACATTCACATTGCAACAACCACTTCTTCCTTGGCCAATGTGGTACTACCTATTGTGATTGTGGTATCCACACCACCCACTACTTCAACAATTGCATTTCCACAAGAAGATGAGGACTAGATTGAAAGAGTGCAAATGGAACAAGCACAAAGGTCTAAAATGGTTATAAAATATGAGAATGAAGCAAAGTCAAAATTTGAGTAGGCTACAAGGAAGTTTAAAAGAGTTACCACCTAGAGAATAACACAAGAGGGAAATTTAATGATATATGAGACAAAAAAGAAACTCCATACTTTGAAAAATAAAAATAGGAGAATAAAAGGCCATGAAAGTAGTGAAGATGAGATGGTTGAGGACCTTGAATAAATTTTAAGGTCTTCTCATCAAATGAGTAAGAAAGTATTTCAAAAGATGAAGTACAAGATAATAAAATTACAATGTAGAACTAAAGCCTCTGTTCCAAAAAATCTTGTAGAAAATGTAGATAAGGCTATCAATTATTTATTTGAATTATTAATAAAGGTAAATGAAGAAAAAATAAAGAGAAATTTATTACAATCTAAATTTAAATGCTATTCGGTGCAAATCAATTTGATGGAGGTATGGTCAATCTTGCTAAAGTAATCAAGAAGGGGATGTTTCCAAACCTTAAAATAATGACCTTGTTTGATGTTCGCTTGTGTTAAAGTTTTTTCATTCACATGAAAAATTATTTAGTATGGTCAAAGGGCATGGAAACTATTGTGGATCCAATCAATGATTGTTCCATTAGGATTCTGGGCTTATTTGTAGAGGCCAACATCTCTTCCTTATTCCTACCTGACAACAAACTCATTGTTTCTACATAGTTTTTTACATAGTTGGCTTCCTTTATGTCTAAATTCAAGAGAGAAGCCAAGGATGTAAACAAGAGTGGAAGTAAAGAGGTCATTCACTTGATCATTTATATGCCATAGAAAAGATACAATATGCCAATGTAATTCAAGATTATTTCCACACTCCATTAGTCAACCAGACAATCTTATTGACATGGGCAGAGAGACTATTTAGAACACCTATTATTAGCCTCGATAAAATAGATAACAACTTTAGGTATGCACATAAGCATTGCAGATCCAAAAGAAAATTACTTCAAGAATTGAAGACAAGTCTAACTGAATTGTAGATCATAAGACTATTTTCAATTTTCTTGCTTTTAAAGCATTCTACCTTTAAGCATGTCCTAGATTTAGGATAGCATTAGAATGCAATTTTATTCTTGCATGCAAATTGTTGATTTTTGGACAAGGCAATGTCTATCAACTCTTATTTTTGCTCTTTGTATTTGACTCTTTTAGAAGAGGAAGTTTTTTCAAGGCTACGAAATTTTAGAAATCTCTTGGAATGTTCACTGAGTTGTCATTGTTTTGGCTTTCTCAATTCTTAAGTTGTGTATGATTTTTTTACTAAATTGATCGGTATATGAAATTAATTTGTTCTTTTTGTGGATTAGTTAAATTTATTAATTAACTAGTTTAATTGTTTCTATAATAAAACTTATGTTATAAAATTGAATATGTGGATTGGATGTGATTTTTAGATATCCACTATAGTTAATTACCCTTCAATGATGTCACTCAAAATCGAAAATATGAGGGTTTAGTTGTTTGCATGCATGCCTCCCTACCGTACACTTGATGACAGTGACTACATATTTTCTCTCCCATCTGCCATACTATCGATCTTTACAGATCAAGGTAAGATTTTTCGTTTAAAAGTGCATTTACTGCACTGAGTTGGCTTCCCCCTCTACCCTTTGGGTGGATTTTTTCACATTCTTTGTTATAAATGGCCATCGCCACTCATTATGCATCATTTGATGTAGGTGTTATTGGTGGGAGTAATAGCAAGAATGGTGTCGAAGTAAGCATATAAATTTGTTTCAAAGGTCTATCATGAGGTAATTCTCTTAAACCTGACACACCTATGCCTGATATAGTATTAGAATTGCTTGAGTTTGATAAAGCTTGCAGCTATTTTGAAAATTTTACTCTTGTTGATTATTTTGTGGGTCGAATCCCCCTAGAGAGCCTCCTCAAAAAATGGGTCCATAACTACTAGCAAAATTATGGGGTTAAATTGGAAGATGTCCAAAACCTCACCAAGGGCTTTTTTCTATTCCGTTTCAGTAACCTTGACCACTGCAAGGCCATTATAAACCACAGGCCCTAGTTCATACACAACACTTTGGTTGTTTTTTCTCACTGGACCAGGAATTTTTAAGTTTCAGAGCAGGCCAAACTCAAAATCCTAGTTTGGATTGAGTTCCTTGGGTTGTCTTTGCCCTTGTGGAATTTTATAGACCAGCTTATCAAGCCATTGGGGTGTTTCAATTGCCATGAATAGTCTAAATTTTATGCCTCTCACCCCCAACAAAGGGTCTATGTCGAGATCGAGCTTGCTAAGGGTCTCAAAGAATCCATTGATATTCAAGTTGGTGATAATCATTTCACTCAGTGAGTGTTATACATAAATTTTCTAAACACCTACTTTCATTGTCAGTCATCTTCCCACATGATTAGGGAGTGTTCACTCATGGTCCCCACTTCCACCATGTTCCAAGAATGTAATGGGTCTGACCCAAAACCCTCAGTTGGTACCTTTGATAGGTGGACCATGGTCAATAACTGTAAAAAATCTCCTACTAGAGCACCTACTAAGAAAAATGCTTCTCGCCCATCACAAGCCTCCATTGTTTCCACTGCTTCAGCTAAAACACCACCATCTCTGTAGCCTTAACCACCTAAACCCATTTTGTGCTCACCACAAATGGCCACCACCATTGTTCCTCTATCAGCCTCTGCTACACTTAGTCTCCCTTCACAACCCCCTTTGGGGGTGAATGGCTCAGATTCTATGAACCTTGTTACCTTCAATAGTAAAGTTGTGTTATGTTGGTCCCGTAGCCCTTCACCCTTTGGTGAAGATGAATATGGGTCGCATAAATGGCAACCCTTTAATTTAGGATATTTTAGAATCCTGGATAGTGCTTTCAATAGGTTTTCAGACCTCACGAAAGATGGAGATATGAATCTTGATATTTCTCCATGTGAGTCTATTCATGGAATGTGAGAGGTCTTACATATCGAATGTGAAAGTATATGTTCAAGAATAGTTTTCAACTCTTTTCAAACATGAAGATTTTATACTTACAAGAAGTCAAGATTATCGACTTCATGTTCCATGCTATGGCACACATAATCTGGCCTGGGGCCATCTGTCAGGCCACTCGTCATGAGTCTGATAGAGGAGGGGTAGTGACCTGATTGGCACCCAAGCTGCCCCAACACATCATCTCTTAGGGGTTCAACCACTTAAATTGAGTGATTTTAACACTTTTTTATTTTGACAACCACATAATTGGGTTAGTTAATCTTTATGCTTCTAATGATGTTGTTGAGCATACCTTATTATGGATATGGTTGGTTAACTCACTTATAGATGTTCACTAGATTCTTTGCCATGATTTCAATATGGTAGAATCACCAAAAGACAAAGAAGGGTGGCTTCCCATGCGGTGGTGTGTAGGAGAACATGAGGCTTGGTTCTATCTGTGTAACAAACTCGAGGTGTTTGACCCCAACCACCACTGATAGAAATATTTAGACTCGCCCTGGTTCACTTGGTCTAATTTTTGCCAAGGTGAGGATAAGTTGCTCAAAAGACTTGATCAGGATTTGTTAGTCGAACAAGATATTTTCTATTTTGCACCTATACAAGATCGATCGGTCTTGGCTATACCTGACACCTTTCTATCTGACCATCTTCCCATTTACTTCAATGTTGAGTGGACTACCCCTCAATATTGGGTGCCTACTACCCAATTTTACCTCAACACTGCCCATCTCAAGCATGAACATACCTTGAATCACATTGGTCGTATATGGAATCTTGCACCAAGACCCACTAAGTTCATTAGTTGGATTATGTGGTGATCTGATCCCATCAAACATACTACCACCTTCCTTAGAATATATGGCAAACAGGTTGCCTAATTTAAAAGGCATATTCAACATGCCACCAATCAAGAATTTATCATAGCCTCCCAAGAGATAGAAGCCTTGCCTTTTAATGTGCAACTACAGGCTCGTGCAGCTAAATGGAGGCACAAACTTCAAGTTGCGAAAGCTTACAATGCTAGAGGAGCTCAGTTGCATGCTAGAATGCATTAGCTCAAAGTGGGTGACAAAGTGACCAAGGAATTATTTGTCTTACTTCGGTTTCGATAGGTGGTTCATAGGATTAAGGCCATTAAAGGTGTAGCTAGATGCCTAACCAAATTACTTGAGGTGCTATAGGAATTTGTGGCTCACTACCAAGAGGTGTTCACCTCCCAACCAGCTACTGCTGCTAGACAAGATGCCCTCAACCAATGGTTGGGAGTTGTGCCCTGTAAGCTTTCAAACACCTAGACAGTCATTTGTGATTGACTTCTTAGTCTTAATGATCTTAAGGAAGCCCTTTCATAGATGGCCACTGACAAGGCTCCTGGAATTGATTGGTTTCCATGTGAGTTTTACCATTCTTTATGGGACATTGTAGGCCATGACCTTCATCAGGTTTACCTTGAAGTTATGCATACCAATTCTTTGGGGACTCTAATTAATCAGGTCAATATCAAGTTCATTCCCAAAGCTAGAGACCCAGAAATCCTGACTAATTGGAGGCCTATTACTCTTTTGAGTGTTTCCTATAAGATCATTGCCAAAGTTTTAGTCTTTAGGATCAAACATATCCTTCATCTCATTGTGAGGAGTGAAAAAACTAGTTTCATTCAAAATCATTATATTCTGGATAATGTGATAATTGTTTGGGAATGCATGGAATGGGCTAGAACTTCCAATCAAAAAGTTCTTTTTGTCAAGATTGACTTCGAGAAAGGCTATGACCGCATAGAATGGCCCTTTATCACTGCCATGTTTTAGGCTTTTGGCTTTGGACCAAAATTTGTGCACACTATTAACATGCTCTTTCAAGATGCTGGAGCGTGCATCACCATTAATGGTGTCCAGTCTCACAGGTTTGAGTTCCATAGATTGATCAGATAAGGTTGTCCACTTGCCCCTACCCTTTATGTGCTTGCTATAGAAGGTTTTAATTACCTGTTAGCTGACTATAATTTTATGGGGCTGGTTAAAGGTATCTCTCTTCCTGCCTTGGATCGTCAATTGGTTAATAGTCACTTTGCGGATGACTCCTTTCTTACTCTTCAAGAAGATGAAGAGTCGGTTAGGAATGCCATGTAGTGCCTTGATATTTTTTTTTGGCTTCAGGATCTTCCATCCAATGGAGAAAGACCCAATGCTATAGGAAATCTTTGTCTCCTAAACCCCCTTGGCTTGAGGGGTACCAATGGCAATGGATCCTCCCTAGTGTTCAATTTAAAATCCTTGGCATTCCTTTTGTCTTTCAAGCCTCCCCTACTGATCTTTGGTCATATGTCATAAAAGGGTTGAAAAAAATTGCCTATTGGATTGTTAAGCCTCTTACTCTGGCTAGGAAATCTTAGATATGCTCTATGGTCTTCGCTGCCACACATGTTTACTATTCTTCTTGTTGGTCCCCTTCTAACGCTTCCTATGGCAAGTTGGAAAAGCTTCTTTGTGACTTCCTCTAGGCCAATTCTGAGGGCCATCAAGGGTTTCACAGAGTATCTTGGGCCATTTGATGTAGGCCTAAAGAAGCAGGTGGCATGGGCTTTATAGATATTAAGCTCCAAGGCATTGCTCTTAGTGTTAAGTGGATTATTCAAGGATTAGAAGGAGATGAAGCTTGGAATATCGTTATCAGAAATTGCATTGCTCAAAGATCTCCTCTTGCCAGAACGGCATGGTGGGGGCTTGACATGCATACCCTCCTCCTCACCCCTGTGCCTATTAAAATCACTGGCTCTTTTGTCACACAAAGCATATGGAAGAACTGGGAGAAACTTAAATCTCGTCTGGTCTGGGTTGGAGATGGATTCAGGACAAGCCTCTCTATTAATTCTCGTTCTCTTTGGTGGTCCCCTATTCTCAATTTCCATAATGCTCCCTTTGACTTGGTGCCTTGGATAAAAAGTCTTAGGCTTTTTAAAAAGGGTATTCAGTACATTGGCAATCTTTTCTGTAAGATATCTCGGAACTGGTTACCCTAGGAGATTGTGAAAGATAGGTTTCATCTTAACAAAGAGGACAAAGAATCTCTTTTTGAAATTCAGAATGCCATACAAGATGAGTATCTACACAAAATTGGAGTGTCTTCTCTCACCCTGTGGTGGAAGAATTGGAATTGGCCTATTGCCACTCCTTTTTGCCGCTATGCCCCTAAGTTGGGATATAATATTCTTGATCCCCAGCATATTGATACTAAGGTTCTTAACCAATGATGGAGTCTTAACTCTCTTCACCATGTCTGGCTGAGGAGATTCAATAATATTTGGGAGGCTCTGTTGGAGCCTTAAAAAGCTCACTTTCTCTGGTGCATTATGTATCATGGACTACTTGTTGGAGACCGGCTCAAGCAGATGGGGGTCCTCAATCCCACTTGTCATGCTTCTCGTCGTCCAGAAACCATTAAGCACCTTTTTTGGTTTTGTCCCCATGCTCAATATGCTTGGAGATGGATTCACTCTCTTTTTAAACCATTCAGCCCTGAAATGTTTACCTAGAAAATGGCTCTCTTGAGGGACTCAACTTTGCCTCCTACAAGATACAACATATTTTGGCAAAATTTTTGCACTGATATTTTATTTCAAATTTGGATGTCTAGAAATAAAGCTTGTTTTAATCATGAAGCTATGGAAATTGGTTTTTCAATTTCTTACAAAATTAATGTAATCTCAATGTTACCCTTCAAATCCAGAGTCAAATGGAGAAAGTGCGATTCAAGCTTCACCACCTGCAGGAGTTGTTGGATCATTGGGGTAATGCCCCTTGTGCTATCAGTCAGGAGACACCCGATCACACTCCTCGAGGATGTGGACATGGTGGCGCAATCCAGCATTTGTGATCTCATAGCCACATGACCTGGAGTCAGAGGAGCTCCTCTCCCCAATCTCGTTGGCCATCTCCTCAAGATGGGTCGTCTCATCGTGATAGTGGCAATCGAGGAGGCTGGGTGGCTCCCCAATAGGACAAGTTTTTGTGCCTTGCGCTTGCCATTTATTCACCTCGATAGACTCCTAAACAACTTCAGCAAAATCAAGCAACATAATGATGGGTGGGAGCCTCTTACCTTGGATGAGGGCCCCCCAGCTGATGGGGGATGGGGAGGGAAGCCTCAGGTCCTTTCGTCGCCTCCGTCGCCTGCTACCATGTTCGTTGTTGTTGCTTAAGGATATGGTTTTCTGGTGTATTATCTCTTTTTTTTTGTTAGTGTGCACACGTTAGACTTTCTGGCCAATCTGGCCTTCTAGATGCTTTCATCACTTTCTTGGAGCTTATTTAGCCCAGTGTGCTTTTCTGGTGTGATTCTTCCACCCATTTTTTTTGTATGACTAGTATTTTATTCTGTAAGTTTTTTATATAATAAAAGTGCACTTTTCAATCAAAAAAAAAAAAAATACCCTTCAAAGTAACATTCCAGAAAATATTCACAATTATATTTTCCTTTTAACTCTCGACTATATTTGCATAAATCCGAGCACTAGCTAGATTTAAGTGGATATCAATTAACATACTATGAAAAATGATTGGATGAAAACACATCAATGTCTTGGAGTGGGTCACAAACTTATATCAACACAAATGCCTTAGAATATAGTTATTGTTACATGAAATTTAATTGTTTTTCTTTGAATTGAATACATTGTATGATAGAGAATATGATAATGTGTTTGTCACAATTTATGTGAATACTTAAATCAATGAATAATGGTTTACATGCAATGAAATCTAACAACAATATTCGCTAATACAATATTTAAATCTCCTTTTGTGCTCTACCCTCTTCTCCTATTCCATTATTTATGTCAAAAGTCTTTTAAATAAAATAACATTACTATCAATATTCATCTCATATTAGTTTTATATGTCATTACAAAAATGACTAACTTACAACAAGATTTCTCAAATACTAAACATTTCCACTGTTATGACATTGCTACTTCCTAACACTTATTCATAGAAAACCATATTCCTCTAACTAATATCGCAAGTTACTTTTGACAACAAAAAGCTTGTACAAACAAATACTTTCTCAGAGGTACCTGACATTCCATACCCTCGTTAATATAACATTAAATATTTAACTGGTTATTGATCTTCATATTTTGATTTGTTTAATAAAACAATTTAATTTTTTTAGGCATTACATGAATCACTGAACTACATAAAATATTAAAATGTCAGTATCTCTGCCCATATTTGAAAAATAAACAAATAACTGATTTACAAGTTTACTATAAAAATAAAAATAAATCTCCAAAAAACACAAATTAAGCCTTCAAATCCTTAAACCGTCTACACGCTAATAGCTCTTATTAACAAAACAGTCCGAGAATTGATCTTCTCTTATAATTTGGCAAACTTTCTGAGTGCGTCCGCAGCACCGGATGCGGACTTGGGAACAGGCATACCTGATAAAAATGTTACCCTAGAAATTGCCATCACAGACTTTTCAGGTAAACTTGAAGCCTCTATTTTTGAAGAAAACAGAGATTCTGAGATCTTCCATAGTTTCACTTCCCATACCTGTCACAATAAAACTACTGCTTTGAAATGAAACAAGCAGAATTTTATTAAATGATCCCCTCCTCAGAAATTGGAATTGTAAAGGCTTTGATAAATGGTTGGCAATTGGTGAAACTAACCTGGACTCTTTTGCCAACGACGATAGGTTTAGCCTGTGCAAAGACGTGATCTCCCAAAGCTGCAGCCCTCAGATGGTTGATATTGAGCCCTATGCCTGCAATTCTCTGAAACCCCGAGGCAACATGTGCTCCCATGCTTGCCAGACCCTCTGATATCAGAGCAGACACCCCTCCATGCAAAACCTTGAACGGCTGCAAAAACACACAAATTTAGAAATCCCAAAAAGATCCTAACAAAGGCTGTTAAATCCAAAAACAACATACTTGTCTTGACTCACAGAAGACATCTTTTTAAAATCAGAATAAGGATTATTGATTTCAAATAACCTACTTGGCAACAACTTTCTGTGACTTGAAAACGCCCTGAAACAGACTCCCCGTTCACCAATTCAACCTTAAATCCAAATACTTGCAGAGCTACATCTGGTGAGCCTGACTCTATCTGGCTTTCTGCCATTTCCCCACTCAAATACCTTTTTTGTCAAGAAATATTCCTGTGACCTCTCCTTGCTTTCCAACCTCTGCTCTGCAAATTTGGTCAGCATAATTAACACAGCAACCAAACTAATTGGAACACAACTTTCCGACTAAATTAAGTCGGCAGACGGAGAAAGTGGCAGATGCACCTAACTCCGGAATCTGGAAATTTTCTTGATGAACGATGGCATCAATCTTTAAGAAAAAAGTTTTTAAATCTTGTCATGAACAGTTTGAAGATGAAGTATTGTCTTTACTGATTGCTTTAGGCGGATCCCACGCTGGTTGAACGGTCGTTGAGTGGAGAATTCATGTTTTATATTTGAGGAGCGGGTAGGTCTAATGGTAGGCCATCGTGTCACTCCCAAAATATTTATTAAAAAAAATCATATCATTTATTTATTTTAATTATTATTGTATATTATTAAATTTAAAAAATTAAATTAAATTAAATATATTTTTTTAACAAATGTTATAAATTAATTTTATATATGCATTTTAATTTAGTAAGGAAGAATAGTTTTTTTTGTTTCAATTTAGATATGGATAGCAAAAGAGTCCATAGTTGAATATATTTAGTTGAAATTTAGGTGTAGGATTAGCATGTGATTGTACAACTTTGACCAAATAGTGGTGCAAAGTAATGAATCATATGATGACACATCACCCTCACGAGCGTATATACACGTGTTGGTCACACTTATTTTTTAGTGTATTGTAAATTTCTCATTTTATATCAATGCAAAATGTGACTTTCTCTCCATTGAAACATGCCAAACGAAAAATGTGACTTTCCCTCTACTTGAACTTTCAAAGCAACATTTTCTATAAATCAATTAAAATCTATGTGAAGTCCTTATTGAGCGACCAAGTTAGGGTGCAAGAGCATTGACTCCTCTCCCATAAATTCCATAGAAGTTAAAAAGATATTTAATATGAACTTTTTAGTGTTATGAATGTACATGACATATAAACTAGTATATATATCTTAAATAGATTTATTTTTAAAACAAAGAGAGATTATTTTTGAGGCACTTATTTTGGATTTGTCATATACTATATTGGTTAATGACTTTATTATCTTATCAGAATTTTTTTTTATTGATTCTTAATAGATAGTGTCAATCTAATACAACACTCTATTGGAATGTTCCTTCTAAAGATGCAAGTAAACCTTGTCGTCCACCTTGAACTCATGAGATGTGCAATGTGCATTATTGTGTAGTTTTTAATTCAGCTATTAATGCAAGAGTATCTGGTCTTTCATCCTGGATGTGGTGTAGAAACTTCTATGCTTCCCTTAGCGTGTGACTCCATCCCAAATGGTGCAAAATAAGAAATGTCTATGGTCTCGTTCGTTGGAGCATAAGACCTATTTGGAATGGACTATGCCTCATAGATATATGCAAATATTTGTTTTAGGCATGTTGAATGTAAAACATATTATCATCCCAAGTGCATAGGTGTACACTATTGTACATGCACAACAGATAAATAAGTGTGTAGTTGGCAATATTTATCTATCCATATGTTTGGGAATGAAATGTTTTAGACAAGTCACATGTGGATCCATCATGTAGCACAAAACTTACCAGAAGTAGCTGACAAACTATGAATTATGGTCAGATACAATAGATGTTGCCAACATAAAATGAACCCAAACATGCCTAGAGAAATATCATGCAATTTCCAATACTTTGATGCTCTTCTTTTAGGATACCATGATGGAAATCTTAGAAAACCTATCAATTACAATAAACATAGAGTCATTCTAGTGCTTTCTCATAGGCAATCCATTCATGATATCTATGATGATGGATTCCCATGGCCTAGATGGAACCAATACAAGAGTGTAAAGTCCCAACTTCATGTTCATGATAAACCAAGGATTACAAGACTTAATTTGGCACTTAACTTCTATGCAAATATGAGGCTAGTAGAAGTGTTGTCAATGTCTTGATAATTCCAACATGTCTAGCTATCTTGATATAATGTGCCTCCCAAATGAGTATTTGGTGAGGTGAACCATCAAGAACATAGAGATGTCCAATCTTGTAGAGAATCTATTCAAACAAGTATAACTACATAGTTTTTTCACCCTACACAAGGGAAGTATAAGCTTCTGCAAAGTCCTTGACTATTACTTATACAAAGTTACCATCACTGAAGTTATGTGGGTAAGTGCACCAACTTGGGGGACAAAAAAGGGCCTACCTCGTGGACATGAATTTTATGAAATTTTAGAAATGTGAACTTCTGCAGATAATTAGAGATGGCTACACTCAAAATTTGAAGATGGTATGAAAATATGAATTGTAGCATTTTGAGTCTAGTTTCCAAAAAACTATATTTTAAAAAAAATGGTTAAGTATAAATAGGTCAAACATCTAAAATTTAAAGAGGACCTCCTATTTTTTTAAGAAATTTTGAATTGTACCATTCCGTGCAGCCCACCATTTTTTTAGAATCATTAAATATTGTTAGAAACTCTTTGGTGAATATTTAGATAATATCTAGTGTGTTACAAACTTTTTTTTATATTTATTTGATGAATATTTTTTTATTAATTTTACAATTGAGTATATCCTAAAAATTGATTTAAAAAAATGGATAGTCGGTCGTGCAGCCCACCCTAACTACCTAAAAAAAATGAAATTTTTTTTTTTTATAAATGTGTGTAGAATTAGGCCTAGTTTATTACCATATAATTTTTTTCTCACTTGGATGAATGAAAAACAAATTAGATAAACATGAATAGGCATGTATGGGTGCGCCATGTAGTGGCCTAAAAAAGATGTTAGAAATAAATATAGTTTGAACCCTTAAAATATCCCAAAAATTATAAAAATCATACACTTAGAAAGAGGAAAATGTGCTCATCATAACAATAATATTTTTTTGAATTTTAATGTTGAAATCTATAGTTTATTTGGCAATTAAAGTTGAAATTTGTTGGTTTTTCATAAAACTCTCGATCTCGATTGCAAATGCACAATATTGAGCCTTTGGCTCAGAAATCCAAGTCATTTATGAGCCTAAAGGCTCAGTTTTCAATCTAAATTCAAATAACACGTACACTTTGCTTTGGTATAAGTCCAAAACCAACTCCGTGAGCATTTTAGAGTTGCACATGAAGCCAACTTTGTCCATAAGCTTACATTTATATTGTTACATTTATTTTCTTATACTTTAAATTTATTTTAGTAAATATAAGAAATTAGGGTCACTCAACATCTGATAGGTTTGGTCTCAAAGTTACACGACTTAGATGTGGAAATAATTTTTCAAAATCCAATCAGATCAGTACTTAGGCATTTTTAGGATCTAAGTATTAAAACTAGGGATTTCAAGATATAAATTTTGTAACTGATATCCATTTTCGGTAAACATATAGTCATTTATTATGTTTTTATGCCTTATGGATTGATTCCTAGCATTTATAGGAGTCTTAATTTGTCAAAATTCAAGTTTTCAAACCACTCACTTTGAAATTTATGCAAAGTGGTGTTACTGGGGTAGCATAGGTCACATTGATGACCTACACACATCAAACAACCACTTTACATGTTAATTTCACTTGATCATCGCCCCTCCCTCATCCTTGATCACTTTATACTCATCCCTCATTACCCCTAATCACTCTCTCATCAATATTCATTGTCCCTAATCACTACCTTATTGACCCTCATTATCCCTAGTCATCTCTAATCACTCCCTTATCATCCATAATCACTCCTCCATTGACCCTCACTATCCCTCATCATCCCTAATCACTCCCTTCCCATCCTTCATCACCCTTAATCACTCTTTTATCATCCCTAATCAAACTTAATCTCTTCCTCTTCCCTACTCACTCCCTCCTCATCCCTCTTCATCCCTAGTCACTCCATTGACCTTAGTTATCTCTCATCATCTCTAATCACTCGGGATTATCATCCCTAATCACTCCATTTATTATCATCACCCCTCATCATCCCTAATTACTCACTTCTCAGCCCTCATAATATGTAATCAATCTTTCTTCATCCCTCATCATCACTAATCACTCCCTCATTGACCCTCACCATCCTTCATCACTCTATCATTGACCCTCACCATCATTTACCATCCCTAATTGCTCCCTCATCATCTAGCATAAGTATATACTCTAAATATATATTTGATTCTAATCATATATTATTTAATCCATTATAATAAAAATTAATTCTTTTCTAGGACTTGTGTTGTCAATACCCATTTGTGATAGTCAATTTTATTACTGAATGAATTAGATGATCTTCCAAATTTATAGTCAAGTAACATAAGTATTAACAAAAAATAGAGTCTAAATTTTAGTTCATCGATTTATCTTTGTTGTGCAGCTGACCAAATGAAACTTTATTTAGTTCCACCTTTGGTAATTTGATTCAAAAGATAAAAATTAAACACAAATCTTGTTGGAAATATTGTCATTGATGTCAAAGGTCTAGTATTATTGGTGATAAAGGCCCCATTGCATTTAATGTTGTTTGTAATAAATATATATTGGCTAATATGAGTTAATATTTATTTAATATTAATGAATATATTTTTGGTTGCATATGAGACAAAAGAAGGGCACATGGAGAAGTCAAAGAGCCATGGGGTAAAGACAAAAGAAGGATGAGACACATTTTCCCATGAAGAGTCATCTTGGGGAATACCAAGAGTCACCAAATGAAGACAAAAGAGTAAGGGCACAATTTCTCATGAAGGGACACTTTAAGGAATACGAAAAGTCACCAAAGATAAGGACAAAAGTGGGAAGGATGTTTTTGGTCATGAAGGGTCACCACATGACTTTTCAAAGGCTTGAATATGAAGGGTCATACAAGCTTGGCACAATTTTCCATGAGGATTGAAGGGTCACAAAGGGGGAAGGCCAAAGGTCATTTGGAAAGCTATAAATAAATGCTTGAGAAGCCATTTGTAATATGAGAGATAGAGGTTGATTTGATATTGTAATATCTAGCTTAGAAGAGCAATTGTGAGAGATGAATATGATTTGTATTTGTTATATCTAGCTTAGAAGAGAAAAGGTGAGAGAGAGGAAGGAGATGTTGTATTGATATATCATTTGTTGAGATAGCAACATTGAGAGATAGGTGTGTGGTATACACAAAGGGGTTGGTGCTCCTGTGGGTTGGTGCTCACGAATTGTTGCTAGGTTGGTGCTCGGTAAAAGGGTTGGTGCTCCTGTGGGTTGGTGCTCGGCAAAGGGGTTTGAAGCTCCTGTGGGTTGGTGCTCACGAATTGTAGCTAGGGTGGTACTCAGCAAAAGGGTATGGTGCTCCTGTGGGTTTGTTCTCACGAATATACTTGAGATTGTTCTCTGTGGTTTTTTCCACATTGGGTTTCCATGTTATATCAGGTGTCTCTCTCTATCTTGTGTGATGTTTATTGTTTTAGTTTTATTGCATATCTTGAATGTTTGATTAAATGGAATTTGGTTAAAGGAAAGATTTATAAGATATATGATATACTGATTAACCCCCCCTCTCAGTATATCCTGTGCTTAATAAATCTCTTGTGTAATTTTCTAATTCTGAGAAGATTTAAATCAGATGCAAATTTATTTAGTGTTTCCCATTCCTGTATAACTTTAATCTTGGTTAGGTTCACACATGCACTCCTTGTGTGTGTAATGTGTCCCAAATATTTTATCTCTCGCAAGAAAAATGAACATTTATTCATGTTATCACAAAAATATGTTTCTACAAAATGTGAAACACTAGTTCAACATGGCGTAGATGTTCATCCCATGTTTTCTAAAGATTAAGATGTCATCAAGATAGATTTAAAAAATGGCATAGGTAAAGTGCTTGAGGATGTCATTCAACATATTTAAATGAATGAATTTGTTATATGAGTTAACCCAAAAAGCATAATCAACAAGTCAATAAATTATTCCTTTGTTTTTAAGACTATATTCCAAATGTCTAAAGGTTTAACATGAATATGATGATACCCAAACTTAATATCAATTTTGGAAAGAATTCTACACCATGGATATGGCCTAAAAATGCCTTAAAATTTAAATGAGGATAATATTTCTTCATGTTAATCTTGTTAATATTTTTTTAATTGATTCACAACTTTGGCACAAACACAATTAAATTTCTACAAGACAATGATTTGGGCATGATGTGTCCATGATCCATGATTTCATGGATCCCACTTGATCTATTCATTCTCTATAAATGATATGTTGTATAAAGAGGTTTGAGGTAGATGTCGTTAAGGGATCAAATCAATAGTATTGTTTAGTGTATAGTATGCAGGAACTTACTTAGGTGACTAAAAGATATCCTTGTATTCATCTAGTTTATGGTTTAATTATTGTCTTTGTTATTTTTGGATAAACCACACTATGATACAGTGGCATAAGGATTTAATTAAGCATTTACTTCTTACCATTAAAATCATACTTCTTACTAGAGCTAACAATATTATTGCACTTCCTGGCACTAATTACTGAAAGCTTATGAACTAACTACGATATATGGTATTTCAGATCCAGACAATCTATCACAAAATTTCAAGGATTTACTTCATAGACTACATGTTAATGGTAAATACATGGTTGACCACATGTAAAACATCACACACCTATAATGGTGAGATGTCACAAAGAATTACATCTTTAAAAAGTTTGTTTTTGTACACCAAGTAACACTACTAGGTGGTCCATTTCTCAAGGCCTACACTAGATCATACACTAGCGTATGGTTATGGATGATGTATAAATTTTAAGTTCAATTTTTTAAAATATGGTTTAGGAGAAATTAAATTCTTCTGACTTCCATTAGAAATGATGAAATGTATTGTCTCACCATTTATCTACATTTGTTAATGGAACAATATATTTAATTCATATAATTTCTTGTTGGGGGAAGTAGAGATATTTTTAGTACTGACCATATCATTGGGTTCATAATCTATTATCTACTTAAATTTGTATAGTAATAGATAACTTATACCCATTTCTCGATATGTGTAAGTAGAGAGCTCATAGTGTGACACTCTTCATTATATTGAATATTGAATTTATGAATTAAGCACCACTTTCCAATCTTGGACTACTTGTTCTAATCATTTGAAAAAAAAATCCACTCTCTGGTATGATGACTCAATCAATATACATACAAATAGAAGGCCTTAAATATAATTATTCAGATCATAAAATGTCCCCATATTAAAATAAATTAATGGTGAGTGATGGTGAGGATTAATGAGGGAGTGATTAAGGGATATGAGGGATGAGGAATGAGTGATTAGAGATGATGAGGTATGATAAAGCAGTGAATAGGGATGATGAGGTGATGTAGGAGCAACACTACCCAATATAAATAATGATCTAGTTTACATGTTTAGAGTCTTTAGAAGGTGTTCAAGGTCATAAGAATTATGTAGGAGTCTTTCTAAGTTTCTAGTTTTGTGTCAATTTTTAATTAGAGTTGTATTGGACTTTCCCGCCAAATCTTTCATTTGAATTTTTAAACTTTCATAGAAACTTAAATCTTGTTTCAAGAAGTCCAATGTTGAATTTGGTGTGGTTAGAATTTATCAAGGATTTTATGATGTTAAAACACATATGCCTAAACTCATATTTGAGAAATATGTTAGTAGTTGAGTTAGTTGAGGACACTCTCAACATCCAAAAGAAGTTAGAATTCAATTGATGGATATTTGGTAATAAGAGTCTTGTCCATGACTTATTTTATATTCAAAGTCAGATTCAAGAGATTTGGAGGGGTTAGGATTCGAAAGGATGAATATAAATAACCCCAAACAATTGAATAAAGACAAGTTTTGATTATTTGTAGACAAGAAAGCAAACAGACCCTGCATCTTGTTGAATATGTGCAAAGATAGTTGATAGTGTGCATGATAATGAAACATGATTATTAACAAGTTATTTTTGATATTTATATGACTATTAAGTTTAAAATAACTTTTATTTGATGATGATTATATCATTTTTCATTTTAGTTTCAACTCTTTTGAATGTTCAAATTACAAACTGTATACCTTGTGATTTTACAAACTATGCCTTGAAATCTGAGTGAAGGTTAGAGTCTTGTGGAAAAGGAGATAATATTTGGTGGGATTTTAGAATGTATGATTAATTATTAACTGGATAAAATAATTCCTTAATAGTATTTAAACATATTATATTGTTATTCTGCTAAGGACATTCTATGTTAAACAACACAACCTTGTCTTCTATGAGCAAAAGTTATAAGTATACATCTATGTGAGAAGGTATATGCATGTATTGGAGTGAAAATTCAAATATATATGTTGGTTATTTTATTCTCATATGATCATGAAGTCTTATATTATTTCAAGTAGCTTTCATATATTTGGATGAGCAAAAATAAAACTAGCACAGTCCTACAGTCATCAAGAAACTTAACACAGTCAAAGTGGTATCTCATCGAAATTGGAAAATTAAGTGTTATAGATGGAAGGAATTGAATTTTTAAAGTGTGTAAAAATTTTTAATATGAGTTTCAATCTTCATGTTTATTTATAACCCTTTTTGGAATGAATGAGAATATATAACCTCTTCTCGGATTACTATAGACCTATGACTGAGTACACGGTCTATTCAAATTTGGTTAAGTCAATATACTATAGCATAAAAAGGGAAATATAACACTTTTAAAATGTGAATAGGGTCAAATAAGACCTAATACAATAGTCAAATTCATTATAAACACCTTTGGAAGATTGAAATATCATTTTGACCCTTCTTGGGTCTATGAAACTAGTCCAAACCATGTATTAGGGTTTTTACTTTAAACATGAGTTTTTAGGATTTATAAATATCAATAATTCATGAAATTTGGTGAAAATTTTGAGTTAAAAATTCAAAAATATAATATATATTTTTTAAGTTGTGTAAGTATGGATAAGTATGGATGGAGGAGGACTGTGTGGTAGACAGGGTAGAAGGAAACCTAAAGACCTAATCGGAGAGTAAAAAGAGCCAAAAGAAGTTATCAAATAGTTGAACCAAAGCCTATAAATTTTTGATTTTTGAGGTATATTATAGGGTATCCATAAATGAGGTTGATTTTATTATTTGATTCTGTACAAGAAGAGACTATGACAGAGTAAGAGGTAGTGTATGATATGAGGATTGTGTTGAGAAGTTAAGTAGGGTTGAGAAGAAGTTAGAGAGAAATCAAAGGAGTGGAAGGAAGTTTTTCATATCCATATTAAATCCTAAGGAACTAGAGACAATATTTAATCCATTTTTTTATAAATCGTAAAGACTATTAAGGGGAATAGTCTCAAAGTAAGAGAGATTGAATGCATTGAGTAAGGAGAATAGAACGAAGAGTTTAGTGAGACCATCCAAAGAATGGTGGAGAATAAATGAAATGAAATAAATGTAGATGTGAATTTGAAATGTGTGTAGGGTATAAATACAAAGTGAAATCAAAAAAAGACAAAGTGAAAGCTACATGGATATTAGCAAAGAGCTTGAACAAGTAGAATATGCAATAGGGCTCTACATCATGAGGGATAGTGAGGGGCAATGAGGGAGTGATTCTAAATGATGAATAATTGTGAGGGTCAATAAATAAGTGATTAGAGATGATGAGAGATGAGAAGGGAGTGATTAGGGATGATGAAGCAGTAATTAGGGATGGTAAAGGCCAATGAGGGAGTGATTAGGGATGATGAGGGAGTGATTAAAGATGATGAGGGATGGTTAGGGTCAATAAGGGAGTGATGAGGGACAAGGAGGGATAAGGAGTGAGTTATTAGGGATGAAGAGGCATACTGAGGGTCAATAAGGGAGTAATCAAGGATCATGGGGAAGTGATTAGAGATGACTAGGGATAGTGAGGGTCAATGAAGAAATGATTAGGGACAATGAATAATGATAAGAGAGTGATTAGGGATGATGATGCATGATTAGGAAGTGATCAAGGATGAGTTAAGGATGATAAACAAGTGAAATTAACATAAAGTGGTTATTTGATGTGTGTAGGTCATCAATGTGACCTATGCTACCCCAATCAGACTACTTTACATCAATTTCAAAGTGAGTGTTTGAAAACTTTAATTTTGACAAACCTAAGACTCCTATAAATGCTAGGAATCAATCCAAAAGGCATAAAAACCTTTAAAATGACTACATGTGTACCAAAAATGGATATCAATTGCAAAATTTATGTCCTAAAATCCCTAGGTTTAATACTTAGACCCTAAAAATGCCTAAGTACTGACCTAATTAGATTTTGAAAAACTATTTTCCACATCGTAAGGTATGCAACTATGAGACCAACACTATCAGATGTTGAGTGACCCTAATTTATTATATTTACTAAAATCAATTTAAAATATAAGTTTACATTTATATTAAATAAATGTAAACTTATACTTAACATTTAGAGTAGTAAATATAAGCTTATGGATAAATTTGGCTTCACATAAAACTCCTAAATGCTCATGGAGTTGGTTTTTGATTTATAATAAAGCAACACATATGTGTTATACAATGCATACACATTATTTAAATTTACAATAACATGTATGCATTATTATTTTATCAATAATGCATACACGTTATGAATCGATAATTATTGAGTTATAATTTTAATAGCGTGATCACGTTAATTAAATAACATGATCACATTATTTAATAATGCAATCACATTACCTAAAATGTCCATATAATTGTCCCCCAACTCCGTTCACATACCCATGTATGTGTTTGCTTAGCACTATGATGAGTGCATGTACCAATGGTCGAATAAGGAAATATTTTTACTAGTTATCATTTCCATTATTGTGATTAATCATCAGATGGAATTGATACAAGTAAATCATCCATTTCATATGGAACACATTCTCTAACTTATTTTGCCTATGTAATAATTAAAGTGGCTTATGATAAAAATGAATGATTGTCTCTGAGCCCAAGATATACTGACAACATTTATTTACTTCTTATATAATAATATACAAGTATTTCTCATAGGTGGAGCACCACTAAACCATGTTGTTAAATGTTTATGAGTGACAAAAAATTAGATGTATGTGTTGTGTGAGTACTACATTGAGTGTATATTCAGATGCATTAGTGTGAATCTCAAAGGAGTGGATAATTTTAAGAATTTATAGAAAACATAATAAATAAAGGTACTGCTTGAGCTCCTCAAAAGCATGATGTTGTGTATTTATCCATTGGAATGCTATTTTGGTGAGAAATATTTGACTAAGATATTATGTTATGTGAGAGAAACCAAGAACAAACCTATGGTAGAAGTTAGCAACTTCAATAAAACTACTCAATTGAGTGAGATTGGGTGGAGTTGGACAATATTGAATTACCTTGATCTTCAATGGATCTACATGGATGCCTACATGTTCAGTGATGTAGCCCTGATACTTAATCTATATGGATCTAAATGTACGCTTTTCTAAACTAGATTACAAATTTTATTTGTGCAAGGTATCTATGATGTGATATGTGCTTAGCATGCTCCTCTCATGTCTTTTTGAAGATGAAGATGTCATCCAAGTGGGAGATGATGAAAGAGTTGAGGAAGGGCCTAAGAATCTATTCCATCAAGCACATGAATGTTTTTGACACATTAGTCAAGCCGAAAGGTGTTGACTCTCAATTTTGGATAAAGAAAAATATAAAATAAAACCAAAATTGGCTAAGTATGTATTGAGGTGAGTGAGACAAACTTATCCATATTTAGTTGCCTTTTAAATAAAATAAGAGGTATGAAATTTTCAATATAGTTTCAGTGTGCATGATGAATTATGCATAATGTTCATGAGTAAAGAAACATATTCTTGAAGGATAAGTGCAAGGCTAAAGAAACATAAATTATGATCCAAAGCAAAAAAGGGTCTTATAGATGTAAAGTACCAAAGCAAGGATCTTCTATAGAAGGATATTATAAGAATATGTGCCTCTAGTTACAAATCAAGAACATATTATAGGAACATGCACTAATAATTTTAAAATCATCTAATTGTAAAAATTATGAGTTGGAAAGGGGTCCAAAGAAACCTATAAATAGGGACCTTGGCCTCTCATAGAGAGATTGAATAATTTAATATTTTGGTTAGTCAGGAGTTTTGCAAGAGAATAATTAAAGCAAGGATTAAAGTGGGGCATGGAGGAACATAATATTCCATGAAGGCTTTATGATATAGTATGTGGATAAACAATATTATAATTATGGGTTGGTACACAAGAGATGTACAATGTGTGTAACATTGTAATTAAATATGATGAATGTTGCCTCTAACAATTATGCATTATGTGTGATAGTTGATAGGGTTTGTATGTTTACCTTCACATTTTTATTTCTTTCTTCTATACATCAATGGGGTTCTCAATGTTCTTTTTATGTGCCTTGGGTGAGTGTTTAGGTCTTCGGACCTAGTTACCATGCCATAGTGGTAATTTCAAATGTTTGTCTATTAGTTGTACTCCACTTGGCCTACACAAGGTCAAGGATAAATTGGTTAAATAAAGCACAAAATTTTGGTTATATTTCTAGGACCCTTTTTTTAAAGAGTGTGAAGCTTGAGAAAGCATGTGTTAAGTGTTTTTTTTAATAAAAAATATTTTTTTGTATTGAAACCATATCCATGGATAAGATTTAGAAGAGATATAGGAAATATTGACATAGCACATGATAAAATGAGATGAATTAATCTTCTCCTCAATATTTTCACAAACTGACCAAATAGATAAATTGTTTTGATGAAGCAAGAGGAATCATTAAACAATCAATGTCCCTTGAATTAAAATATCACTTTTTGAGAGTCATAGAGCCATGGGTAATTTTGGAAAACCTAGAAAACCTTTTTTGAAAGCACATAAAGATGTGGGCATGTAAATTAGAAAATGAGTTTGGTGATATTAGTCCAAAAAATTATCTTTTGATTGAGGATTTCATCATCAAGTCAAGTATTTGATACTTATGCTTAGTGATTTAGGAGTTACTAAGACTAATGACTAGATCATCATGAGTATTTTTTCAAAAATGATATATCCCTACTCAATCTTCATCTAAAATCACTAAATTTAACAATATTCATTGGGTGCAACATATATGGCATGAACCTTCGAAATGTTTTATGAATAACTTCAAAGAGAACATGAGAAACTAATTTTCATTAGTGACATCTAACCTAGAGGATTTAAGTAGCATGCATTGGTTTAAAATGAACATAATTTGAATTCACACCCTAATTCAAGCAAAGGTAAGGACCCTACCAAAACTAAATTGAAAACAAAGCCTCAACCTAAGGGAAACCAATCGACTTAACACAACCCTTTTCCCCATCAATAAAAAGGAAAAGGGAAATGGAATGTAAAATTCAACAAGGATTCATGAAATTTTTTTGGTATTTCAAGCCATGATTAAACATCATATTTCAACAAAATTTCACACTTAGAAGTAGAAATAGATAAAATGAAGTTCCTTGCCTCATAGATAGAAGCTACACTTTTTGAAACAACATATAGATCACTAATGTTTGAATGTATTTTTAGTTCATAGGCTTCTAACCATATGGTGAATTAGGGTGCTATGTTTACCTTTCTTAGTGTAAGCTCCACAAATAAAATATTTGTGGGAAATTATAGTTTGTTAGTTTTTTAAGGCAAAAGGTTTATTGAGGTGGAGAATTGAATGTTCAACTAAGTTTTAAATGTTCCATAATCATATGTAAATTTATTATCCATCTATAAAATCACACATTCATTTTAAGGAAAAACCATTGAGCTTACTTCAATTAATTTTTTAATCATAAATTCACAACACTAGTCAGTTGTTATAACCACTAACAAGGTTAGTCATCAAGCCAAAATGTAAATTTTTCATATCTTTGTGTTAATCTAAATTATCAAGTCATGATTTTCCATAAACATGACTTGAGTAAACTCTGGCATGAGAGTTTTGGTCACTTAGGCTATCACTCATTTCAAGACCTCAATAAACATAACATGGCTCATGGTTTTTTGAAAGCTTCATTTAGAGATGGAGTTTTTTCAAGAGCACACCTGGAAAACAACATATGGAACCTTTTACTAAAGGAAAAACTTGGAGGAAAAGTGATAGATAAAAATTGGTTCATAGTGATATTATATCATTCCATCATATTTATTTTCATAAACATAAATATGTGCTTGCATTAATTGATGATTTATCTTTTAAAACTTGCATATACTATTTGAAAAAGAAAAGTGAAGTCTTTGATCACTTCAAAAATTTCAAAGCCCTATTTTAAACAGGTCAAAGTGGAAAATGAAAAATCTATGTGTAGATAATGGAAGAGAGTATGTCAACAATAAGATGATAATATTTTATGAACAAGCACACATACGAATCCATTAAATTTCACCATATACACCCAAATATAATGGTGTGGTTGAACACAAAGATTCTACACTCATGAAAATAGATAATTGCATGGTGCATTCCATGGAATTTCCTCCCCAATTTTAGGCTAAGGAAATTTAATCAATAAAATAGATATAAAATTGTACTCTCTAATTAATAGTGTGAACCATTACTCTTGAAGAATGATGGTCTAGTGTCAAACAAGATGTTTGAGATATTAAGGTGTTTGGGTGTAATGCATGTGCACATATCCCATATTGATAACTATAAATATATATAAAGGAAGGGTCTTAATTATATATTTTATGGATATTAGTAATATGTGAAAGAATATCATATTATTTTACCAGTCACCACTTATGTGCCTTACTATTGGCATATGTTATTTTATGAACAATCATAGTCTTAGGAGCCAATATGGTCCACTCTTCCAGTAGTTTCTTGTTAAGTATAATGCCAATGTCAGAACTTGATTGTTAATGTTAGAATTAATTTTATTTTTATTTTAATAGTTTAGGAGGGTTATTTAATTTATTTATGTCTTATATTAATTTTTTTTAATTATAAATAAATTTTAGAACCTTCTTAAAACAAATCTAGAAGTACTAGTTACAGTCTAGTTCATTGAATGTGTACTTAACTGATCTCAAATCCTTATCTATTCATCTCAAAGAGGTGGGTCACACTTTATAAATCTGATTTAAATAAAATTAATATTATTTGTATTCACTCTTCTATTTATAGATATTTTGGGATGCCTAGCTTGTCTAGTATGTATATTAGTGTGCATGTTTCACTTATCTATTAGAGAGACATTTTACATGATAAACATATCTTATTAGTGAGTTAAACTTGTTATATTGAGTCTGATTTAATTTATATTAGTATAATTTCAGTTAATTTATTTGTTTTAAGAGTTCTATTTATATATTTCACTTGTCATGCTTTGCCATGCATGTTCTTTGTAATTAGTTAGACTTAGCCTAGTTTGTTAATAAAAGATGGCGCAAAAGTTTAGTGCCATTATTCCTTTTTGAAATTATGTTTGCATATTTTTATCTTTGATTTTAATTGAATTTATTCAAAATTAAAAACCAACAATCTAAACAATCTTAATTTTTAGTTATTCAATATCATCAATCACACTTACAATAATACTAGATTAATAACTGATAATTTTGGGCCAGATTGAATGATCACTAACTTTATTTTTAGATTAATTCAAAGCTGATTTTTAATCCCTAAATTTTAAAATTATTTATTTGGTATCATAGCCTCATTTGAGAAAGGTTCAGAATCATTTTAAGCTATTATCAAAAGAATCATGTCTTTTATGAACTCTGCTTCTATGAATATTCTCATTTTTAAATATGACAACTTTTAATATTGGAGAGATTAGGTGAAGAGAATACTTGTATGAAAGATATTTTAGGATAATTTTATTCATGGGTAAACACAACTTATAAATTGGAATATTCTTACTCAAGATCAGAAGAGCAAAAAAAGAAGAAGAGAATGATGATGCACAAGCTTTCTTCTATCTTCGTAGCACCATAGACCCAAGCATCTATCTAAGAATTATTGGATGAAAAATTTCACATGAGGCATGAAATACCATAGATACTTCATATCAAGGCTCTATTAAATTAAGAGAATCAAAACTCCAAACTCTTAAAATTGATTTTAAAATTTTGAAAATATTTGATAATGAAGGTGTTGCATCTCGATTCCTCGCTAAACAAACTATTTGACTATTTATGGATGGTTATAGTGGACACATATGATATTGGTTTATATTTATTACTAATCTTGAGATTTATGCTATTATGGTATAATATAATGTTTTTTAGTTATATGATGATGCATGGTTGCTTATTATGAGTTGGTTAATGTATATGGTTACATTTTAAGCATATTAATGTATTGTTTTAGTTATATTATTGCTTTATGGTTATCATATTATATGATCTAATTACATACGTGTTGTGACATGGACGTAGGATAATTCATCCCTCGAACATGCCAGAAGGAAAGCATCATCAGAGAGGGTGATGTAGATAGATACATTGAAGGTCTACAGAGAATTGGTGAAACTCTGCACACACACACAGTAGTTAGTCACGATAGAAATACATTTGATTACTTATGGTATGTTCAATAATTTTTTGGAGGTTACCTGAGTAGGTGAAATTATAGATGTGAATTCCTTTGTGTGTTTTACATGTTGTGTCATTAATACACATAGAAGTAATTTTAATAAAGGTAAAATTAAAATATAGGTTATTTTGGAATTTGTCATTAAATTACTTAAATATAGTTAAAAATGATAATTTGATTTAATTGAAAATATGAAATTGGGAATTTCATATTAAATATAAAAAAAGGGAATTATCTTGAAAAAGGGAAAAAATAATGAAATTAAATAACAGATTAAAGGTCTTAAATTTAGCAAAAAAAAACCCAAAAACAAAAATCAGGGAAAAAGAAAAGATAACACCTGTTATTTAAGAGGAGTTCTGAATAAAATATATTATGCATTGGAGAGAAAAATCAAGAGAAGAAGCATGGCAAAGAAGAATATTGAGGCACAGAACTGATAGGTAGGTGATTCCTTACAAATTTGTATGTTTTTTTTGTAATATAAAGTTTTGGCTATGTTATATATCAAACTAGAGTGATCTGTATATAGTTCAGTGACTCGTATGAAAGGATAGTGAAATATATTTATGAACAGTAGAACATACACAAAGCATCTATAATTCAATAAGGAATCATTTATAGCAAATATATTTAAAAATACATAGTAAATATTATGTAGTGAATATATTAAAATGTATACAACAAATTATACATAATTATACTGTTTAAATTATACTCTTTAGAGAATTAGTGAATATACAATGATATTAAATGTATAGTGAATTACTAAATATTTATACCCTCTATAAAGAATATATGGTTTAACTCCTACTAAAACTAAAATTAAACTTTAATATTACTGAAAAATTAAAAATCAAAGAACCTAGAAATAGAGGAAGAATATTTTTAACTCATCATTCAAAACCCATGTGGATAGTGTACTCTTTGAACATTGATAAAGATAATAATAAGAAACAATGGAAATCCTAAAATAAGATAGAATTTGTAATTCTCAAAGGCTGAAAAAAGTTAATAGTAAAGGTGGAGAAATTAAAGGTGAGGCATCAAATTATTAAAATAAATAAAAATTACAATTATGCCCAAGAAGAACCCCAATGCACCTGGGTGCCTAGGGGTGAACCCTGGGCATTGGGGCAACAAACCCGTAGTTGTTAGTGGCCAAAATTTGCAAAAAAACATTTTTTGTATTTATTTTTTCCTTTTTCACCAAACCTAATGCAATTAAACAATTAAAAAAACATTCCTTGACCCTAAAAGCCAAAAGTAAAAGCATACTTCAACACAAATGAGAAGAACAAAGTGACAAAAGGAAAAAAACTTGGCTCTTATTTTCTAATTTTCTCATTGGATACTTCAACTCCATTGCTATTGTAGGTTTGAATCTTCATCAAGCATCATTCTAGTCATTTTCCTATGGTGATTGAGGAGCCATTTGCTATCAAGGTAAGTTTTATATTATTTTATTTTTTATCATTTTTTAAATTTTTACTAGTTTATAACTGTTGCCCTAGGGTTTATTTTTATTTTTTAATTTTGTGTTTATTTTCTAACTTATAGTTATATATACTATTACTAAAATGTCTCGTATCTCTTCCTACACTAGCCAAAGGCAACATAAAATGGACTTGACACACTCACCATTGTGGAAATATACAACACTAATAAACCAATTTTTAGGTGGTGGGGCCTATATTTAGAAATACAATATTTGTGATCCTCAGTTCACAAACTCATACTTTAGGGTGAAAGCACATTTATGTCACATTCATGAATGAATAATCAATTTTATTATGGGGAAGACTAACTCTCCATTACGACATTCAAAAATCCTTGAATTCATCAAGGAACAAGAAGATGTAGATGTGGCGCATGCCATGAGACTCAGTCACCCTCTAGCAAAGAAAGACAAGGGATCAGGGAAGCCACCTATTTCCCCAAGTCTTAATGGTGGTTCTTTGGTTGTGCCCATTGGAAGACATATTTTTTTTGGATTACCCTCTATGCAAGAAGAGGCTTATCTTCCAAAAAAAAGAACAATAGGATCATTGGATAGGTCTTTTTAAAATGAAAGCAAGGAGATTGTGGATCAAAAAATTGCATGATGCATATATGAAAATGGGTTGTATTTTAATGTGGTTAGATTGCCATATTGATAAGAAATGGTGAGATCTATCAATGAAGCCCCAAAATATTATAAAGGCCCTGGGTTTGAAAAAAAAATAACCACTTTATTGGCAAAGGAGAGAAAATTTGTTGAAGATTCTTTGGGGAAGCCAATCAAAGATTCATCAGATAAAATAGGGGTCTCCATCATTTTTTATGGATGGAAAGATGTAAGAAATATGCCTCTAATCAATGTGGTTTCAATGTACCCTAAAGGATCAAAGTTTTTTAATGCCATTGATTGTGAGGGGTGTGTGAAATATGTAGAGTTCATTTCCAACATCCTCATTAAATCCATTGAGGCAATTGGACTTGAAAATGTTATCTAAGTTTTAATGGATAATGCCAAAAATTGCAAGGCTATTGGGATGTTGGTGGAGGTGAGATATGGACACATATTTTGGACACCTTGTGTTATCCATTCAATCAAACTCATGTTGTAAAAGATGTGGAAGCAAATTGACTGGATCAAACAAGTGTGATGAAGTTGAGCAAATTCTAATATTTATCACCAATCATTAACACTCTCAAGCCATTTTTAGATCCTTCTTGACATTGGACTTGTTAAAGGTATTTTTATTTTTGTTTTAAAATTTTAACTTTTTTATTTTTTAATCTAGTACTTTTATAACTATATTTTTAATTTTATAATAGGTTGCTCTAAATAGATTCGCTTCTCACACAATCATCTTGAGATAAATTGTGAGAGTATGACAAGCACTTATCAATATGGTCATCAGAAACTTATGGGGTGTATGGAGGGATCCGAGCAAAGAACAGTCCCAAAGAGTGAAAATGTGATCCTAGATGATGATTGGTGGGCCCATGTAGATTATTTATTGAGTTTCATTGAGCCCATCATTAGTATGATCCATTTTACTGACATGGATCAACAATGTTTGGGAGAAATATATGATGGCATAGACTCAATAATTGAAAAAATAAAATTCATCATTAATGAAAAAGAACAAGATCCTGGGGAGAATTTTTTCAAACAAGTACATTATATCCTTGTTGATCAATGGAATAAAATGACCACCCCACTACATCTCCTTTCCTTTGCATCTACTCCTCATTTTTATATCACAAAGATCCTTTCTTTACAAGGATGGTGCCAAAATATAGGGATGTCAAAGTGGATGAAGGGTAAAAATTGGCAATATCAAGGATATTCCCTAATCCTAAAATAGAAGACATGGTTACAAGCAAGTTTGGGGCATTCATTACCTCTCGAGGTCATAGTCTTGGTGCTCTTCGAGATAAATACAAGAAGGATGGTCCTATGTGGTGGTACCTTCATGGTTAAAGATCACTGAACCTACAACCTATTTCAATCAAGATCTTGTCATAGGTAAGTTTTGTATTTTTTAAGTTTTTAAATTTATTATTTAAGTATTTAAGTTTTTCTTTTTCTTTTAAAATTTTAAATTTATGTTTAAATTTGAATATAGGTTACAAGTTCATCTTCTTGTGAGAATAATTAGATCACATATAGCTTCATTAACTCATAAAAGTGCAACAAGATCACAGTTAAAAATGCCAAGGAGTTGGTCTACATACACTCTAGTTTGTATCTTCTATCACATAAAAACCTAGAGTACAAGGAGGGGATGTCAAAGCATTGGGATATAGATCCAAAGGTTGTTGACTTGGATGCTTGCATATCCTACTTATCATTAGATGACAATGGCATTCTTTCAGCTTCGATGACACAAAACATAGCTAACAGGAGTCGTAGTGTTGTAATCCATGTGGTTCTACTTTTAATGAACCACAACATCATGATGATGTTGATGTTCTCGATGAAGGGAAATATGACTATGAAGATTGATTTTTATAGTTTGAACTTTGATGTATCTTGTAATTAATTACACCCATAGGATAATTATTGATATTTGATATTTTAATATATATGATTTATCATTTTATCATTTTTGTTTAATGGCTATACTTATCAAGTTATCATTTATCTATTTAGTGGTTAATGATAATGGCACTAATTTCCTATGTATCAAGCTAGAATTTATATATTTTTTATTTTTTATATATTTTTTATATGGATGAATCCAATATCAAACCCAAGGATAAAAATCACTATACCAGTGAATCAGGTTCTTTGAACCTATACTAGAACCAAAAATAAACTAGTAACATTATGTCTAAGCATATATACATATTTGATTATCTAGTTTAGAAAACATACATTAATTGTATGCATAAATGAATGTATAGCTATATATATTTGTAAGTACAAATAAAGATAATTATGCTCATTTATGTATGCATATGTATCAAAACCAAGTATAGCCTTGTATCCTTTTTAATTTAATGAAGAGTTGTAGGTTATAAAAGGGAAAATTCTAAGTTTGAATTATTTTACTGATTGTATATATAGATGAGGACATTTATCCATAGGTTGTATGAATGGTAACATGATATTAAACAAGTAGGAGTTCAAAGAGCAAACTTATGTATATTGTTTACACATTCTCAGATACTATAATATTAATAACGGCTCTTATTTATAGGTGAATAATAGGGCAGATCTAGTTTATAAAAAATAATAGACTATAACCTTATATCAATAAGATTTTCTTATACAATACAAAATGATGGAATAAGTGGGGAAAGATGTATAAAGGGAGCTTAGAGACTTGACTTTGTTTACAAATTATTTGGAGATTTGATAAGTTATATTTTTTACTAAGGTTCTATCATCCAATATACAAATAGATTATGGTTGAGGGATGTGATGAGAAGGGACTTAATATACTTGGATTTTTATTCTAGTCTCTTATACATCTCTAGTTTTGAATATAGGTCATTTGATAAACCTATGTATATAAAGTATGTGGTTAAGTGAATGGAAACAATGAGATTCATGATTTATGATAGTTTATACCATATATTACTATCTGGGATGAGTATATGCTACAATTTGTATTTATTTTTCTTGAATCTATATGTAAAAAATTACTAGACTTATTTGTAGATAACAGGTGTTAGATATATGAGTGTGCTCGAAAAGAACTCATATACCTACCCCCTGATATCATCTAATAGCTATTGTTTAGTAGCAGAGAGTTTTATGTGATTGGAATTGATTCAGATCTCTCGATCTAATTTTTATAATGAGAACTTTGGTCAAAGTGATGTTATATTTGAGACATTGTCATTACATTGTATTTTCTAGTTTACATGTGTATGTTGATGTCATAATAGATAGAGGATTGGATTCTATGGTCTATGTGATTGTTGCATGTATTAGTGATTGTACATAGGGTTTAAGTTGATTTCTTGATATCTACACCCCTCTATAAAGGTAAGGAAACTCCCAGTGGGGTGGTGTGCAGGAGACCGATGTTTATGGTTGAAGGTAAAGCACTTGGATGATTCTCTCCTTCTATTCAATTATTTCAACCATTTGGGATCATACTCATGGCTAAATTTATGGATCATTGAGTTATTTGTGGGGCTCATTTGTATTGTTGTACACACTATATTGTATATTTGACTTCATACTCAAGTGTAGCATGTAGTACATTATTATTTGATGGATATTCAACATAGTAGTAGTGTGAGATTTATAATTAATTTTGAATATTATGACATCAGTGATTGTATGTTATTTATAGTTAGTGTTTTATATCAATGATATGATGTACTTGAATTGTTTCACTATGCATATTATGAGAATTATCCATCTTGTAATCAGATATTAACAGTTTGAAATGTCCCATTTTAGGATTAAAATGCTAAACAATAAATTATTCAACAAACCATAGTTGAAAGATATGCTTTTCTTAATTTTTTAACAAACCCTAGTGGGCTAAAAATTATTAATAATTTACAGTTGCCTTCCTTGACCCCAATGATCATGAAACCCTTGAAAATACTACAAGTAATGGTGCCAATCTGAATGAAATATTTTTTACTGATTTTTTCCAATAAAACTTAGTTAGCCATAAATATACCAAAGCTATAATAAATTACTGCAAAACCCTAAAAAATATTTATTGATTTATCCAATGAACTTTAGGGCATCAACTAACCATAACAAGCTACTTTCCAAGTCATTAAAGCATAGAAAAATTGTAGAACTGGATGGAAGTTTTTTCAACCTCAAACCATCAATATTTGTGCATAATTAATTTAAGGAAAATTATCATAAATTATATTCAATCAATTAGGGCCCAAAACCAAATTATTTCAAATGTAAATGGTTGTAAATAAGCCCCAAAACTTACCAAAAATAGTGGATTGTTATTCAACCCTCAAGAAGTTTGATTTATACCTTGAAATCCACTTACCCACCCTAAGAAGGGGGTCATTATTCTTCCTTAGGGTTTTGATACAAACCCTAACCCTTAAATTTTTAATGTTGAACTCCTTTGCCACTCACCACACCTCAAAAGGTTGTCTTTTTTCCTGTTATAAACAAGTTGGTGTACAAAACACCTTTGAAAGAATGATTCAGCTCAATGGTAGCTCTTAGGTGAATTTGCCTCAACAAAAATGAGGGTTTTCATTCTCCATTCCATCATCTTAAAGGTTTTCATCTTCAAAGTGAGCAAATAAATATTCTCATGCTCCAACTTGAATATTTAATATCATAACATAGTCTAACCTTTCAATGAATCCTCCATCCTTTTTTATAATCTTCCCTATAAGATGGGCAATGCATTTTTAGAGGTAAACCCAACTTTTAAAGAAATATTAATCAAATTATAACCCTAACTTAAGGTCTTGGGTGCCCATGACCATCAAAAGACCACAACTTAAGCGAAATTTAGATAATAAAGCAAGCTAAAAAATTTTACATTTAAATCAACATGTTTCTTCTTTTTTAATCTTCCCTTAGCCTTGGAAACAAAGTAAAAATAGGCTAAGGGTCTTCAAAAACTTCATGTCCAAAAGGGGTACATGACTATCTTCCCCACCCAAAATTGTCTGTCCTTAAGCAATCATAGAAACCAAGGTGTTGTCCCCACCATGGGGCTTATGTAAAAATTGATCTATGGTCCTTCCCAATGAATAAAACCCTTATTATTAAGCCTTATACTACTATAGATTAATATTATTCACTTTTAATGCAAGATAAAAATGAAAAAAAAACATCTCCTAGTCTTCTCTCTTTGTCCCCTTGAGGCCCCATACCCTGAATATATCAAAAGGATGATGGAAAAAGAAAATTCCTCCAAAATTTTAATATGGTAGTGGTTGGAAAAGGATATTTTAGCAAGGTAGTCTTTAAAATTTTAGACCTTGATTTCTCCTAAATCATCCCATATACATGACACAAACACATTAGTCCAAAAAAGAGTCCTCTTCTTCCTTTCCACTTGTGAAGTGGTTAGAAGCAAAGGTGGGATTGCCCTTGAGGGCATGCAAGAGATGTCAATGTTGCCCCCACTCTCCATAGTGACTATATTACTCAGAATTTCCTAAATCTGATGGGTTGGAAGTGTCATCAAATTTGTCATTTCATGCCTCTCATGGGCTGGAAACTTCCTGAACATGCAAACCTTAGCCCTCATGCCCTTATGCCTTCCTAACTTGGAGAGAAAAACTTTTAAAAATAACTATAATTCATGATTAGAGGACTTTATTTACACATTATATCCTTAAAAATGTTCCAAAATTTTAACCTATCCATTGCCAAATTGCATTTAGATGAACTTTTAATACATAGATCTCCAAGAGATATCATCATGCATTTATAAGGTGTGTTAGAAAAAGGATCATGGCTGGAAATTCAAACCTTACTACCCCATATGAAAAGGTTTATTTGATCCTTAGTCATGGATTGCATGCTACCTTGGAAAGCATCCATCAACTCCTTATACCCTCCTATGTGGCCTAACAAACCTTTTCCTATTTGCAAAAAGAGAGCAAATTTGAACCATATTGAAAGCATATCTTGAGAGATATCATGGACATGCAAGCAACCTTGTGTTGGTACCATCATGTGTGCCTAATTTCTTCTCCTTTTCTCCCCCTTGTCAAACATTTTTTATCATGAAATAAGTTCCCCAATTTATATGCATTTTCAGAACTTATCATGGGATCTACTATGCCAAAAATATTAGATTTTTTGTCCTTAATAGGCAGTGATACTGGCCTTGCCAATTCAAAATTTATTGAGAATAAAAAATTAGAATTTACACATGTTTCCATCATTTATTTGGAGTTGTGTTGTACCTTTTTCCACTGATTTTTCTTAGTATGACATCTTAAGATTTTACAAAAACTACTTCAAATTTTGAGTGTAAATTTGGCTTACCTCTTATTAAAATTTTAGACCTTCCTCTCTTATCTACAAACTAATTTTCTGCCTCCTTGAACTCTTGAATCAAATTATTATTCCCAACATTAACTAGGCTTAATAAATAAGGAAACAAGTGGTACATTTTATACTTTGAGGGCTTTCCATTCACCATTTCATTGACCTTTTTAGAAAGGCAACATTTTCCCATCGATGTCTTTTTTCCTACATCAAAGGCACGATCAAATTTCTCAACTATAGTTCACTATCCCAACTCAAAAAAAATCCTCTTCTTTTTTTCCCCTAAAGAAAATTTCCCATGGAAGATGCTTTTCATCAACTTTGAAGTCACCTCATTAAGTTTTATTCCTAAAGATTGCTACTTCTCACCTGGATTCCTAAAGATTTGCTTATGTCATCCTTATCATGGATGTAGCATATTATTTTCTTATTCAAATTCATTATTATAGTGGCTATAAATCCACTTTTACATGTTACGAACACCTTTAGGGGGATGAGGAGTGGAAAATACATTCTCTTGGAGTCAAGATTCACCCTAGAAATAAAAAACTTTGAAAGAATCAATTTGGAATCAAGACTAACAACAATTAACAAGTCACACTCAACCCCACTTTTGATCCTTAGATCATGATATCTCTTAATTTTTACCCTTTCCATGTTGTCCACATTTTATATCTTGTCCTCCAACATAACATGATAGCAATATTATGCTTGTAAGGCACACATGGGTCTCATATCCATGAATTCACTTGAGAGAATTCTCATCTCCATTTAGTACCCCTCATCTTGTCTTCATTCTTGTCATGATCTTCATGATGATCAAAATGTTGTAGGAACATAGTTGGAGGATGGTACAATAAATTCTTGTCATGAAAATAATCAAATCACTCACCTCTATAGATTTTCTTACATATTACAGTAAACTAAAATTGATTAGTGGTGCCTGGAATCTTGACTTTGACCCTTAACTTCTTTTCCCCAACACACATAATAAATATTACTTCTCTAGCACCTATCAATTGCAACTCCATTGTCCACCCAAGAACTTGTTGGAAACCCTCATCTTGTTACCCTAGGAATTCTAATTTTTGTAGCTCAGAATTTTCAATATGCAACTAATACATTTTTGAGTTTAATGTTTCCTTTCCTAACTGGAAAGTCCCCTTTTTTTGTCCTCCAAATTATGATTTTTCTTTCCTCATTAAAAAATAATTTGAACCTATATTTTTAGAATTCATAAGGTTCTTAAAACAAGAATTTAAAAGAATCTTCACATACCTTAATGTTTTTTCTTACTTATTTGATGCCAATTTTGATTTTTCCCTTACTCCAATGTGAGGAACAACTATAAATATATAAAAATTAGAATTACTCTCTTTTGTAGATCTCAAACTATTATCGGGATGCCACACCCTTAGGCAACAACAATTATCCACTTGAATCAAGGGGTCCCTAGGTCCCATGTTGTAACCTATATGCCTCATTATATCACCCTTTTTTGCTTGCTTATTATGAGGGAAACAAATCTGAAATGACATAGTATGAAATAATAAATCTGATATATTACCAAACCTTTCATACCTTGGGCTTTGTAGAATGGACTTAGGGATAACTTACTTATGCATTCAACAAGTGATGTGTTTTCCTTCTTGGCTTTCTCTTTAGTCTGTTTGTGCATCAAATCATTAGTAATTGATAAAATATCATTATCATACCTTGGGCTACCAACAACAAACTTATCCTCATTTGGTGAAGTGGGGGTTGTGGAAACCCTTATATCCTTGTGATTCCCCATTTCCTCTTCGTAAATGTCTCTTCCCAATGTTGTTTTAAAAATCATCAGGCTATTTGTCAACATTATCCTTCAACAATTGGGATTTAATCACATCATTCATTTCTCTCTTGGGCTTGTGCTCCATGATTTCTCCATCTTCTCCCATTGTCAAGTGGGAATCCCTTTGTGATGATGAAGCATTCATCACTTTTGTTGGTCTTTTTTCTTCTTTTAAGTGAGACTATTGAGGTCTAGGGCTTAAACGCATAGACTTTGTCAAAACCTTGGAACTTATTACCTTTAATTCCCTCTAATAATTCTCCATGGCTTCATCCATTGTACTCTTCTTCATCTCTACCTTTTGAATGGGATCTTTGTATTTCTCTTTTAGCAAAAACCTAGGTTTTCAATCCATTAAAGTCACTCACACCCCAAAATTGGCTAAAAAATTAGCTCTGATACCCTAAAATGTCCCATTTTAGGACTGAAATGATAAACAATGAATTATTTAACAAATCCTAATTGAAATATATGTTTTTCTTAATTTCTTAGCAAACCCTAGCTAGCTAGAAATTACTAATAATTTATACTTGCATTCCTTAACCCTAATGACTATGAAACCCTTTTAAATATTACAAGTAATGGTGCCAATCTAAATTAAATGTTTTGTACTTATTCTTTCTAGCAAAACCTAGTCATCCATAAATACTCCAAATCTTTAATAAATTATTGTGAAACCCAACAAATATTTATTGATTTTTCCAATGAAATTTAGGGCATCAACTAACCAGCAAGTTATTTTCCAAGTCGTTAAAGCATATAAAAATTACAAAACAAGATGGAGGCCTTTTTAACCCCAAAACATCAATATTTGTGCATAATTAAATTAAGGAAAATTATCATAAATTATAGCCAAACAATGAGGCCCCAAAACCAAATTATTTCAAGTTTAAATGGCTAGAAATAAGCCCCAAAACTTACCAAAAATAGTGGATTGTTGTTCATCTCTCAAGAAGGTTGATTTATGCCTTAAAGGCCACTTTCCCGCCCTAAGAGGTGGTTTTTGGTCTTCCCTATGTTTTGATACAAACCCTAACCCTTAAATATTCAATGTTGAACTCATTTTCCACTCACCACACCTCAAAAGGTTGTCTTCTTTCCTATCGCAAACAAATTGGTGTTCAAAACACCCTTGAAAGAATGATTCAGCTCAATGGTAGCTCCTAGGTGAAGTTGCCTCATGAAGAATGAGGGTTTTCATCTTCAATTCCATCCCCTTAAATTTTTTAATATTTAAAGTGAACAAGCAAATATTTTCATGGTCCAACTTAAAAATTCAATATCATAACATAGTCTAACATTTTAAATGAATCCTCCATCTCTTTTTATAATCTTCCTTCTAAGAGGGGGATTGCACTTTTGAGGGAAACCTAACTTTTAAAGAAATATTAATCAAATTATAACCCTCACTTGAGGTCTTGGGTGCCCATGACCCTCAAAAGACCACATCTTATGTGAAAGCTAGACAATAAAGCAACTCAATGAATTTTACTTAAATCAAAATCTTTCTTCTTTTTTAATATTTTCTTAGCCTTGGAAACAAATGACAAATAAGCTAAGGGTCTTCAAAAGCTTCATGTCCAAAAGGGGAACATGACATTATTTGGAAATTAAATGGATCATTTATTAACCATTGGATTGATATAATTATGTATTTATGACTTTAGATGCATTTAGTAGTCAAACAGTGATCTTACAGATGATTTATAAGTTTACCATTTGTATTTTATTTTAAAAAAATTGTGTAAATATTATGTAACCTAATCGGGTTATAACAACATATGGACTCTTTATATTTTAATATTATGTTTGTAATATTACTTTATTCTCATATGTTTTAAATATGACTTGAAAAATTGATTGAAAGTAAACTATTTTTTGAGCCAAGAAGGTTATAAAAAGAGCCTTTATAGAATGAAAGAAATTTTGGCAATTAATACAATCATCAATGTGAATATTATGTGCCAAAAAATTTGTATTATGTTGATAAGAAATATAAAAGAAGATTTGAACTTTGTGTCTATTTTTTTCGTATTCATGTTCAATGCATGTTCTATTTGTTTCACAATTAGTACAATTAAGTGTTCCAATTTATTGTTAGAATCCATATATTTTGTTCTTGTTACTATAAGCCAAACTCTATTTATTTAGTATCACATGTATCTTTTCCCTTTACCTTCCATAAGTTATTTTTGTATGAAAAAAACCATGTACATTTTGATGCATTTTGATTGTACATCTATAGAATATTTTTTCCTTGCACAAAATTAAATCTATAGAATATTATTTCCTTGCACAAAATTACATCTATAGAATATTTTTTCCTTGTACAAAATTTTGAACTTCAATAAAGGTAACATCTCCTTAAGGCTTAAAATAGAGGGACTTCATCCCACATGTTATAACAAAAATCCACATATTTTGCCTTGTGACAAAATATTATATGAAATTTTTTTTGCACCCAACGTGGGGCACATATTTGTCCTTTTGTGTAGCCCATAAAAATTGGCATTTCCCTTGGTCAATGACCATTCTTAGAAACCCTCTTGTGCTTCAACCCAATCTTGATTGGTTTTAATCATAGTTGTTAGGAGACGGGTATGGGTGCGGGCGTACAAGGAGACAGGTACCAGTACTGGTATGCCTTATGTTTAAAATAGGAGATGGGGGTATGGCTAGATGATAATATATATCTATTTTTTACTATTATATATAATATATATACTAAGAAAAATTTTAAAATATATATATTAGATATTAATTTTTGTGGGATTTTTACTCGTATATGATTTAATCATTTACCCAAATGACCTCCATGCATAACCAATACCAGAATTAAAAATTTTAAAAACAATTAACATTTAAAATATTAAATAATAATCAATAAAAATATAAATATTAATTTATTAAATAATAATTTTAAAAATACTAAATAACAAATAAAAAATTAAATTTTAAAGCATTCAAACATCATAAAATTTAAATATTAAACTTAATAATTATTATAAATAATGTTTATAATTTATATTTATTATTTATTAATTTAAATTTATACAATTAATATATTATTAATTTATTAATAATTATTATAACATTTTTAAAAAAATTACGATAGGAATAATATATTTATTATTTACTTATCAAGTAAGCAATTTTCTATTTTAAAATTCATAATTTCATTAAAAGTTTAAGTTTTTAACAAATTAACAATAGAAAAAAAATAAAGCTTGTCAGTTTATGGCAATTCCCTGCATTATTATGTACTGGCAAGCTTTCATTTAGCATGTTAAAAAAACCTAAAATCAGCATAGGAATCCCTAAAAAACTTCAAACTACAAAATGACATCTTACATCCCTATTCCTATCTATGAAAAGACAATTTTGACTGCAAAGGACATTTGATTGTAAATGTAGCTAACTTTAGACAATTTTTTTGGTGCATTTAGGGGTTTTTTTGCATTTAGAGTTTTGGGGATATAATATTTTCACAAGGGAATGGGCTATAGATGTAGGAACATGCAAGGAGATGTCTTTGGGTATGGGAGACATTTATGTACGTGTCTCTCATACTAAAAATGCATCCCCATACCCAAGATGCATACTAGGGGGTGGGGGATGCATCTTCGTGTAACACTAGTTTCAAGTGAGCCAAAAAGTCATTGCAAGGGACCTCTGAAGATTCATATGGGACAATCAAGAAAGTGCCACTCAATTTCACGTAGTTATTGTACTAGACAAGGAAGAGGAAAGTATTAATATTGAAAATAGAGTTATAATCCTCAATGTGGTTCCAAGACAACAAGACCAAATATTGATTTGTATGCTTTTATGTGTTCGAAGGAGAATACTAGTAGCATTACCACTTCCTCAACTGTAAATATTCTTTACACTGGTTGAAAGAAGATTCATGCAATCTAGTTGATCTTGTCGTGAACATAACTCATTCTTTTAATTCCAACAAGCATTCAATTTAAAAATCAGTCATGAGAAGAGAAAAAGGAACAAAAGATCAGGTAGTGTTCCTCCTAGCCTAAAGAGAGAAGTCAAAGAATCACAATAAGGAACATGTTACAATTAGGCACTAAATATTTTAGGGACTCACTTTCATAACATGCAAAGATTTTATTTAGTTTCAATATTTCATAATATAGCATCCCTTATTCCTTGGGGAGCATGCATTGGTTCTTTGTCTTTGGGTGCTTAACTCAATGAGTTACCTAAAGGGTCAAGAAAGAATTTCCCCAAGTTCATTGGGGATAGCCAAAAAAACTTGGATGAACATATTTTGGCATTTATTACTTAATGTGTGGTTCTTGGAGTGCAACATGAAGACGTACCCATAAGATTATTTGTGGAAAGTTAGAAACCCTAAGTGAAGGTGTTGTATAATAGTTTTACCATCTTGATGTTGCTTGCATTACTGATTACAATACCACCAAGATAGTTCTTGACAAGATTCAAGCATGTTGAATATAATCACACACTTCTTTCCCAATTTTCCCAAATTAAGAAAGAAAACCATGAACCCATTAGGGAGTTCATAGTTCCCTTTAACAAACTAGTCAATGAAATTTCAATCACTTCAAATCCTGCAGAGGCTAATCAATTATGCTTATTTATAGTAGCCCAATCCCCAAAATTAAGTTTCTTTCTCAAGATAAATTGGGTTAACAATCAAAATGTTATGTATACTCAAGAAATTGAGATTGAAGATGATAGTAAATTGAAGAAATAAGCACCTAAATCATGAATTCAAAGTTCTAATGACCCACTTCTTCAAAAGGTAGTGAATGATGTGACTGCTATCAAAAGATAACTACCACAAAGTAGTAATGTCCCTATGTACCAAGATATGTCAAGAAAACCTTTTGTACCTTTCAGTAAAAATTGGCTACACCTTCTAGCTCCCATGAACAAACTTGTTATTGAAGGACCACCTCCAATTATAGGATCTTGTAATTTTCATCAAACTAGCTATGATGGAAAGACATGTCCTAAAATGATAAAAGAAAGCCAAATGATCACAATCTTTGAACCTGAATAAAAGGTTGTAATTACCTTAAAATCAAAGGTCAAAATAAAACCCAATAGAGACTCTATTGTTGGATACCTATAATAAACATCCAATTATGATGACATAATCAAAAAAATGAACCAAAACTTTATAGTTTTCAAAATATCTAAAAACCAAAAAGATGAAACGGAGAAGAGAAAAGGTAAATAAAAAATGAAAGAAAAGGATAAATCAAGGGCACTTCCTCCAAAAAAGTTTCCACCCAATATTTTTTCTTCTCTAAACACTCCCTCTCTCTAAGTCACACCTTAGATAAAAGTCCTTCCAAGGTTGTTTCTTCCCATTCCATAAAAAATAACTCGGTCTAAACTAGTTCAGAATGTCGATGCCCCATGTGTTGCCTTCGAGTCCATTCCCATGATATATCAATCTACATATTTTGACATTATTGATTAATGACAAAAACTAAAGTTCATATTTCACAATAGAAATAATTAAAATTGAACCTTGATCAATTTGAAATAGTTATTACGCATGTTAAGGAGATAATCTCAACACCTGTGGTTCACCTTCACAAAATTTTATGGCTATTTCCTATTCCCTCCCTCAAAATCATGTGGCATCTTCTTCAAAAAATGACAAAAAACATAACCCCATCTATGTCTCTCTTTTCATTGGAGATTATCGTTTGAACAACTATACCGATAATGGACCTTCAAATGATATCATGCAAGCTAAAGTTATTTAAACCTTGAGTTTATCATGCAATAAAGTTTTAGGCAGGTGTTATTCTATGGATTCTAAACAAATGCCTTTGGTTGGATAAATCAAAGATGTGCAAGTAGCCTTGGTTGTTTTAACTCAAAAATGAGTAAAGATGACCATCCTAGGTGTTGACATTCTAGCTAGTTATGGTATGTTGTTTAGCAAAAGTTTTTTAAAATATCTTGGAAGAGAAAATTAACTCAACTAATTACATGCAATGATACCAATTTGTCATGTCCCTCTTTTTGACATGAGCACACCTAGAATCCTTAGCCTTGAGTTGTTCCCAAAAGGCTAAGGGAAAAGAAGAAATGAGAATGTTGAGGGCACACTTGAAGAGAAATTAATGAAAAATGTATGTTATGAATTATAATTTTCACTTGATTTATTAAAATATAATGTCCCTAATTTGGGATAAATCAAAAAAATAAGGGTTTTCCAACAAGCCCTATCAAATCTAAAATAAAACTAAATTTTTTTAATATAAACTAGCAAACACTTATTGTAAATGTGCCTCAAAATTAAAAATAAAGACTCCAAACCACTATGAAAATTAAAAAATAAATACCTTATGATATTTAGCTACCAATGGCTCTCATCACCAAGAATAAAAAACTTGAAGAAGGAAGGTCTCAACCTCCAAACCCTAGCACCACCCAAGATGAACTTTGATGCCCTTTTCTACACACCAACCCTACTTAAATCCCTGTCAATTATAAACAAAATTATATAAAATGCAACATCCAAAATAATCATTATATCATCACTAAATAAGGCACCCAATAAGCCAAAATCTAACCCATACCAAGTTGCCATAATTTAGAATATTACAACATTAATTAAATCAGAAATCAGACCTTGTTTCACCCTCAGACCTTGTTTCAACCTCAAATCCATTCCAAATCCACTAAAATTAAATGAAAAAAAAATAGAAATAACTATATCATTATTTGTACAATATTTAATTCTTAAAATCACCCTAAAAGCCTACAGACATTCCCTAAGGTGAATTGCCAATGTGCAAAATTAATTACAAAAAAAATTAGAATTTACAATATTCAATTTGGTTACCCAATGACCTCCAATAAATGTGACAAATATCATAAAATTATAATAATTATTATCAAAAATATTATTATAAATTTGATAACCAATTTGGCCACTCAAAGGCCTCAAATTATCTCCCAATTTTAGATGCCCTAACTAGAATAAATTAGCAAAAATCCATAAACCCTAGGAGAGGGTTTCTCCCTTGTAGTGCAACCCACAAAGAGGGTCTTCAACCCTAGGAGCCAAATTGATAATCTTCCAAGACCCAATAATTTGTAAATAGTTTCTAAAAACCAACCACCTTTCCAATCATGAATGATGAAGCACAATTTGCATCCCTTGATGTATATCTATTCATAATGAAAATATAAAGGGTTTTGTCCTCACACCTCAATACACCTTGAGGGTTTCCATCCTCAAAATGCAATGTCCAAGGTTGACATACTTGAGTAAATATTCAATATAATAAAAATTCCTAACCTTCAAATGGAACCCTCACTTTCATTTTATAACCAATGCCCCAAAAGGAGTGCCCAAATTAGGAGGGAAAGCCTCCTTTTCAAAAACTAAAAGGGCATCCTTATAATTTCCCTTTTAGACCATGTGTGCATGTGACCCTCCAAAAAGGCCTCAATTTAAGTGAAATTAGTATAAAAAATTACTTTTCATAACTCAATTACAAATTAGTATTCATGACATACCTTTCTCATAAATTACTCTTCAAGTGGGTCCCCAACTTTCCCATTTATTATTTTCCCTTAGCCTTTTGGGAACAACTTAAGGCTAAGGATTCCAAGTGTAATCATGTCAAAAAAAGGTACATGACAGTCCTCCCTATCCAAAATTACTTGTCCTCAAAAAATTTCAAGGGCCACAGGGCTATCGAACATTCTTCATGATGCAAACCCCACTTGTCATTACTTCCCACAAAGGGAAAGCTTCAAACTAAAATATCACTGTGTTGTACCTATATTTTGAGGTTTGTCATCAAATGTTGAAAGTGTCATCATGATTTACATCCTTTCAAATGCATTTCATGCCCCCATAATGCCAACCCATGTAATACCAAGTTTCATTTGAGGAAGTCCTTCTCACATATACCTTCAATTGATACCAAAGTGCCCTAAAAAAAGATGTTTGATGACCAATAGTTGCCAAAAGAAATACAACTAAAAGGTTACACCTTATTGCCCTCTACATAAGTATCATTTTGAAATCCCCTTATTGTATGCTTACTATCTTGAAAAATATTCAACAACTTATTGGGATTTCCTCTATTCCATGGTAAACCCTCTAAACTTACAAAAAGAGGATAATAATGGACCTTTTTGGAAACATACCTTGGAATAAGATGTTGTATAGATGAAAACCATCTTGAATGAGCCTCCTTATGTGTGCCACATATCTCCCATTATCTCTCCTCCTTAAGAAAATATGGAACTCAATGTGAATCTAACCAAGGCCCCATTTTATCAATGAAAGAGTGTCATATCTTACTTGTGTTCTCCCACCTTCTGTTATGTAAGAAGTGTTCCCAATCATACAAATTTATAGAATTGCATAAGGGCTATAATATGAAAAAAAATAGATTTCTCACCCTCATGATGTAGTTGTACCTACATCCATAACTTAGAATTTTATGAGAGATAAAATTATGACTTAGTCTATGCACTTATCTCTTCAATTATAGGTTGAAATATGCTCCAAATTCTAAAAATTTTGACTTCAATAAGGGGTTGGAATTTGCTTTCTAACTCATAAATTTTTGAGTGAAAAAAATAAAACCTTGCATAGGTATTTTCATAATTTACCCCTAGCTCTAATATGTCAAAAAAATTGAGTTTTGTGAAGGTTAAAGGTGGTGCATGTAGTGAATCAAACTCAAAATTTTATGAGTGATATTGAGACCAAAAATCCTTAAACAATCTTTCTCCCTATTGTCCACCGCTTGAGCTCTTGCCCAATCCAAGAGGGGGATGAAGCCCTCATCCATACATCTAAAATCACCCATACACCTTGTCATAGGGTGATACCCATAGAAAATTAAGGTCTAATTTTACAAATCAAGTGTTCTACCCCCTTTTCCTATCTATGTACCATAAAATTCAGAATTATTCATACTCACCAATTGAGTAGAAAATGAAATAAGCCATTGGCTACCTATGATCAAAACTTGTAGCCTCTTATTCATTCCTTCCTTCTTCTTATCTTAAACTCATGTAGAGATGTCTTATCATGTTATTTCATGAAGTTGGGGATGGTCCTTAATCACTTAGGCCCTGTAGAATAATCTCATTACCTTCTACCTTAAATTTCAATTCCATAGTTTGATAGTTTTGTGTATGCTCACCAATAAAATGTAACCATTATATATCAGTGCCACATTGGTTTACCCAATGCCTACTAGATATAAATCAGCTTCTACCATATGTCTTTCCAAAGCTATATTCAACTTTAGAACCTTGGTAGTATAATGGATGGTAAACCCATCAAACACAGTGACTCTAAACCCTTTGAATTCCATGGGTTGTAGGCCACATGATGTCATAAGTCCTCTATCCATGAAGATATGGGTTTTCTCACTATCAATGAGTATAGTGACCAGTTTACCTTTCAATGATCCCTTCACTCTAAAAGGATAGTATTGAGGAGCTCTTGAAAGAGATGCCAATGTGCCACTCAATTCCTCTCCTTCTATCACTAAAACCCCCTCTTCATATATGGTTACCCATAATTCTTCCTCCTCATCCTACTCATCAGAAAGCACCTCAATGTAATGTACATATCCCTTGCCATGATAATAGTGTCCTTTATCCCAAGTGTCCTTAAAAGTGAAACAAAGACCCTTACTCCTCAATTCATTCCTCACCTCATAGCTACTACTTGGTAGATCCTTTTGCTATCCCAAACCTAGTTGGTTTGGTCTAACCAATGGCCCCTCATGAGTGGATCTCAGAGACCATGTATAGTTTCCTCTTGGTTGTCCCAAATAACCACCTCTATATTGTCTTGTAGGTGGTAAAGAGGTAACCTTTGTCTGCTCGAAAGGTATAAATCTACCCCAAGGAGTAGAAGACTCTAAATTGTAGGCCTTTTGGATGCTTTCTCTCAATGTTTATGAGTAAAATTCCTTGACCAACCCTTACAAAGGTTTAATCAAGCCCTCTATGAACAAAACCACCAAACTCCTATCTGAAACATTGGTCACCATGATTGAAAGGGGTTAAAACTTAGAAACATAATCATTTTCTAAGCTCTTTTACCTCAATTGAGCCAAATCACATAAATTAAGTTTCAGGTCTACCCTCTCAAATCTCTCTAAGATTATCTTACTTAAGTTCCCATAGGTATGTATGCATTGATTCCCTTATGTGATTAATCCATGATACCATCACTCTTGTACTACTCCCTCTAAATTCAAAGTGGAAAATTGAATTGCCTCCTTCTCTGCTATGGGTCTTAGTATAAAGAAGGTGTCTACCTTATGAATCCATGCCCTCATTGAACTCCTCAGTGATCCATCAAAAGTGAAAAATTATACTTTCCCTAATGCATGTTGAAGATCTCCCTAGCCTCCCCTATTATAGAAGATATAGTAGAATAATCCTCCATCTCTCTCTCCAACTCATCAAGTGGGTTAGGAAAAATTTTCTATCTCTAATAAGGGCTCCTCTCTCTAAAGGAATGTAATATATATGGGCCTATGTGTAGGTGCTCCATTCCCCAAGTGGGGTGTATGTGTGTTACGGTGATTCTTTGAGTTACTGATATCTCCATTGAGAGGCTTAAAGCCACTCATAACACAGATGAACCCTTAAATCATTGGTGTCATCCTCTCCTATGACTATTAATACCTCAAATATCTTAGCTCTACTTCTCTATCCCTATTCTCTCTCTATCTCTAAAGTATCCATGTCACCTATCCCATTTTCCTATTATGTTTGTTAGTTCCCTAAACATTTTTTATTGTTCCTTAGATAATACATTACCTCTTTATCAACACTCATATAAAAATCCTCTTAAAATACCCATAATTAGCCAAGATATGGCTTTGATACCACTGTAATGTTTCCAATTTGGAGCAAATCAACAAAATATAGGTTTTCCAACATACCTTATCAAATCTAAAATAAATCTAAAAATTCTAAATATAAACTAGCAAACCCTTGCTACTGTATATGCTCCTCAAATTTGAAAATGAAGGCTCCAAACCACTATGAAAATTTACAAATAATTACTTTATGATCTTTAGCCATCAATGGTTCTCATCACCAAGAAAGAAGATGAAGAAAGAACATCTCAACCTCCAAATCCTATCACCACCCAAGATGAACTTCGATGCCTTTTTCCACACACTAAACCTAGTCAATTGTAGAAAAAAATATATAAACTAAAATATCCAAAACAACATTAGTTTATCACTGAATAAGTTTCCCAATAAGTCAAAATCTAAGTCATACCAAGTTACCAAAATTCAAAATATTATAGCATTAATTAAATCAAAAATTAGACCTTGTTTCACCTTCAAATCAATATCAAATCCACTAAAATTAATTGTTAACTTTTTTTTAAAAAGTATATTATTATTTGTCCAATATTTAGAATCTAAAAACACCCTACAAACCTAAAAACATTCCCTAACGTGAATTTCCCAAGTGCATAATTAATTATAATAAAATTAGAATTTTTAATTTTTAATTTGGTCACCAAATAACCTCCAAGAAATGTGACAAATAACAAAAAATTATAATCATAATTATCAAAATTATTATTGTAAATTTAAGCATCAATTTGACCTCTCAAATGCCTTAAATGATCTCCCAATTTCAATCACTCTAGCTAAAATAAATTAGCAAAAATTCACAAACCCTAGGAGAGGATTTCTCTATTGTAATATAACCCACAAAGGGGATCTTCAACCCATGAAGCCAAATCCCCACTCCTCCAAATCCTAATAATCTATAAATAACTTTTAAAAACTATATATCTTTCCATTCATGACTGATGAAGTACAATTATAGGCCTTCATGTAGAGACACTCATAATGAATATATAAAGGGTTTTGTATTCACACCTCGATAAATTTTGAGGTCCTAAAAATTCTATGGCCAAGCTCAACATACTTGAGCAAAGATTCAATATCATAAAAATCCCTAGCCTTCAAATGGAACCAGCACTTTCCTTTTATAGCCAATTCCCCAAAAGGAGTGTCTAAATTAAGAGGGAAAGCCTCCCTTTAAAAAATTAAAAGGGCATCCTTATAATTCCCCTTTTAGACTATGGGTGCCATGACCCTCAAAAAAGCCCCCAACTTAAATGAAATTAGGATAACAAATTATTTTTCATAACTCAAGTGTAAATTAGAATTCATAATGTACCTTTTTCATCAATTGCTCTTCAAGTGAGCCCCCAATGTTCCCATTTCTTCTTTTCTCTTAGCCTTTTGAGAACAACTTAAGGCTAAGAAGTTTAAATGTGTTGATGTCAAAAAGGGGGACATAACATAAAATTACCTTGTTATCCTAATTTCACTTAGCTTGGAGCTTTTTTTGAGGGTCATGGGCACCCATGGTCTAAAAGGGGAATTATAAGAATGTCTTTTTAATCATTGAACATGAAGCTTTCCCTCTTAATTCGGATGATCTTTTTGGGGCATTATCTATAAAAAGAAAGTGAGGGTTCCATTTGAAGATTGTGTATTTTTATAATATTAAATATTTGTTCTAATATGTCAAGTTTGACCATAACATTTTGAGGATAAAAACCCTCCAAGTGTATCAAGGTGTGAAGACAAATCCCTTAATATCTTTATTGTGAATAATTCTACATCAAAAGCTATAATTTGTGTTTCATCATTTCTAATTATAAAGGTGGCTAGTTTTTGGAATTTATTTACAAATTATTGGGTTTTGGAGGAGTGGTGATTTGGATCCTGGGGTTGAAGACCCCCTTTGTGGGCTACACTATAAGAGAGAAACCCTCTCCTAGGTTTTGTGGATTTTTCTCATTTTAGTTTAGCTAGGGTGACTGGAATTGAGAGATCATTCGAGGCCTTTAAGTGGCCAAATTGGTGCCTAAATTTATAATAATAATTTTGATAATTATTATCATAATTTTATGATACTTGTCTCAATTGTTGGAAGTCATTAGGTGACCAAATTGAATATTGTAAATTTTGATTTTATTGTAATTAATTTTTCACTTTGATGATTCACCTTGGAGAATGTCTTTAGGATTTATAGGATGCTTTTAAGTCTTAAATATTATACAAATAATAATATAGTTATTTCTAAAATTTTGACAATTAATTTTAGTGGATTTAACCTTGATTTGAGGGTGAAACAAGCTCTGATTTCTAATTTAATTAATGTTGTAATATTCTAAATTTTGGTGACTTGGTATGGCTTGGATTTTGACTTATTGTGAGTCTTATTCAATAATGAACTAATATTGTTTTAGATATTACATTTTATATAATTTTATCTCTAATTTATAAGGGTTTGGGCAAGGTTGGTGTGTATAAAAAGAGCATCAAAGTTTAGATTGGGTGGTATTAGGGTTTGGAGGTTGAGACCTTCCTTCAACTTTTTCTTTCTTGGAGATGAGAGATTTTTGTAGATAAATATCATAAGGTATTTATTTGTTAATTTTCACAGTGGCTTGGAGTCTTCATTTTTAGTTTTGAGGTACATTTACAATAAGGGTTTGTTTATTTATATTTAGAATTTTCAAAGTTATTTTAGATTTCATAGGGTTTGTTAAAAAACTCTTATTTTGTTGATTAGTCCCAGATTTTGGTTATTATAATGGTATCATATCCATATCTTGGCTAATTGTGGGGATTTTAAGAGGATTTTTATATGAGTGGTAACAAAGAGGTAAGGTATTACCTAAGAAATAGTAAGAAAGGTTCAAGGAACCAATAAGCAAAATAGAAACAAGTGAGGGGTGACATCAATCCATTGGAGACAATGAGAGAAGGGATAAAAAATTAGAGGTGAGAGCTTTGAAGTATTTATAGTCACAAGAGAGAATGATAGCATTGATAAATGGGTTTGTCTATGATATGAGTGAGATGAGTGGTTTTAAGCCCCTCAGTGGAGATAGAAGTAACTCAAAGAACCACCCTGACACACATATATCTCCTTAGGGAATGGAATGCCTACATGTAGGCCCATCCATCCTAAATTCATTCAAAGAGAGGCACCCATACTAGAGAGAGAGTTTACCTAACCCACTTGATGATTTGGAGAGAGATGGATTACTTTGATGCATCTACTATAGTAAGGGGTGCTATGAGTTTTCCTAAGTATTTACCTTAAAAATGGGGGAGGATTGATCCCAAGATCAATTAAACACACAGGGGAAGACAAGGATATATCCAACATGCATTAGGGAAAGTATATATTTCCACTTTTCATGGATCATCAAGGAGATCATCGAATGCATAGATTCAAAAGGTAGACACCTTCTTTACACTAAGACCCATGGTAGAGAAAGAGGAAATTCAGTTTGTCATTTTGCATTTGGAGGGAACAACATAAGATTGGTGTTATCATAGATTGATCACACAAGGGAATTAATGCATACATACCTATGGGGACTTTAGTAGGATACTCTTAGAGAGATTTAAGAGGGTAGATATGAAACTTCATTTTTATGATTTGACTCAATTAAGGTAAAAGCCCTTAGTAAATGATTATATTTCTGAGTTTTAGTCCCTTTCGATCATGGTGATTGATGTGTCAGATAGGAGATTGGTGGTTTTATTTGTAGAGGGATTGTTCAAACCTTTGTGAGGGTCAGTCAAGGCATTTAACCTACCAACATTGAGAGAGACCATCCAAAAGGCCTATGATTTAGATTCTTCTACTCCTTGGGGTAGATTTATACCTTTGATTCAGCCAAATGTTACCTCTTTACCACCTATAGGATAGCATAGAGGTGGAAATTTGGGACAACCAAGGGGAAACTATACAAAGTCTCCAAGATCTGCTCCTGAGGAGCCATTGGTTAGACCAAACCAACTAGGTTTGGGACTATAGAAGGAGCTACCAAGTAGTAACTATGAGGTGAGGAATGAATTGAGGAGGAAGTGTCTTTATTTCACTTGTAAGGACCCTTGGGAGAAGGGGCATAATTACCATGATAAGGGATAGGTACATTACATTGAGGTGCTTTTCGATGAGGAGGATGAAGAGGAATTTTGGGAAACCATATATGAAGAGGGGGCTTTAGAGATAGAAAGATATAAGTTGAGTGACATATTAGCATCTCTTTCAAGAGCTCCTATATACTACCATTTTAGAGTGAAGGGATCATTAAAATGTAAACTAGTCACTATACTCATTAATAGTGAGGCAACCCACAACTTCATGGATAGAGGACTTGTGACATCATGTGGCCTACAACCCATGGAGTTAAAAGGGTTTAGAGTCACTATGATGGATGGGTTTTCCATCCCTTGTACTACTAAGGTTCCAAATTTGAATCTAAATTTGAAAATATATATGGTAGAAGATGATTTCTATGTAGTAGGCATTAGGGAAACCAATGTGGTGCTTGGAATACAATGGTTACTGTTGACCGGCCGAAGCCGTAGGCGAACGGCCGAACGCCGCCCGAGGGCAGCGGATGGCCGAACACTGCCTAAGGGCGGCGAACGGTCGAACGCCACCTGAGGATGGCAAATGGTCAAACACCACCTGACGGCGGTGAATAGTTGAATGCCGCCTGAGGGCGGCGAACGGCAGAATGCCCAGCACCCGCCCGCAGGCGGCAGAAACAAAATGCCGCCCGACGACGGGGAAAACAAAACCCCCACCCATAGCGGGGAAGATGGAAATGCCGCCCTCCGGCGGCGAAGATGAAACCCCTGCCCGAAGGTGGGAAAAATGGAAACCCCACCCCCCGGCGGGAAAATAAAAAAATGCCACCCGACGGTGGGGAAAACAGAATTGGGCCGCCCATGCAGCAGGTGGCAAATTTGCTGCCCACAATAGGCAGTATTAAAAAAGGGCTGCAAAACACAGAAAAAGACTCGCCCAGCTGCTAAAGTAGACCGGCATGTAAAATGAGGAGAGCGACTGGCACGCAAAATGAGGCAACAAGCATGGTCTTGGCAAATTTATGACATCATCAATAGTGTTTTCCCTCTTCCCATTGAAACTTCTCTTGTCTCTGCTAATATAAATACGCAGACTTGGTCATTTTAAAGGAGCTTCCCCAATTTTGTAAAGAGCACAGCTCTGCTTTTTCCCACCTGAATCAATAAATACAGTTTTTACCTCTTTCTGGGATGGATACTCTGTGTATGTTCTGTATGCTTAATTTGTGCAGAGTCATTTCCTTTTAAATGCTCTCACAGGTTTTAAATACTAATGTATCAGCTATCTACAGAATGTCAGTTTGCAGCTTACAAGTGAAGAGTTCTATCTAGGGTGTAGAAACAAAGGAGGTCACCTACAGTAAGCATTCCACAACATCTTGGTGAGTCCTTGTTTCTTGTATCTTTCACTAGAACCTCCCTGTCATCCCAGCAACCTGGTCTTTTCTGCCAAGTTTCAGTGTATGTATGTTGCATTTCTTTGATTCTGAGAGTGGATGTGGAAGGTCAACCTATTTTTGGTGTATCACCTCTTTTAGAGTAGGCTGTTTGTTTTCATGCTTTTTCTCTCTCTCTTTTCATCCCCCCTAGTATACCTATATACCTATATTTTTGTGCTACTGGGAACAAGCAAGATACATCAGAGGGAACTAGCCCATACCTAGAGACTCTCCTCTCCTGCTTCGCCATCCCACAGGCGAGAGAGGGGTTTCCATGTTGCAGGGAGAGAGCAGGAATTTGTTTTCCTATCGCAGGGTGCACTTTCCAGCGTCAACAGTTTTGGCACGCCCGGTGGGACTGTATTTTTCAACGCAATAGTATTTCAAGATTGATGTTGGTCCTGCTACAGTCATTTCAAAGATTTCCCAGCATCTGGCGACTCCACTGGTAAGAGCTCAGTTCTTTATTTTTAAGACCAGTCACTTAAACTCCTATGCCAAAGGTTACCACAAGGTCAGCTTCAAGAAGGGTCCCCTTTGAATTCATTGAACTACCTTTAAACTCTGTTAAAAGGCTCAGGTTTGAAAGAACTCACCCTTATCCACTAGTAAATCCTCCTAGACTTGTTGCTAGGAACACCAACCCAGCTCAGCCACAAATACAACCTGTTCCACCCATGGCATTGCCTTTTGCAGCTTTTCGTGGTGAGAGCCCTTTAAACCTCCCACACTATGATCCGATCCCTGGAACAGCTCTAAAAAATGTGCCTTCTTTTGATGGAGTGGGACCTATTACAGTTGTTGAGCATATCAAAAATATTGCCAACCTTTGCAATATTCACAATATAACAAAAGAAAATATTGCCATCAGACTGTTAGCCTTGTCTCTGAAAGGGAAAGCTCTTGATTGGTATGGCACCTTGCCTGTGAATTCCATACATTCTTGAAACGAATTGGGCACTCATTTAACTGATCATTTTGGGGAAAAAAGTGATGGTCTCTCTCTTGCTGAGCAACTAACAACTATAAAAAGAGCTTCGCACGAGTATATGCAGGACTTCAACACGTGGTTTCAAAAGACTTGGGATAGAATTCTCGTCCTGGTAAGGCCAACTCCCAGCTATGCTTTCTTGTACTATCTAAAAGCATTGAATAGTGACATTGCTATGATGATCCAATCTATGGGGGGACACATACTGCTAGCTGCGTATGACATAGCCATTGCGGCTGAAAATTGCTTAATTCAAGCCGGGAAAATCGCCTCTAGGCCTCATATGCCACTTTTCCCAGAACCGCTGCCCCCAATTCAGGATGTCACTCCCATAATTGCTCCCCTACCTATCATTGAGAAGCCAGCTGCTTTTCCATTCAATGAATTAAATGAAGTTAAGGGCCTATTACAGAGCATGTCAAACGAACTTATTGCCCTTAAAAGGCAGCAAGCTCAAAGCAACAAGCCAAACCAGGGTTATCAAAATTATGGCCATGCCCCTAGACCCCCCTTTCAAAACTATAACTAAGGCCAAGGGCAGCTTACTACAACCAGGCTTTATCAAAATTATAACTTAGGCCCCTTTTCGTCATCTAAAGCCATGGTGCCTACTCAGAACAATCTAGTGCAGGAGCAGCCAGGTTGTTCAACCATGGGACAAGGTCAAGAGCAAGCTGCCCATACGAATGACATGATGAATTTCTTTCAGAATTCAGAAAATCAAGCTGCTAATTTTTCTCAATTTTTTGAGTTCCCAGCCCAACCCAGCACAAGTAACAATCAAACTCAGCCGGATTCTACCCTGATAAATCATGAAGAAGGGGAACTCTGTGTAATTAATCATGGGGGCGCTGCAGACAATCAGGTTGATTACGTTGCAGCCAATACTAGATTTAAAAGAAGAGTAGTTGGAGAAGTGCAAGCTTCCCCTCAGGCAGCAACAAATCTTCCATCACACCCTTTTCAAAAGGCCCCAATTCCTAGACAACCATTTGCACCTCTAGCTCCCCAGTCTATAGCTCCAGCTGGGATCAGCCTAAAGGAAGTACGAAGGGGATTAGCCCCCAAGTTAATATAATTGATCAAATGAAGAAATTGCATGTGAGCATTTCTCTATGGGATTCACTGTCTCTTTCGGGACAAAAGGAGGTATTGAAGAAAGAATTGCATGAGCTAGATCGCCAGACCATCCCAATAGACACTAATAACGTCTTAATGACGAATGGGCAGCCTTCTGCTTCAAGTCAGGTAAATAAAAAAGAAAAGACTCCCCCTTTTTATGTATCTTGGATCATAGGGGATTTCTTAGTACATAATTGCATAATTGATAGCGGGGCCAACACTTCAGTAATGCCCAAGTGCATTGCCGATAAGATGGGGTTAGAGTACGAAGCCATGAACAAGGGAGTCTTGCAACTAGATGGGACACCTGCAAAGACAGTCAGGATCTTGAAAGGATTGAGTTTAACATTGCATGCCTGCCTGACATTCTCAATCCCCCAAGATATAGTGGTAGTGGATGTTCCTCCATATTTTGCAATTTGTTTGTCTAGGGACTTTACGTCCAAGATAGGTGGTTATCTAGCAGCAAATTGGTCATATCTGGTTTTCAGAACCAAGTATGGGACCAAGGTGAAAATTGAATCTGAGCCACTCTACAAGGATCACCTAGAGCCCTATTCACCCAAGGCAGCGAATGTCAGTTACACTATCATTGATCCAGAAGACTCTTAGACGAACAAATCCTCATCTTCTGCTCTTGAAGGAGTCGCAGATCTACTCTTGGATGAGTGGGGAAGCGATAACTTTGAGCACGATCCTTATAAGTTTATTGAGGAGGCAAACCTTGGCGTCTATTGCTTGCATAAAGAAAGCACCGTCATGCCCAATATAATGAAGGAAAATAAAGAAGACCTTGGCCTGTGGCAGTTGTACTTCGACGGTTCCAGAAGCAAACTGGGCACTGGTGGTGGGGCAATGTTAGTTTCCCCTTCTAAAGAAAGGTACTTTTCAGCTTTTTGTTTCCAATTCTCTTGCACATGTAATGTTGCAGAATATGAGTCTTTGATTCATGTAATGTTGCAAATCTTGGGGGACAGTGAATTAATTGTGAACCAAATAAGAGGCCTAAACCTGACCAAGAACTCCTTACTGAAGTCTTACAAGCACAGAGTCTGAGATTTGATGGAAGATTTCTTTGCTCTTAACATTACCTCGATCCCCAGAGAATAGAATAAGCAGGCTGACAGGTTGGCAGCTGTTGGTGCCCAATTTGATGTTTCAAAAGAAATAAGCAGGGGTTGTGGTTCGCGCCATTTAAAAATGGTGGTTCGGCCTTCAATTCCAGACAATGTTAAAAATTGGCAGGTCTTCAAAAACAACCAGCAGATAGCTCTTTTCCTACAAGAGGAAGTTGAGTTTGCGATCCACAATCAAGCGAAATTGCAGGAGCAATATGGAAATCAGATTGTTCAATTGAAGAATAATAAACTCCCTAAGGATCTGGTCACACTTGAAAGTATTTTCAATGGAGAGGACCAACTAAGAAATGATAAAGCATGCATCACTACCAAGGAGGAGAATTATGAAAAAGTTGAAATCTTCAAGGACAAGTTGCTAGCGCTTGGTAAGGTCTGCACGTTTCAAGAAAGCAAGCTTTCATTCTCCTGTGTCAGGAGTTCGCTGACGTCTTTGCCTAGAACTATAGCGACTTGAAAGGCTTTGATCCAAGACTCACCCAACAGACTATTGAATTAGAAGAAGGTGCAAAACCAGTCACGCAAAAGCAGAGGCCTGTTAATCTGATGATTGAGCTCCTTATGCAGAAAGAATTGGTCAAGTTGATTGAGTTCGGCATTATATTTTTGATCAAACATTCCTCATGGTTGGCCAATTTGGTTCCAGTTAGAAAGAAAAATGGAGAGATCAGGCTGTGCGTCGACTTCAAAGACCTTAATAAAGTCTCTTTAAAAGATCATTATCCCCTTCCGAACATGGAGCAGATCCTCCAAAAGGTAACTGGTTCCGAACGCTTCTCCCTCCTGGATGGTTATTCGGGATATAATCAGATTCTGGTGCAGGGCTGCGACCAATATAAAACAGCCTTCACCACTAAATGGGGAACGTTCGCCTACCAGAAGATGCCTTTTGGGCTATCCAATGCTGGTGCTACCTTCCAGCGAGCCATGGACATGGCTTTCAGTGGTTTGATAAATAAGAATGTGCTGGTGTACCTTGATGATATAACAATTTTCTCCAAGGAGGCAGGACAACATATGAAGCACCTCAGGCAGATTTTCGAGAGATGCAGGGAATTTAGCATCTCCCTAAATCCAAAGAAATGTGTATTTGCGGTTCATGAGGGGAAACTTCTTGGCCACATTATGTCCAAGGAAGGTTTGTCTATTGACCCCGAGAGAGTCCGCTCCATCCTGGAGATGTCCCTACCAAAGCACAAGAAAGGCCTTCAGAGTTTCTTTGGCTGGATAAATTTCATTCGGAGGTTCATTTAAAATTTTGCTAAAATAGTTAAACCCCTAACCTCCTTGCTAAGGAAGGGTGAAGAATTCAAATGGACAACGCCAAGAAAAGATAGCTTTGAAGCTATCAAACAGGCTTTGACCCAGGCTCCCGCTCTAATCAGCCCTAACTTCAATAAGGACCTCAATCTCTATACCTTCAGCAATGGAGAAGTAATATATGCTATGCTTACCCAAGCAAACAGTGATGACCTCGAGCAACCACTTGCCTTCTTCAGCCAAGGGTTAGAGGACTTCGAAATTAGGTACACCTACGTAGAGAAGCAAGTCCTGGCAGTGGTGCGTAGCTTAAAGAAATTCAGATATATGTTATCAAACAGCAGGATCCACCTCATGGTTCCACATCCTGGCGTCAAGGATTTCTTGACCAATCGAGACTTAAACGAGAAAAGAGCGGGATGGATCACCAAGGTAATGGAGTATGACATAGACATCAAAATTGCCAAGTTGGTGAGAGGAAGGGGCCTATGTGAACAGCTAGCCACAGATTTGAGACAAAAGGATGAGGACAGCTTGTTGATCCATGACACAGCCAATGCAGAAGAACCAGCGGTCGTAAGAGATTGGACGTTGGACATGAGGCATTTCCTTCTTGCAGGCGAATGTCCACAGGGCCTCGGTAGGGCCGGAAGAAGGTATTTTAAACTTCAGTCCCTTCCCTATGTTTTGATTGATGGAGTATTATTAAGGAAGGATCTCTCTGGGGTTCTCCTAAGATGCATTGACTCCAGTCAAGCTGACAAGGTATTAGCTGAGTTTCACGATGGGCCAGCAGGCAGCCATTTCGCCCCTAGAACCACAGCAGCAAAAATAATGAGAGCTAGCTATTTCTGGCCCACTCTCTTCAAGGATACCCATGCCTAGGTAAGGAAGTGCCAGAAGTGTGCACTCTTTGATGGAAAACAGCGATTGGCTGCCATGCCCCTACAGCCCATTCAAGTTGAACAACCATTCATTCAGTGGGGCCTAGATTTCATAGGGATGATCAATCCTCCCTCCAGTGCCGGACACAAATGGGTCTTGACTGCTACAAATTATTTCACCAAGTGGGTGGAAGCCATTGCTTTGAAAGAATCAAACGAGAGCGCAGTCCTAGAATTCTATGAGGATTTAGTTACAAGGTTTGGGGTCCCAGCCACCATAATCTCAGATAACGCCTTGGCTTTTTTGGGAACCAAAACTAGTGAATGGGCGCTAAGGTATGGTATATACCTCAGCACTTCGTCAAATTACTACCCACAGGGGAATGGGCTGGCTGAGTCCACTAACAAAAATCTGATCAAGATTATAAAAAGGACCATGGAAGAAAATCAGAAAACTTGGCATGCCAAGTTGAAAATAGCTCTATGGGCTGATCGAATCACTCTGAAAAGATCAATCGAAAATTCTCCATATACGCTTGTGTATGGAAGGGAAGCAAGGCTTCTTATCTCACTCGAGTTGCCAGCACTGGACCTCGCTCATCAGCTACAGCTAGAAGAAGGAAACAGCATGGACGTCAGATTGTGTGAACTAATGGAGCTCCAGGAGGTAAGGAATCGGGCCATGGTCTCTATGATCAGTCGCCAATAGCAGGTGAAAAGACATTTCGACAAGAGATCTTCGTCAAAAAGTTTCATCAAAGGAGACATTGTCCTAAAATGGGACGAAGATAGAGCTAAGCCTGGAAAACATGCAAAATTTGATGCCCTCTGGAGCGGTCCTTACATGATTACTCAGTGCAAGCAACATAACACGTTTCAGCTCACCAGGTTGGATGGCGAAGAATTGCGTATCCCAGTCAACGGGATACATCAGAAGCATTGCCACTAAATTTTGGTTCGGCTGTACATAATTTTCCCTGTTTTCCCTAAAGTGCAGTTTACACAGTTAGTTGTTTTTTTTTTAGCTTTGTGTGTTTCCCTTTGTTTGGGGGGAAATTTTGTGTATTTGATTCTGGGATCTCAAAGGTTGTTGTGAACTCTCTTCAACGTCACCATCCGACTCCGCACCCAATGGATATTCAGAGGCAACTGGGTTCTAAGCATAGCAGGCACACTTCCCCTATGAGTCGCCAATTTGTTGACCGACCGAAGCCGCAGGCGAACGGCCGAACGCCGCTCGAGGGCGGCGAACGGCCGAACACCGCCTGAGGGCGGCGAACGGTCGAACGCCGCCCAAGGGCGGCGAACAGTCAAATGCCGCTCGAGGGCGGTGAATGACAGAATGCCACCTGAGGGCGGCGAACGCCCAGCACCCGCCCGCAGGCGGCAGAAACAAAATGCCGCCCGACGGTGGGGAAAACAAAACCCCCACCCACAATGGGGAAGATGTAAACGCTGCCCTCCGACGGTGAAAATGAAACCCCCGCCCGAAGGCGGGAAAAATGGAAACCCTGCCCCCCGGCGAGAAAATAAAAAAAACGCCGCCCGATGGTGGGGAAAATAGAACCGCCCGCCTACGGCGGGGAAAACAAAAGGGCCGCCCATGTAGCAGGCGGAAAATTTTCCGCCCACAACAGGCAACGGTAAAAAAGGGCCACAAAACACAGAAAAAGACCCGCCCAGCTGCTAAAGTAGATTGGCACGCAAAATGAGGAGAGTGACTGGCACACAAAATGAGGCAACAAGCATGGTCTTGGCAGATTTATGACATCATCGACAGTGTTTTCCCTCTTCCCGTTGAAACTTCTCTTGTCTCTGTTGATATAAATACGCAGACTTGGTCAATTTAAAGGAGCTTCCCCAATTTTGTAAAGAGCACAGCTCTGCTTTTTCCCACCTGAATCAATAAATATAGTTTTTACCTCTTTCTAGGATGGATACTCTATGTATGTTCTGTATGTTTAATTTGTGCCCAGTCATTTCCTTTTAAATGCTCTCATAGGTTTTAAATACTAATGTATCAGCTATCTACAGAATGTCAGTTTGCAGCTTACAGGTGAAGAGTTCTATCTAGGGTGCAGAAACAAAGGAGGTCACTTACAGTAAGCATTCCACAGCATCTTGGTGAGTCCCTATTTCCTGTATCTTTCACTGGAACCTCCCTGTCATCCCAGCAACCTGGTCTTTTCTGCCAAGTTTCAGTGTATGTATGTTGCATTTCTTTGATTCTGAGAGTGGATGTGGAAGGTCAACCTATTTTTGGTGTATCACCTCTTTTAGAGAAGGCTGTTTGTTTTCGTGCTTTTTCTCTCTCTCTTTTCATCCCCCCTAGTATACCTATATACCTATATTTTTGCGCTACTGGGAACAAGCAAGATACATCAGAGGGAACTAGCCCATACCTAGAGACTCTCCTCTCTTGCTTCGCCGTCCCATAGGTGAGAGAGGGGTTTCCATGTTGTGGGGAGAGGGCAGGAATTTGTTTTCCTGTCGCAGGGTGCACTTTCCAGCATCAACAGTTACATTTTCTTAGTGAGCATACATAAAACTATCAAACTATGGAATTTAAATTCAAGGTGGAAGGTAAGGAGATTATTCTACATGGCCTAATCAATCAAGGACCACACCCACATTCAAAAAATATCATGGTAGGACATCTCCACATGAGTTTGAGAGAAGAGGAAGGAATGAACAAGAGGTTACAAATTTTGATCATAAGCATTATAATGTTCCCCTTTTTGGTATAAACTTGCATAAGTTCTTAGCCTTGAATTGTTCCTAAAATCCTAAGGGAATAAGATAAAAATGGGACATTTGAGGACTTAAAAATCATTTAATAGAAAAACACTTTATGATCTGATTTCCACTTAAGTTGGGACTTTTAAGGGTCATGGGCACTTAAGGCCTAAAGTGAAATTATAAGGAAGTTCTTTCATTATATTAAAAATGATAATTTCCCTCCTATTTTGGGCACCACACTTGGGGTGTGGATATAAAGGTAAAGTGAGTGTTCATTTGAGGATTATTTTTAATTTTTATTTGAATTCTTATGCAAGTATGTCAAGCTTAAACAAGTTACTTGAGGATGAAAACCTTCAAGTGCACCAAGGAGTTTGGGGATGAAAACCTTCATTATTCTACTATGATATCTCTATTCAAGGGTTATAATTGTGGCATAATTGTGCATAAGTGTATGTAAGAGGATCTACAAATGTGTCTTTGGATACCACCTTCATCAATGAATAATTTCAAACCCTTTGGAGAGCTGAAAATTCATGATTTGCAGGTCAAAGAGGTGGGTGAACTTGGTTTGAAATGTTTTGTTGATCTTGGAAGAATCTAAGACTATAACTAGGGTTTTTATAAATTTAGAGCTATTTTTGAGGGACTTACCATGGACAAAAAAAATTGATTCTAGTTGTATTTCAAAGCTACTATATTTGTGATCATTTTGAGCTAACATTTACATTAAAATTCTTAATATTCCAGAATATATGAATTTTTGAAGTTTCAACTGATTAAGGTAAATAATAAATTATTAAAAACTGAAAATAAAGGAATTGATTCATAAAATTAATTGCATAATTTTTCCTAGTGAAGCGATATATTTGGGCAGGTTGTTCGATTATTTTTGGGTTCTAATATTGAAGAAAAATACTGTAGTTTATATTCAAAAAATTATTTTAATATTTTTTCAAGTGGGGCAATTTGATTTGGGGAATTTAAAGACTTTGTAGAAGGGATAAAACAAGGGTTTGAATTTCATAATTGTTCCTCTTATTTTTCTAAGTGTGGTGACTTGTTTGGAGGGGCTAAATTGACTATTGGCAGACCTAATTTATTATTTGGAAGCCCTAATAAATTGTAAATATTTTTGCATATTTATTTTGAGTTTATTCAAGGGTTTCAAGGCTGATTGGAAGGGAAAATTTAGTTGTAATAGGATCTTAAAAATCAAAATTATTTCAAAGAAATTCTAGCCACATCACCATTCCATCTTGCCATAAAAAGAGGTACTTTATTGTAATTGAAATTCACTAATTATTGGGGTTATTTTGGAGTGTTATTGCTTGGAATTTGGACATATATTGTTGCTAAGGTTTGCTAGTTTTTAGGGAAACACTCATATTATTTTTAGTTTTACATTAGTGTTTGTTGGAAAACCTCAATTTGTCTTAATTGTCTCATTTAAGGACATTCAGTGGTATCAGATCCAATTTCTTGGCCAACTATGGGATGGAAACATATTTTTTAAACACTGACAGGGATAGGGCTAGGTTGGAATGGATCACTCAATCCTAGGATTGGTCAATGGGAACTATGGCTACACTTCTTTAAATGATGAAATATATGAAAGGGGATCAACCCCTTAAAATAGATGACCAGTGTTTGGTTCATTGGGATATAATGAAATATTATGATGAATACTTGACACTTGCACCTTAGTATAGAAAGGGAAGGAGCTTCAAGGAATGGCTAGCTCTGAGACAAGGAAAAGGGCTCCATGGGCACATAGCTACACATGAAAACTTGGGGAAGATTTTTTTTCCTACCTTTGATGAGATCCAAGTATTTTAGTTATAATGTGGGTAAACAAGGTTAATGACTACCTTGAATTGAAACCTAGAGGTGAGAATCAAGATCTAAAATTTGTCATACAACACTTGGAAGCTGTTGCCTATGATTGGTGGCATATAGGATGGAATTCACAAGGGCATGACCTCATCAAAAATCATGAAGAGCTTATTTAAAGGGTCATCAAATAATATGAAAATGTGGAATCTTTGTGGTAACTAAAGAAGTATTTTCAATTATTGAAGGGGTAGACAATGATTGAAAATTTTAAGCCACAAGAATAAAAAATTCAAGGGCATCCAAATGAAAGTGTCCAAAATTTTGATAATCAATAACAAAGGTTTCAAGATGAAGACAAAGAGGTGGTTGAACCAAGAGAAGTAATCTCAAAGTACACCATAAAAGAAAGTTTAATTGGGGCAGCCACTTGTAATAAGGAACAAATCCTGCAAAAAGATGAAAAAGAGAGCGGGACAAACCTTCATAAGGTATCACATGAAAGAAGATAAGTAAATTCATAGATAATCAAGGAAGGTGTTAAATTCATGAAGACATTCTCTACGCTAAATAAAAGTGAGAAAAATAATTTTAACCAAGGGGAAGAAAGTTATGCCCTCATGCCAAGAACCCAAGGAAAGTGTGATGAGTAGATAAGAAGGGCAAAGGGGGGAAATATGATAGCCTTCCAAGCTAGGCAACACTTGAGTGAGTTCAAAAGGGAAGGTGAGTTCTTTATACACCAATATGATATTTTCAAAAACCAAGGAAAATCCATTTTGCACATTGATAGGGAGAAATGGGTAAATAAGATTAATACTACAAATGTTAATGCTAATTCCTAGCTTGTTGTAATATCCAAAACAACACATAGAGGTAATAAATTTAATGACTTTCATGGTAGGAAAGTGTGGCATAACCTTCCTACTATGCTCCCACAACATTTTGGTCCTCATAAGGATCATACCAAGAAAAGAAACATGGTGGAGGGCATGTTAAAAAGCATGCAAACAATCCATAAAAGTGGTAAGCATCACAATTTATTTATTGTATGTTATATGTTACACGAAAAGGTTGTAACTAGAGGAAGAATCCAAGGTGGTAAGGTAAACAAATGGCAAGGGTTGAGGTATGTGTTATTTTCAATAATTTGACTTCAACATTTGTAATCCAATTGTCATATAGAAAAACACACTCCAAGAGCCATGACATAATAATAAATACATTATTATATGTTGGGATGGTAAAGGCTTGTTGTGAAGGGTCACAAGGAGTAAATTATGCAAGGTATGTATCAATGTTTTGGAGGGACGAACAAGCAAATTAATGGATTTTACAATCCTTATATAACCCACCAATATTGTGTTTTATGTGGACTTACCAAAGGAACAACTTGGCTAGTCATAAAGGTGGTGATAGGTGACAAGTGTTGTGACCTATGAGTCATTTCAAGCAATGTTAGTAATTCACTAACTACCATTTTTCATATTTTCAGTTTGTTTTTCCTAGATTTTCTTGTTTCCATGATGATTATTGACCCTAGGAAGGTGTGTCTCTCACACCTCAACATCATGGAAGTGGTTCACACATATATGAGTGTATTTATAGCTGTTATAAGGGGAAGGTTGAAGAGGGAATATATTTCCTACAACCATGTCAAGAAGGACATGAAAACACCTTTTGAAATCTAGGTGGTAGGGAGTTGTAAGAAAGAATCAAGGCATCAAGAAGGGATGTACTTCATGATCATAAAAGTTGATAAGGTGATAAAAATAGTGTTACTAAACACCATTGTTTTTATTAATTTGTTTGTTCCATGTGTAGGAACATCAGGGAGATCAATTACTATAACCAAGAGAAATACAAAGAATACGATGATTTTCAAACAAGGGAAACCAATTGAGATGGCAAAGTGGTTGGATGCAAGTGTGATTTTTAGGCCGTTACAAGAGGCTATAAATTTTTATTATGGGCAGCCAAGGGCTCTAAGGGGAATTTAGTTTCCTACCTCTTTGGTAAGTATGAATAATTATGATATTTGTGTTCCATTAAGAGGAGAGGAAGATAGATCACTTGATTTGCAAGGGCAGTCCTTAATTTACTTTGGGTAGCCCCTTATGTCAAGGTACATGCATGATTTTGGAGGCATAGATGAAGACTTGATAGACCTTTTGGATTGGGCAAGGGCCTAAGTTGTGGAAAACAAGGAAAAATTTAAGTTGTTGGAACATTTTTGGTGACAAGGACACTCAAAAAATTCTGAATATGATTCACTACATATGCCACCTTCAACCCTCTTCAAATTCAATTTTGATGACATTTTTCAGCCAAGGGGAAATTATGAAATTAGTGGTATAAGGTCTGATTTTTTTGTCTCAAAATTTTTTGAGTTTTGAGGGTCTTGTATAGCATCCTATTAAGGACAAAAAAATGAAAAATTGGTGCCTTCTTCAGCTCATAATGGAAAGGATATGTACATGGATGAATTCTTAATTTGATCACTCAAAAAATTATCAGTTGGGGTGGTAGGTATAGCAGCATTGTAAAGGTAAGAAGTCTGACTTTTTTGATGAATTCCATCTTATAGCATGTTCTAAAAGAACTCATGATGGGGATCACTTATTTCATGATAAATACTAGAAAGGTATGAGGAAGGTACATCACTAACTTTTGTGTGAAATGGATCTTTTATTTGATTGATATGGTTTTCCTCATATGCATGAAGGGCTTGATATAGGGAGGTCAAAAAGTGGATACACAACACACATGATGAGACATTCCCAAGGGTGGTTTCATCTACATGACACTTTTTATTTGAGGTATGCTTCAAAGAAAATTCATTGTTAATCTTCTTTCTCTAGATAGGGAGGGCCTTCCATGGCATGTAGGAGCCACTCAATATTTGTTGGAGAGTGGCCACCATAATGTGCAAGTAAATAATGGAGTGCAATGGGAAATTTTCATCCAAGGTAACAAGGTAACAAAGTCTGAAGATATTTTCTCTTATCACTATTGGATGTATATGGTACTTCATAGAGGCATAAGAGGAAGGAACTACATCACCTACAACTTGGTATTGCAAGCGTTGGTAGGTTGGAGTCCTAAGAAGTCTTTGAGAGGTTGGGAAAACATCTATATATTTTGGGGATAGCCCCCAAAACATATGTACAACAAGGTAATGGCTTGGATTGGAGCTTCCATTTTATGGGAGGCATTGACAAGGAGATCTTGCATAGTGAAGAGTGTTGGGACAACCCTGCAGCTTTTTTAATTGCTTGAGGACAAATAATTTTGGGTAAGGAGGAATATAATGTTCCCATTTTCATTATAAACTTGCATAAGTCCTTAGCCTTGAATTGTTCCTAAAAATTATAAGGGAAGAAGAGAAAAGGGGTTCATTTGAGGACTTCAAAAAAATTTAATAGAAAAGCACTTTATGATCTAATTTTCACTTAATTTGGGGCCTTTTTAAGGTTCATGGGCACTTAAGGCCTAAAGTGAAATTATAAGGAAGTTCTTTTATTATTTTAAAAATAAGATTTTCCCTCCTATTTTGGGCACCACACTTGGGGCATGGATATAAAATGAAAGTGAGTGTTTATTTGAGGATTATGGTTATTTTTTATTTGAAATCTTTGTGCAAGTGCGTCAAGATTAAACAAATAAATTGAGGATTAAAACCTTCAAGTGCACCAAGGAGTTTGGGGATGAAAACCTCCACTCTTCTACCAGGGAAACTCTATTCAAAGGTTGTAATTATGTCATAATTAAGCATAAGTGTATGCAAGAGGATCTACAAAGGTGTCTTTAGATACCACCTTCATCAAGGAATTATTTTAAACCCTTGGAATAGCTAGAAATTCATGATTTATAGGTCAAAGAGGTGGGTAAACTTGGTTTGAAGTGTTTTTCTAATTTTGGAAAAATCTAGGGTTGTAACTAGGGTTTTATAACTTCAGAACTACTTTTGAGGTACTTTCCATGGAGAGAAAATTCTTATTCTATTTTTTTTTAAAAGACACTACTTTATAAACATTTTGATCTAACATTTGCATTAAAATTCCCAGTATTATGGAAGATACAAAAATTTTAAGTTTTAACTAATTAAGGTAAATAATAAATCATTTAAGATGAAAATAAGGGAATTAATTCAAAAAATTATTTACATAATTTTTTCTAATGGATTGATTCACTTGGATAGGTTATTAGAGTGTTTTTGGGATCTAATATTGAAGGAAAATAATTTAGTTTATATTCAAAAAATTATTTTAATATTTTTTCAAGTGGGGTGATTTGATTTGGGGAACTTGGAGACCTTGTGAAAGGGATCAAACAAGGGGTTGAATTTTAGATTTGTTCTAAGTGTGGCAACTTTTTTGGAGGGGCTGAATTGACTATTAACAGCCCTAATTTATTCTTTGTAAGCCCTAATAAATTGTAGGGACTTTTGGCATATTTATTGTGAGTTTGTGCAAGGGTTTCAAGGTTGGTTGAAGCAAAAACATAGTTGTAATAGGATCTTAAAAATCAGAATTATTGTAAAGAAATTTCATCCACATCACAATTCTATCTTACCACAAAAATAGGTACTTTATTTTAGTTGCATGTTCAATAATTATTGAGGTTATTGCGGAGTGTTATTTCTTGTAATTTGGACATCTATTATTTCTAGGGTTTATTGATTTTTAGGGTGGCACTCATATTATTTTCAGTTTTGCATTAGGATTTGTTGGAAAATTCCAATTTATCATAATTGTCCTACTTGGGGACATTATAGGCATCCAATGGCATCAAGTGAAATTTGGTTTTATACCCACTTGGTGAGTATGAATACTTCTAACTTTTATAGTACATGGATAGGAGAAGTGGGTAGAACACTTGATTTGCAAAAGCATCCCCTAATTTGCTATGGTAGCACCCTTTACCAAGGTGTACGGGTAATTTTGGATGTATGGATGAGGAATTCACACCACTCTTGATTGGTAAAGAACTCAAGTGGTGGACAACAAGGAGAAAGGTATATTGGTGAAGGATTTTTGGTCCCAAGATCACTCAAAAAAATTTGAGTTTGATTCACTACATGCACCACCTGCAACCTTCACAAAACTTAAATGTTTTGGCATGCTATAACCAGGAGTAAATTCTGAAAATGCATATGTAGAGTTTGATTTTTTTCACTCAAAAATCTTTGACTTAAAAAGACAATTCCAGCCCTTATTGAATTCAAATAAAATGGAATTTAGAGCATATTATAACACAGATTTGAAGAGAGAAGTGCACAAACTAATAATTTTGTTTCTCAAAAAATTATGAGTTATGGATGCAATTAAATCCATGTCATGAGGGTGATAAATATGATTTTTTTGTCATACTAAAACCCTTATCCAATTTTTGAAATGTGTATGATTGGGAACATTTCTTGCATAACAGACAGTGAGAGAACACAAGTAAGATACAACACTCTTTCATTGATAAAATGGAGCTTTGGTTAGATTCACATTGTGTTCCATATTTGATTAAGGAGGGAGAGATAATGGGAGAACATGTGGCACACATAAGGAGGCCCATAAAATATGGTATGCATCTCTACAACACCTCTTTCCAAAGTATGTTTCCAAAAAGGTCCATTGTTGTCCTCTTTTTGTAAGTTTGGTTGGGTTTACCATGGCATAGAGGAAATCCCAAGAAGTTAAATATTTGGAAAGATAATATATATATAATAATGGGAATTAAAATGATCCTTACATATGGGGAAGCAAGGTGTCACCTTTTATTTACATTTCTTTTGGCAATTGTTGGCCATTGAACATTTTTTTAAGGGCACTTCGGTGTCTATTAGAGTTATATATGAGGAGGACTTCCTCAAATTCAACTTGGTATTGAATGGGTTGGAATTATGGTGACACGAGAATCCTTTGTAAATTTCTGATGACACTTTTAGTGCTTGGGGGTATCCCCCAAAATATAGTTACAGCAAGATGAGTTTCCAATTTGAAGTTTTCCCTCTATGGGAAACAATGACAGGTGGGATTTGCGTTATGAAGAATGTTGGCATAGCCTCATGGATCTTGAGATTGCTTGAGAAAAATAAATTTTGGGTAGGAATGACTATCATGTCCCCCTTTTTTACATGAGCACACTTGGAATCTTTAGCCTTAAGTTGTTCCCAAAAGGCTAAGGGAAAAGAAGAAATGGGAATGCTAGGGGCCCACATGAAAAATAATTAATGAAAAAGTTACGTTATGAGTTTTATTTTGCATTTGAGATATAAAAAGTACCATGTTATCTTAATTTCACTTAATTTGAGGCCTTTTTGGAGGTTCATGGGCACCCATGGTCTAAAAGGAGAATTATAAGGATGTACTTTTAATTTTTGAAAAGGAGTCTTTCCCTCATAATTTGGACACTCTTTTTAAGGCATTGGCTATAAAAAGAAAGTAAGGGTTCCATTTTAACGTTAGGTATTTTTATGATATTAAATATTTTCTCAAGTATGTCAAGCTTAGCCATAGCATTTTCAGGACAAAAACCCTCAAAGTGTATAAAGCTATGAGGATGAAACCCTTCATATCTTGATTGTGAGTAGCTCTACATTAAGGGCTAAAATTTATGTTTCATCATTCATGATTAGAAAGATGACTAGTTTTTGGAAACTATTTACATATTATTGGTTCTTATAGGAGTGGTAATTTGGCTCCTAATATTGAATACCGACTTTGTAGGTTACGCTACAAAGGAGATACCCTCTCCTAGGGTTTGTGGATTTTTGTTGATTTATTCCAACTATTACAACTAGAATTGGGAAATCATTTGAGGCCTTTGAGTGGCCAAATTGGTGCCCAAATTTATAATAATAATTTTGATAATTGTTATTTGTCACATTTATTAAAGGTCACTTGGTGACCAAATTGAATATTGTAAATTTTGATTTTATTGTAATTAATTATGCACTTGGGCAATTCACCTTGGGGAATGTGTGTAGAGTTTGTAGGGTGCTTTTAGGCCTTAAATATTGGACAAATAATAATATAATAATATTTTAAAATTAATTTTAGTGGATTTGACATTGATTTAAGGGTGAAATAAGGTCTAATTTCTGATTTAATTAGTGTTGTAATATTCTAAATTTTGGTGACTTGGTATGGCTTGGATTTTGGCTTATTGGGAGCCTTATTCAGTGATGAGCTAATGATTTTTTGGATGTTGAATTCTATATAGTTTTGTCTTCTATTGATAAGGGTTTGAGCAAGGTTGGTGTGTGGAAAAGGGCATCAAATTTTAGCTTGGGTGGTGCTAGGGTTTGGAGGTTGAGACCTTCCTTCTTCAGCATCTTTTTTCTTTGTGATGAGAACCATTAGCAGCTAAAGATTATAAAGGATTTATTTGTTAATTTTCACATTGGTTTGAACTCTTCATTTGTAGCATCAAGTTTATATTCAAAATTTTCAAATTTATTTCAAAATTAATAGGGTTTTTTGAAAAACCCTTATTTTTTTTATTTGTCCCAAACTGGGGACATTACATAATTAAGGGAGCTAAGATCTTATTAGAACCTAAACCTAAATCTAGATACATAGTTCTAGAATCAAACAATCCTCATGTTAAAACTCTTTATAAAGAAATGAGTTCTGGGATTTATGTTGATGGTTGGTGATGATTAAGGTGTGCATGAAAGTGAATACAAAAAAATAATTATTGACATTGCAATTTGATGAAAGATACTCAAATACATGCTCTTGAGTTGGAGTGGTGTTCATATCCCTCAAGAAATATTATGCACTTTTTTTTCAAGTTGTAATTCAAATTGACAAATAATACTATGGAGCATGAAGAATTTTTTTTGGGTTGCAAGCCACTCAAGACATGGGAATTAAGATCTTTAAAGTTCAATGGATGCAAAATTGGTAGTGAAACAAATGAGGGATTAGTTATGGGCTAGGAATCACAAGTTAAAACACTACTACAAGTTATGCGACTATATTGAAGCCTTTGATGCCTCTTCAATATTTGGTATGCCAAGGGAAGTTAATTCCTCACCCAAAATTAGGAAAATATAAGTACACTATTGAATTGGTATATCGGCTTAGTGTTCATGATCCTTTAAAATGATCAACAGATTATTCAATTTTAAAAAAAATTGAACAACTTTAAGGATTTATATTTTAAAGGTAGCAATTTAACATATTATAAATATGTTTTTAAAACAAATGATGTGGAAGTTGATCCCAAAAATAACAGCAAAGAATTTATTTATCCCAAGGGGAATACAATATTATAGGGATATATCACTGGAAATCTTGCTCGATGATCATGATAGATTTATCAAAGAAAAGATCCATGTAGAATCTCAAGGGTCAATATTAGCAAATGTTGCTCTCCTAAAGAATATAGAAGGTATGAATCCTTTTCAATTAATACAAAGCATCTTTTATTGGTTAGATGATGACCTAAAATATTTCAAGCCAAAATAAATGCACCATACCATTCCACTAAAGTATGACACCACACCCTATAGACATAAGCAAAGACATTACAATCCTAAAATTGTGAGGACTATATATGAAAAAATTCAAAAGTTGTTGAACCCAAGAATCATTTTTCCCATTCCTCAGTCAACATGGATTATGAATATTAAGCCTATAAGGAAGAAGAATGGAGAAAACCAAATTTGTGTATATTTTCTCAATTCTAATTAGTCTTAATTAAAAGATGGATCAAATTTCATAAGATGTGACAAGTTCATAAATGATATCCATGATGGATGGCTTTTCTATTTACAATCACATAGAAGCATCTCTGGAAGATCAATAGAAAATGATTTTACTACTCCATGGAGTATGTATGTATATCAAAGAATTCCTTTTGCTTTGATTAATGCCATTGATAATTTTCAAAGGGAAATGGATCTTTAATTTGGATATATGAAGAATACAATCATCATGGTATACCTTGATGATATTATAGTTTTCTCCAAGAAGAGATTTAATCACTTCAATCATTTAAGGATTGTATTTGACATATGTAAATCGCATAATATTTATCTAAATCCCAAGAAGTATTATCTTCATTGTGATAGAGGGTAAAATTTTGGGTCATGATGTCTCCAAGGAGGGAATAAAGATTGATCCAAAAAAACTGATATTAGTTCAATAGATATCCTTGGCAACCAACAAGAGGAGGGGTCTATTCATTCTTGGTAAGGTAAATTTCAAAGGTTTATTCCATATTTTTTTTAATTGAATAAAAAAAATTCTCTAATGATGGGAAAAATGCTTATTTTATATGGAACATTGATAGTAAGTGGGATTTTGGTGAGACTAAAGAAGTAATCATAAAGGCACTAGTCTTAGTCTCCCTAGACTTAAAGAAATATTTTATCATATTCAGTTATGCATTATAGCATACTCTTTCAGTAATATTAGTATAGAATAATGATGAAGGGACAGAGTCACCTATTCCATCTATGAGTTTCATGTTAAAGGACCAAGAGATAAAATATTTTCCTATTAAAAAACACACTTATGTTGTGGTAAATTAGTCAAACAATTCAGACTTTATATTCTAAACTCTCATATAATTTCAATCATCCCAGATATCATTGTCAAGTCAATTTTGACTCAACAAGAGTTGATCTCTAAAATAGGAGGATGGATCTCCATAGTGCAACAATGACTTAAATAATCAAACCAATCATGCTAGTTTGAGGTATTGGTCTATGCTAAATGATTGTTGAAAACAATCATGAAAGGAAGGAGGAAAAGGAGGTTGATGATGAACTCCCTGTGGATCTTATTATTGGGTCAATGGATGTGTGGTATTCTAATATCACTTATGTTTTATCATATGATGAACATCCTAGTCATCTCAATGTGAATAGATAAGAACCTTGAAACTAAGAGCTGATAGATTCATTGTATGGAATAATACTCTTTCAAAAGGGGATGAGATGAGAAATTCTTAAGATGTGTGGTTTGTAATGCAGCCCAAAATGCCTTGCCCTAAATGGGCTACAACAGAGTAATTTTTAAAAAAATAGTTAATATGTAAAATAATTAATAGAGAAGGACCCAATCTCATCATGAAATTCATTTAATCATACTAGATAATTCATAACAAGAATAAAAATCAATGCCCAATTATTTACTTGAAATTTTAAATTTAAAAAAAGAAAAGACTCGATCTATGTTCAATTTAACAATCATCACATCAAAATTGTACTATTATTCCATCTAACATCTCAAATAAAAAATAATATTTTTACAATATAATAAAATAATTTCTATTTCAATACTTAAGCATAACAATACATAATTCTTTCATTTGTAACATTTACAATAACACATTAGAATATTTTTGTCCACAACTTCTTAACTCTATTTTTGTACTAGTTTGCAACTCAACAAGGGAAAAAATAAATGTTCACCTCCCAACGATGTGATTCCATTAGGCAATCGTGACCCTCCTCATCAACTCCCAAGCTCAAGGAGTTTCCTAGTGACCCCAAAACATAGATTTAAGGATTACTAGTTGCAATCATAATCAATCAAGGTTTGGTCAACATAATCACATAGTAGGAAACCAAGCACAAATATAATAGGTTGTCTAGGTACCTGGAAAAAAGGGGAAGAATAGTATAAGAATGTAATTTGAAATATTTAACTTTTGCATACAAGAATTCACCATTTACAAAAAATTAACTTCTGTAATACAAAACCTTAAGGGAACTCAGAACAATGATATTCATATCCAAAGCTCTACTTAAGCTAATTCTAATACCCCTAAGTAAAAACCTATCCTAAAAATAATTTCTACATAGTAACACCCAAATTTATGTGCTTTTATCATAAGATAATAAGGTACACATCTTACATGGAAACACTCTTGCAAGGTTCCACCTCTTCTTGTTATTCTTTGGCTATTACAATCTTGTGTTCTCTACTATCTCCCTTCCCTCCTACTACAACCAACATGAATGAATGAGGAATAATATGCAATAGAAGATTATTTTAGACACTACACTTTCATAACATTCATGTCAAATTTTGATTCATATTGACTTTCTATAATAATGCATAAATCAAGTCAAAAATCACCGAAACACCTAAATTTGCCTAAACACTTGATGTGCATATTCTAAAATGAATTTGGGCATCCCTAGTTGGGGAAATGCACTATATCAAATTGTCAACCATGCTTAATTCATCTTGAATCAAATTATTGTTTTACAACATTTTAAAGCAATTAGGTAAAACAGTCATTCAATTTTCAACTTTGCAAGAATCACAAAAAACTAATCTAAGATTGATTAGCTAATTAAATCAAATCAAGTGGCTGATCTATCCTTAATCATAAAATCCATAGATTTTAGGAAAATCCATATTCAAATAAATCAAGTTCAATTATGACATCACTTGGCAAGTGGTTGATTAATTTTAATCAAAAATACCCAAATGTCAAACCTTGCAAATATCAACATTAATGCTCATAAATATCATAAATTGAACCCATACTTCAATTAATGCAAACTCGACCCCAAATATTAATGTAATTACTTCCCCAAATTAGAATGAACCTAAACCACACATCTTAATTTTCATCTAATGGTTGAAATTAGTTTGATAAGTCTATAAATGTTATGTACTTAGGGATATGATATATTATTGTATATGGGTCGATGGAGATGCTGACATGTGGTACACATCCTCCTTAGTAGATATATGTGTCCAATATATTAGTAATGGAGTAACTTGTGGAATTAGTGCATTGGGTAATGGTCAGTATACATTGGGATTAGGAGGTTATCCATCCATTATAGGTCTATATAAAGGAGATGATTATCATTGTAAAGATATCAAGTAAGCATTGAGTCTTTTATTGTAAGAGGATATTGGAGGTTATCCCCTCGAAGAGACATTGTGGAGTTATTCCTTCTTAAATGATTATTGTATGGTATTGCCCTACCTTAAGGGTATTCTGCATATATTGAATATTTGGACATCTTGGTTCACCAATATCTATTGTGTTGAATTGATCTACATTTATTCTATATTATTTCTGAAATATTATAAGTGTGGATCATAAAAAATGGTATCAGATATTTGATTTGAGTAATTTGTGGGTGGTGAAACCCTAGTTTTGTGGAATCATCAATATATGTTTATTGGTTTTTAATTTATGTACAATGTTTTTACTAGATATGGAGAATATTTTAAGGAAGGCACAGTAAAAAAATAAGGTTTTTTATTAGTTTTGTGGGAGTTATTGTTATTTTAGGTTTTTTACTTATTTGAATATATCTTCCAAAATATAAGGATTTTGTTTTCTAAATTTTTTACTAAATCTATAATAAAATACAAGAGAAACATAGTAAAAATTTTAGAATTTTTAGAATTGTTTTGAGTGATTAATTATGATTTTATTATTTTTCATATATTCTCTCTATAGATCAAAATTTGTGGAATTTTTTCACAAAATGTTTTTTAGAGTTATAATATCATAAGATGAAGCTAAAATAAAAATTTGGGATATTTTTGATCTGATTTGAATAAGTTATTGAGATTTTAGGGTTTCATAAATCTTAGTTTTTTTATTTTGTGAATCATGAAGTTGTAAAATTTTTTAGGAGAAGATGATATTGATTATAGAGAATGGTGGCTCCTTTTGGAAAATCATTTTATTAAAAAAAAATTGGGGAAAGATGATTATTGCCTTTTTATTTGGGCCTACACTATATTGTTTTGATCAATTACACTGTACAGAAAAGTATTCTTCATGGAAATCACTAGAACAGATCTTCCTAGATTGATGGGCTATAGAAGAAGAAGAAGAAGTATTAGTAGTAGTAAAAAAAGAAGAAGTATAAGAAGTATTATAATAAGAAGCAAATGAAGAATAAGAAGAATTGGATGATAAGGGTTCAAATAATTTGGCTCCAAAGAAATTTGAGTCAACTTTTCAATTTCATGGATGCATTAAAAAGAATAAGGTTGTTGTGTCCATTAACCCTACCAGTAAGTATAACTTCATCAACATTAATATGGCCAAGCATCTACATATTGAAGCAAAGAATATCAAGGAGGTTCAAGTAGATAGTAAGAATATTTCAATGTTTGAAGATTTGAAGCTCATTATGGAAAAAAATGTTTTACATTTAGATTTTTATACTTTGGATAAGGATGATATGGATATAGTTCTTGGATATCCATGGTTAGAGACTTTGGGAACAATCAATATTAATATTTAGAAAAAGTTCATGAAGTTTTGGTATAGGAAAAAAAGGTCACTTTATAGGATATCATATTAGGAAAGGTACCAATAACAGGCAAGGAAGATCATGAGGATGAGATTGAAACAAATGATGAAGAGCATGAAGAAGATTCAGATAACGACATACTATAATCATAAATGAACACATTATCTACTCAAGAGATAGAGATGGACAAAGTGGAAGTGGTAAAAGATAGGGTGGAAAAAGTTGAGGTATATAGACACTCGCATCATCATGAGAGGAAACAATCATGGAACCAGGTGAGGGAGTGTCATAATAATAATCATTTTGGCTATAAAGGAAATCAAATTTCTAATCATTATGGCTATGCATAGAAGCCAAATAATAATTATTGTGGTTAGGTATGGAATCAGATAAATGCAATGGTCTATGGAACATGGAATGAATGGGGAAATCACTCTAATTATGTATGGAAGAATTCCTACTATGGTCATGGATGGAATCAAAGTAGCACAGTGAAATATGGTACAGAGAATCAAAAGAGGAATAGTTATGCATGGACACCAAAGAAATATAGTTATGATCATGAATAGAATCAAAGGAGCATACGTGGAGATCTATCATGTGTTAAGATCACATATGGGTGGCTTGAAGATCAATATTAGAGACAAGTGTGAAATAATTTGAAGCATGTTTATTATTTATTTTCTTCCTATGTTTCAAGGATGAAACATGTTAAAGAGGGAGGTAATGATATGTACCTAGGGATATGATATATTATTGTATGTGGGTTGATGGAGATGTTGACATGTGGCATATATCCCCCTTAGTAGTTATATGGGTCCAACATATTAGTAATGGAGTAACTTGTGGAATTAGTGCATTGGGTAATGGTCAGCCTACATTGGGATTAGGATCTTGCCCATCTATTATAGGTCTATATAAAGGATATAATTATCATTGTAAAGATATCAAGTAAGCATTGAGTCTTCTATTATAAGAGGATATTGAAGGTTGTCCCCTTGAAGAGACATTGTGGAGGTATTCCTTCCTAAAGGAGTATTGTATGGTGTTGCCCTACCTTAAGGGTATCCTACATATATTGAATATTTGGACATATTAGTCCACTAATATCTATTGTGTTGAATTGATCTACATTTAATCTGCATTATTTATGAAATATTATAAGTGTGGATCATAACAATAAATAAAGGGCTAATTTTTTATTATAGATAAGCTTTTTTGTAAAAACTTACTCTTCCAAATTATTACAAAAGTTTCATCTATTTCTTCCACTCTTCATCAAAACATGCATATCACAAGGAAAAGTACTGTAGGAATAACACCACGACATTGAAAAAGACTCCAAGCTCTACATCTTGGCTAAACAAACTTGTATGCCAACAATCTAAAAACATCCAAAGAGGAAGGTAAAATTGTGTTGTTTTGTTTTCTTTATACATTGTTTAGCTCTTCCTTATCTTTTCCCAATTCAAGGACATACACTTGGGTTTTAGGTTTTTATGCATTTAATTTTGATTTCATACTAATGAAAATTCTAACTCCTTCATACTTGTGTGTTTACATATGTCCCACTAGGCGTGTCATTTACGATCATACAATTGCAGAGAAGGTTAGTTTCTTGTTAGAATCCAAACAAACATGAAACAATATCAAGAATAACCTCCTAAGCGTATATCCTCAGATTGAGCAAGATCTAGAATTAATTAAAAAAAATAGAAGACACATCAAAATGATTACCTTCTTCATGAATATTTGCTTCTAACCATTATACATACATGTTTGGACCAGATATAGAGCTCTAGATCTTTATCAATATCATGAAGCTAGTCTAACAACATCTCCCTTTACGTTATTCATGAATGTTGAATCAATTAGAATAAATTATGATGCTTCAATAGAATAATTGCCTTTGAATTTAGCTGAGCTTCACTACACTAATTAGTCATGTTTATAAAGGCAAATAGCCCTTGTATTTATATATTTCTCAACCTGATTTCAACCATTAAATGATGATCAAGATGTGGAGATAAGGATCAATCAAATTTGAATGACAAATGTAATTAATATTTTAGATAGAGTTTACATTAATAAAACATTGGTTACTTGCATGATATTTTTACTTATGTTGATATTTGTTGATATTTTGCAAAAGCTTGACTTTTGGATCAACTTGCCATCAACCACATGGCCACTTGCCATGAAAATGGAGGAATGATTCAATTTAATGAATTAGAAAATAAGGTATTCCAAAAAACTATGGAATTTGTCATAAGAGGAAGATTAATAAATAAAATTTAATTAACTTCATGTAAAGTAATGTCATTTTTGAAATTTGAATAAGGGTTCCACCTAATTGGTCTAAAATGTCACTTGTGGAGTCACAATTTGACTTGGGATGAATTAAGTGTGATTGATGATTGAATATGGTGACTTGTCCCAATCAATAATACCCTAATGCATTTAAGAATATGCATGTAATGTATATGAATAAATTTGGATGTTTTCATGATTTCTACCCTGACTTGTGTATTATTACTAGAAATCATTTAATTGCAATTTCAACATGAAAGTGATGAAAATAGAATGTCTACAATTATAATTCAAAATAAGAGTGGATTGTTGCCTTTTATAACCATCAATGGATGGATCTATCATCTCTAATCTATGCAGTTCCATCTTTTTCCAAGCAACCTATAAGGCCCTTTTTATGAGTGGAGGGCTTCCTAAAAAGTCTCTATGGCACACACATCAAAACTGGTCATTTGGGCTACTAAAATTATAATTTTTGAAGATATAACATTTTTCCAAAATTTCACTTGCAAGACCATTCAAGTTCTAAGTTATTTGGAATAATTTTGATTCACATTTAGATTTGGTGGGGGGGTTGGTGGTATAAATGTTCAATAAAGACATTAGGTACTTTACTAACCTATGGTTGATACTTCACATAAAAATATATCACAAGGTATTATGTCGTCTACACACACATAATTAGGTAAAATCAACATCTATGCTAGGCACAAGGTCCATTATGTCATGCCTAGGATAGGAATGGGTCATTGATTCCATAATCAATCCACCATGCCTTTTTCTACTTTTGAACATTTGTCACCTATACACTTATTACACTCATTAAAACTTTGACACAAGATAAAAAAATAATATAATAAAGAATGTAAATTAATGCATCTATAATATTTTCATACCAATCAATGAATTCTTCCAAAGACACATGATCCAAGGTACACACATCCCATTCCATGTTATAGACTGAAATATCCAATCACAATTCTAAGACATGTATCACAAATAAATCATAGGAAGAGAAACTAGCATGCAACCTTTCACTTCATTTTCCAATTGCTTTATTTGTTATTTTCTCCATCTGAAACTTTAACAAAGGGAGGGGAATTAGCGTGGGACCCAGTAGCCAAAATTGGTCATATCCTGTGCCACTCTGAAATATAGACAATATGGATATTGCTTTTAAGAATACATGGAAAAAGTCAACAATGGATAATTAACCACATGCTCTCCTCTAGATTCTCTGAGAACCAACACACCCACTTGAATATAGGTTCCTCTTCCTAGGATTTATGATTGCATATTATAATTATAAACACAAACTGTGATGAGTATATATTAGATTATTGATCATGGCTAAACTCATGAATTAATATGACTATGTTGTGAATACATTGATTTCCATCATTTATTATTTGATATTATATCATCATAATAATGTTTCAACCCATGCAATGAGGGTGCAAGTAATAGGTGTTCAATGGCAGAAAAGGGGACAAGGGGGATTAACCATGACTCGATGACCCACTCATAATCTTACGTGTCATGTATAGGTCATGTGCCTAGTGTCAATGTTAACTTACCTAAGTCATATTTTGAAGACCACATGGTGCCTTGTGAAACATTTCCATAAGATTTGTCAAACCATTAATAGGCTATATAATGTCTTTTAGAACATTCCTAACATTTATCTAACCCATGTGTGAATTAAACCCATTTTAAATATCTTGGAGCCCAAATGGTCTTGATTATGCATTTTTTTTAAAGTTTAAATTATTCAAAATTACATTTTTAATTGTCCAAGTGACCAACCTTGATATGTGTCATTGGGACTTTCTAGGAAGCCCTCTATCCAAAAATGGGGTCCTTTTAGACTACTTGAAAAAGAATGGAATTGCATGGCTTGAAAAGTACACATGTCACTCCATGCATGGTTGCATGATGTAGAAATGTTATCCCCTTTTGAGTTGTAGTCTTCTATTTAATCTCTCTCTCCTCATTCATTCATACTAGCTACAACAAAGGAGAAAGAAGATAAAGGGAATTCAAGATTTGCAGGAGCAAAATATAATAAATGAGAAGACTTTGCAAGAGTGTTTTCAAGTAGAATATGTACTTTTTATCCTATGGAAAAAGTGTTCATAAATTGAGTTTTCTTGTGTTGAAATAATATATAAAAATTGAGTGTTATTGTGTTGAAAACATGTGCAAAAATTGAGTGTTCTTGTGTTGTGAATGTGCTTAGAAATTGGGTTTTGTGGTCCTAAAAACTTGTGTAAAAATTGGATATTATTGTGTATATATCCTTTTATAGGTTTGTACTTAGGGGTGGTGATGGAAGGGGATTAAATGGAGCTTGGGACATGAGTAGGTTGTTGTTAGCTTCCCCTAATGATTCATCATTGTGAAAGTCAAATGCCTGCAAATTATGTTGATATAGCTATGTAAAAGTTAAATCTCGTATTTGTACCCTTGCCCTACTTACCCTTTTCCATAAGTGCTTACACCCCCCTTTGGATTTGTGCTTAGTTGCATATTGTGTAGTTGATGCCTAAACTTAAGCTATTATGCCTACAATTTTTATTGATTTTTTGGTCATTAGAAAACCCCTTAGGCTCAGAGGTTGATAAGGGCTATGTATACCTAATGACATCACATGGCTAGGATATGAGCACTCTCTTTTCTATATACTGGGTTGCATACATATAACAAAGAATTCAGATTTACATGGTGTGCTCAAAATATTGGAAAATAAGATTTTAATGTGTTGTTGTACATTTTGCAAAAGAAATAACTCTATATTGTTATGCTTAAATATTGAATTATAAATTATTCGATTTTATTGTAAACATATTTTTTTTGCTTTGAAATGTTACAAAAAAAAAATACATTTTATATGTGATGCTTATTAAATTGAATAAAGACTGAGTCTCTACATTTCTTTAATTTGAAACTACAATTAAATAATTGAGCATTAATTTTTATTCTTGTTATGAATGGCCCGATACATTAAATAAATTTTATGGTGATTGGCATGTAGCTTAAGCATAAGAATGTATTAAGTGTCTTAAAATGTATAGACGTTGGGATCCTTCTATTTTGTTCTAAATTATCCCTAGATTACTACATACATGTGAAATAGTTTATATAAATAAATAACTACTCTATTTTAGCCCATTTAGGGTAGGGTGTTAATGGGTGCCTCATACATTGTGGTATCAAAGCTTGAGTCACAATAAGTGATGTTTCAAGGATTGAGTCCCTGTGTTGGAGTTTCCTTAAGTGCCTATTTCACCTTAGCTTTTACATGAAATTCCTAAATTGTTAGTGCAAGCTTCATCTTGAATATTTCCATAATAGTTATTTATCATGCAAACACAAGTCAACAACTTAAATTAAGTGCACTAAAATAAACAATATTTTATTGGTCTTCTTCATGAATAACAATACCTAGGCATAGTTTGTTGTTTTATAACAAGATCTAGATCACTAGTTCCATTAATTGATATTTTGGCCATCAAACTTGTTATACTTTTGTATATTTTACCATGAATCATGAACTCCTCATTTTTCATAGATAGAGACCAAAAAAATGCTTGAATTTGGTGTATATTTTTAGTTGAGTGAACCAGTTCCAAAGGGAAATGGTTTACAAATTCTTCAATCATCTTTTTAAAAAACTTAGTGTCAGCTTTTCAAGTGGAAGGTTCACTTCACCATAAATGGTGGCCCACAATTATATTAACATCATAAAAATCTAAAATTAATATGAAAATATACCATAGATTGCATCGTATTCTTGCAATAACTAGTAACCAGATTGCCCCTAGAATCCGGTTAGGTACTTTATAATAAGAAAGAAACAAAGCCATTTTATTACTTCTTGGGCTCAAATTTACATAAAAAATAATACCCATCCAATTGGTCATTTGAGAGTTGACTTTAATAAACATGGGTTAAAATATCACAAAAATTAAAATTCTAAGTCAAGGTGCATTCATCGAAAAGTAATGCATGCATATTCAATTTAATATGATTTTTCAAAATAATTTGATTTATTTTTGGCTTAAAATGGCATACAGATTAGTTTCCAACATTCCAAAACTATAAAATATACAAATCTCTTATCTAAATATTTGTCATCTAGAATAGGCTCTTAACCAGTAGCCTGAGCCATGTCTGTTTCATCTCTAATTGAGTCTGAGTGAGTGAGATAGCCAGTGAGAGCCTAGGAAACGTGTCTATCATGTTATCACGACCTCCAAATGGTTCCCCCCAATCATCTAGACATGGAGGTATCAACACACTTTGAACACACTCTTTCTATAATTTATAACAAAAGAGGGTTGGGGGTAGTCGCTCCACATATATAAACTAAGGATGTAAGGTAGTAATGCCACCCCAACCTGCTACTAGGACTGTCGTGGTCAGGATGTCACTCCCAACCACCATTGACATGTATAAAGGGCTCAGCCCTATCTAGCCACTATAGATTGATATAAGTATGATTTCTTGGTCGAGGCCTAATAGCCTTTTATATTTCTAGACTATAGATCACCCATTTGGGGTTGTTCTCATCAATAGTGCATAATTTGGAAATTAGATTGGGTATAACCTAATGTTATAGCCCTTCTTATGGGCATGTTGTTTTTATATCAAAATGGATAGTACCAATCTTTACCTTATGACTAAGGCACTCTTCTGAAATATTAATAACATAATAGTATGCTTTTGAGCATTAGGATAATTAAAGACATGTTGGAAGGTGATTCCATAATTACACCAAGATTTGGTGGTCATTTAGGCATCTTGTTGGACCATCCTTATGGGTTTAAATCTTGATCTGAGATAGGCAATATCATGATACAAATGCCTATTGGAGCAAAGAAGTCATATTTTGCTATGCTTGCATCTTGTTTGGGTCGAGTTAAACTTAGATTTGTAGCCTCATGGTAAACACGTCACAATATCTTTATGGTACTTGATGTAAACACCTACTTGATACTCACCATAGATAATGATGGAACCTTGTTGCCTTGTGATCTCAATGAAATTCATTATTAGTTTTAAAGGTTTGTAGTTACTTTTGTGAGCCTCTTGTTGATAGTGTTCCCACTAAGTTATGCATTATTGTGTGACTTTGTTTTATTTGTTGGCTTGTTAAAGCCCCTATCAAGTGTTGATATTTAATCTTGTTTTTGTGTACTTGCTTAACTTTTTAGCTTCGTGTGGAACCCGGATTCAATATACATGATAATATTTAGCATTTAGGTTGGAACCCTATCAAGCACCTATTGTTTGGATGATTCACCTAGCTAATAGCTTGATTTTGAGTAACTTTTAATGATTGTGATGATGTTTTTGAATGAACTATCATCCCATTTTAGAGAAGTTTTCTATAATTTTGAGCTTAGCATGAAATTTTGTGATGGGATTGAGATTGATTGTGTTTCATGGAAAAAAACCTTTATACAAATTTAGACATCAAAGTTTCATAATTTTGTACCCTAATTATGGATTTTATAAGAAATTTAACATATCTAGTACCCTAAATAAAAGAACCATGTTCTCAAGGGATTGTTAAGAGGAGAGTCATGTCCTTAAAATTGGGTATTTTAGAAGACTTTTCACAATTTGCCTTGAGTGTGTACAAAAGATAGCCTGAGTGTGTTCCCTCTTCTCTCCTTTTAAACCATATCTATTTATTTGGGTGCGATGTTTACTTATTGAATGTTGTCAATTTTCTTAAGGGAGCCTCCCAGACCACATTATGGAGACTATCTCTGGTACTTTGGAGAAACTGACCATTGCCCTCAAAATATTGCAATCCTTGTGTTATTGATTTCATAATTTTTGGTTTAGTCTATCTTTGATTCCTTGAAGACCTTTCATTTTTATCTCACTTGGATGAGTAGCACGATCTACAATTTAGAAATTCTATCCACTGCTCATGAGAGCATAGGTAGTATGGTAGACTTACTATCATGCCTTCTTGATGTCCAAGGTATATTTCTTTGGCCCCAATTTTTAGGTGTGGATATCTTGAGATTTACCCTTCATGTTCATGCCTCATTGTGTGGCTACACCTGTACATAGACTGAGAGGCTGAAAAGCACTTCAAACCCATTTTCCTATGAAAGGATCATCTTGAGTGTACATCGATGCTCTTTTTGAAGGTTTTGGAGGTGGTTCTCATTCAACGGATTCAAGTTTCAACTTGCAAGCTGTAGAAACTCAAGTGTTGTGAGCTTTAATACTATTTATGAGCTACAAAAATTGTTTATATCTTTTTAGATTGTCTCGCTCCTAATTATTAGTAGTTCTACTTAAAGGACCAACCTTCTAAGTCTCGCTCTTTTCTAAAACATCTTAACTTTCATGCTAGGAGTAGTGTTGTACAGAGCCCCCACAAGCATTTTACAAGTAGTTCTTCAATATCAGTCTCTTGTAATTCAAAAAGCATAATTTGATATCAAATGCAAGGATCTTACATCCCTTAATAATAATTAGACTCATCCAATTCCCTTCTCATCACATCCAAAAGCATAGGGATGTGTGTAAATCTAGGATGCTCATTATCATTGGTCTAATTTTCATAAGCGTATCATAATTGTGTGTCTATGATACTTTGTGTGCCATCACATCTAAGCAAGTCATTAGCATTCAATGGGTCTTCCTTACTCTATCTAGTGGAGCGGAATCAAGATGTAAATTTTGTGATTTTATATCAATGCCAATTCCTCTTAATTGTCCTTGTGGGACTTTTAGGGTGATGATAGAAAGGTCGGTTAAGGTGGCACACTTTTTCACCAACCCTTTTTATTGTTAGAAGCCATGAAGATGGTTGGAATGTTTTTAGTCGATGACGTGAGATTGATCGATTACCCCAGAGGATCATTATGTTTTATATCCTATGATACATTTTTTAGAATAAGTTCTAATGCAATCACGGTAGGAGGTCTCTATTAAGGTATGCCCTTGGTTATACAACTATAGTCACACAGTAGACAACAATCATTCCTTTGTTGTTAATGAACAAGCCTTAACATCATCTACACTATGACTCACTACTCTCTTAGCCTCTTTGGGATTTTACATTGTTATTCTCTTGATCATAGGGTCTACAACTTTCTCTTCTTGTGGCCCTCTCTCTACTCTTTGGCCTCTTTTGTTTAATTTTTGTGTCCTTTATTCTCTTTGTGTTATGGGCCTCATTCTACTAACCAGGACCCACTTTTCACTATAGAGGATCTCCTTTTCCACTTTTAGCACCAACCTCCTAAACTTCCTATAACTATCAAACTTGGAGACAATAGAACCAACACAAGCAAAATCAAAAATGCCTCATTTGGTGATCTCACATGGAAGATAAGGTCACTTGAAATTGATTGTGGCATTAGCACTATGAACTGAGATCTTTGTGAGTTATCACTATGAACTAATGAGTTATGACATGTGTTATGATTTTAGAGCCTTTGTTTAATGGACTTGACATGGCCTCCATGGACTCCCTTTACACTATGGACTATGCACTTATTAAATCTATTTAATAAATATGCACACATCTACTCTTTTAAACTATAGCTTTTATATATGCATGTAACTGTGGAGACTTTAAAATCCACTTAAGGATTGTCATGCATCCACTAGAGTTATAGTCCCCACCTTTAACTTGTGAATTAAAATCACTTCAAGGACATGCCATGATTGTGACACTTGTCACCTTCACAGTCCCATACAAAGTCTATTGGACAATCTAGTCCTATTGATTCCTTAAGCTTCTAAACTCTATGCTCCATGGGGCTTTCCCTAGGCTATAAACTCCATGCTTTACGAGGCATTCCCCAGGCCATGAACTATGTGCCCCATGGAGCTTTCCCAAGAATGTGAACTCCATTTAGTCATATAAACCACTTGAGGATCACATTGGGTTTACAGGGAATTATATTAACTTTTAGATTTAAGTGAATGAGGATTAAATGCTCTATGGACTCCATGAATACTTAGATAATTATGTGAGGTAACCATGATATTGTAACATGAAGTTGAGAATAATAATGTGACCCAATAAAGAGATCAAAGTGATATCTAAGATCTATGTGGCCATGGCAAATTCTGAGAACCCAAAAATTGGTTGCTAAGACTTTGTAAAGATAATAATCTTGTCCTAAGAACTTATAATAAAATTCCTATAGTATTTTTAGTGTTGTAAGATTGTTTGTTCACCTTGGATGTTCTTGCATCAGTTCCTAAGGGTTGATCTATTTTGTCCTAGATTTAAGGGTCCCTTATGGGGAGGGGACTACCTCCATCTAGTCGAGGTTTCCTTTATATACAATCTTCTTTGCTCCATAAATATGCACTCTTCAAGTTTATGACTTGACATATGTGCAGGACTACATTGAGTTGGGTTCTTTTTTTAATCTCTCAATTGAGATTGAATAATGGCCTATCAATTAGCATGTAACCCTAAACCTTTATCTATAAGTGACATCCTTCTTTCTTGATGGAAACATGCTCCAAGTTTGCTTACATATGGCTTAGGTTAGCAATGTTGGTAATGGAAGACATATTGTTCTCTTTTGAGTTCATTCATGCTTAGAGAAATTGAGGATTAATCCTTCAACAATAAGACCAAAATCAAGATAGGATCATGTATGATAGTTTGGTCATGAGGACCACCTCTTGGAAGATGTTTTAATTTTATGGATCCATACTCCCATATGGCTCAAATACTTCTAAGAGGAAGTCTATATAAGGCAAGGGGGATGTCATGCCTCATTTTTTATTTCCTCCTATGTCTTCTAGTATATATAGATACTATTGGGCTATAAACTATTGTTGTTCTTTGGATGTGCTTAGTAGTTATATTGTCTATGTAACTGAGAGATTTGGACATAATTGTGATTATTTATGTTCATTATAGTCTTAGAAATTATGTTAATCTACTTGATTAAGATGACCTTTTGGACTCATCCATTCAGATGAAACTCTATCTATATTATTATGTGATCTCTAGTTATCTAAGGAATCAGATATATTTATTCTTGACACATATGTACGTTGACTACAATCATTCTGATTAGATTTTTTATTGGAAATAAATTGACATTCATATATATTATTAGACCTCTAGTAATGTCAATTATAGCGATGTAATACACTTGGAATTATTTTGACCACATTGTGGATTGTACTTTGTCTTTTTGATGTAATATAGCATAAGATGTAGTTCATAGCTATTGATGACTGAGGCGCATCTATGTTTGATCATGAACTCATTGGGATGTGCAATGATTATCTTATATGGTTATATTATTAATGTTTCATGTAGATTATAAACATAATTATTCATGAAAATGAGTTATCTTCATCTATTATTTAAATCTATATAGAACATCTATTAGATTTTTTCTGAAATTGGATTTAGTTGATTCATTTGTTATGTTGTAAAATCTTGCATTATTAGATTTGCATATGTTATTTGATTTTTATACTAGCAACGTGTATGGATGCTCACCTTATGAGTACTATGTTTCTAGTTTTCAGTGCTAATTATTTATGTTATATGTGATGCCAATAAATAGTAGTACTTAGTTTGAGCTTGTCACTTGAGTAGGTTGCTTTCTAGCTCCCCTAAAGTCAAAAGTTGAGGCTTGGGGCCAGGGGGTTGCATGCTAGTTTCCTCTTCCTATAATTTTTCCATGATACTTGTATTTGGATTATGTTCAAAGTAGAGGTTGGGGATAGGGGTTGTATGTGGGTTCCTCTTCCTAGAATTTGTGATTACATATTGTGGTTATGGATACAAAATATGATGTGTATATATTGGATTATGTGATTGTAACTGGACTCATAGATTGGTATAATTACATTACAGACACATTAATTTTCATTATTTATTATGTAATATTTTATCATGTATGAACACTTTAACGGAAGTAATGAATGTGCAGGCAACAAGGGTCAATGGCATAAAAAAGGACATGCAAGATTAACCATGACCTAATAAACCACTCCTAATCATAAACATAAAATAGGTCACATTCCTAGTGTAGATGTTGTTAACTTACCTAAAATCATGGTGTAAGGACCACATAATGCCTTGTGAAACATTCCCATGAGATTTATCAAACCATAGTTTAGTAGGCCAAACAATAATTTTTAGAACAATCCTAACACTTATATAATTCATTTGTAAATTAAATCCACTACAAATATCTTAAAAACCAAATGGCTTGGAAAATAAATTGATGCATCAAATTATCAATTTTTATTTCTTTTAATAATTTGATGCCTCACCTTTAATTGCTCCACCTTTATTATTATTATTTTTCCCAGCCTTTGAGAATTACAAATTTTATCTTATTTTAGGATTTCCATTGTTTCTTGTTATTATCTCTATCAATGTTCAAAGAGTACACTATTCACATGGGTTTTGAATGATGGTTTCAAAATATTCTTCATCTATTTGTAGGTTTTAAGATTTTTTTTCCAGTATCATTAAAGTTTAATTTTAGTTTTAGTAGGAGTTAAAATTGATGTTCATAGAGCACACTATCCACATGGGTTTTGAATGATGGTTTCAAAATATTCATCCCCTATTTGTAGGTTCTAACATTTTGGTTTTTAGTATCATTAAAGTTTAATTTTAATTTTAATAGGATTTAAATTCGATGGTCATATGATTGTAGTTATTTTTTTATAATAAAATAAAATCATTTTTTTCGGTAAACAATATCATATACAGTACCAAATTTTGGATAAACAATAAAAAATGTAAAATATTATAATGAATATATGTACTCTCTTTAGTGTTTTCCTTTTTTATTATAAACTAGATTAGCATTTGAAGGGAAATCTTGAATAAATAGTTGTTATCAATTTTTTTATCACATATGATCGATCATGAAATTTAATCCTCACCCCAAATTTTCCATGATAATTTTTATTTATTTATTTTTTTGGTAATATATCTTTTATTGAGAGACATGATCGACAATCTAAGTTATTTTATTCCACCTCTCACATATTGTCATGATCCCGCCCTTGCATACCCTTACTTGACTACTTAACTGTTGATATATCAAAGGTTTATCTATTAAGCATTAATATTATCATGTGTATAGTTGTTACCACGCTTCCTTATTTATTTGGATTGTATTATCAGATCCTGATGCTATGACATATGATTTTAGGTCGATGTATTATCATGTTTATAATTCTACATTTGATGATGTATGAGTTATTGATGTATTTGATACTTGATTACAGTTCATTACTATTTTATCATTTTTATCGATCATTGGACCATATACTGGTAATGGATCCACTTGGTGGTTACAAGTACTAACCATGGGCTAGGCTAGATGTTGGCATCAACCTTTGGGGTAGTGGAGTGGTTCTGAGCAATCATATGAGTTTTGACATGTAACCTAGTATTCATGGTAGGTGTCATGCTTTTGGATGGTGTGTTAATTGTTTGTGTAGTCATAGTTATTATTCCTTGTCAATTTTTTCCTTCTATGACATGTCATGTGGTTGTTGTCATTATGTCATCATATACCTTGTTATCCTCTTTGCTAAAATATTTTCATGTCTCTGCCATCCCAATTTTTTCAGTCTCAAATTGCATCCTCTCTCTCTATGTCTTTAAGGTAGTTTGAATGGCTTGGGTGGTAGTTTGACATTTTGAGTGATGACTTGGACTGTGGCATGCAATTACGATGTTGTGTGTGTGTGTGTGTGTGTGTGTGGTAATATATTTATATATATACTTGGTAATATATATGTATGTATGTATGTATTCTTATGGGGATTATTTTTGTGTCCTTTTAATATTAAATGGAATTTTAAATTGTGTGTGTGTGTGTGTATCTTAATTATTAAATTTTTATTAATAATGTCTTTTAATTCATTAGCTTTTGGTTTGCAATGGGGAGTAAGCCATTAATGACTGGGGAGTTGGCATAGGGACAAAGGAAATGATAGAGGAAGTGCAGAGGATGAGGAGTAGGTGAAATGGGTGGAGGAATGAAGAGGAAAAGAAAGGAAGTTAGAGAAAGATGGGAGGGGTGTGGAGCATAGGAAACAAGAAAGAGGAAATATGTTGGGGAGAGAGGAGTGGTAGGTGTAGAAAGATAAGTCAAGGGGTAATGAATGAAGGGTATGGTGAATAGTATAGAGAGAGAGGATGAAAAAAGACATGGAAGGTATTAAAGGAGAGCCATTCACATGTAGGGGAGTTGGGTGGAGTAGAGGAATAGTTAGGAGGAGGGCGTAAGAAAACATAGTTGTAGAGGAAGAAGAGAGGGGTAAAATGTAAGGAGGACAAGATTATGGTGTTACTTGAGGATGGTTCATGAATCAATGCATATCTTATATTTGTTATAGATGTGGAGAAGAAGGGCATAGGGCATTTGAGTGTCCACATTATCAAGACCAAGAAAGGAGGTAAGAGGATCGCCCAAGAGTGAATCTAGTTGACACAGAGATATAAGAGCAAAATATTGAAATTACACCAGTAGATGTTGGAGAGAATCTCATGATGATAAGAACAATGATCGATCCAAGGAAGAAACAAGTGAAAAATAAATAAGGTGGTGATGCATGGTTGCAATCAAATATTTTTGAACAAGATGTACTTTGAGTGGAAAGGTATGCAAAGTAATTATAGATAGTGGTAGTTGTGAAAATATAGTTTCTAAAGAAATGATAGAAAAACTAAATTTATAATGTGAAAAGCATCCTAATTTTTATCAGATTTCATGGTTTAATAAAGGGAATGAGGTTATAGTAGATAAAAGGTGTTTAATCAAGTTTTCTATAGGAAAAAGTTATAATGATGAAATATGGTGTATTGTTATTTCGATGGATGCATGCCATGTGTTATTGGAGAGACTATGGTAATTTGATAGGAAAGTAATCCATGATGGAGAAAAGAACACATACACTTTTTGGAAAGGTAGTACAAAAGTAGTTTAATTACCTCTTAAAGAGGAAGAGAAGGTAGAAAGCATACTCTCTACTAAATAATTTATCCCAGATATGAAGGTGGCAGGTTGTTATATATTAGTAGCAAAGAATGAAAAAACAAAAATGGTGAAAATACCAAAAAAAGCAGCAAGAGTGTTGAAAGAATATGTAGATGTTATGCCTAATGATTTATCGGATGGTTTACCACCGAAGAGAGATATTTAACATCAAATTGATTTGACTTTAGGATCAGCTCTACCCAATCAATTAGCTTATAGGATGAGTCCAATAGAATATGTAGAATTAAATAAATAGGTTACTGAATTGCTAAGAAATAATGTGATAAGGGAGATTATGAATCCATGTGAAACACCAGCATTGTTAACTCCAAAGAAAGATAACATATGGAGAATGTGTGTGGATAGTAGAGCAATTAATAAATTTACAACAAGTATAGGTTTCCTATACCTTATTTAGATGATATAATGGATGTGCTTGCACGAGAAAAATATTTTACCAAGATTGATCTAAGGAGTGCTTATTATCATATTCAAATTCATGAAGGAGATGAGTGGAAAACTACATTCAAGACTAGGGATGGCTTATATGAGTAGATGGTGATGCCATTCAAATTATCTAATGAAATTAGAATATTTATGAGGGTGATGAATATGGTGCTACAATAATATATTGGTAAGTTTATGGTTGTTTGTTTTGATGATATTTTGATATTCAATAAGACTAAAGAAGAACACTTACAACATTTGAGAATGGTATTGGATTTGTTAAGAAAAGAGAAGTATGTAAATTTGAAGAAGTGCAGTTTTATGCATAAAAGTTTGGTATTCTTGGAATTTATAATTTCAAAAAATGGTGTGAGAATGGATGAAGAAAAGATAAAGGCAATTATTGAGTGGCCTATTCTAAAAATCATTACAAAGGTAAGAAGTTTCCATGGTTTAGCATCTTTTAACAAAAAAAAATTAAAAAATTTAGTAGTATTGTGGCACCAATAATAGATTACATGAAAGGGAAAGAATTTGCATGGACTAGAGTAGCCACAGAAAGCTTTGAATTTTTGAAGAAGAAGATTATAAAAACACCAATTTTAGCATTACCGGATTTTAACAAAGTGTTTTAGGTTGATTGTGATGCTTCATTTGTGAGAATTTGTGTTGGGTTGAGTCAAGAAGGAAAGCCAATAACATATTTTAGTGAGAAATTGAATGAGATAAGAACAAAGTATTTTACGTATGATGTTGAATTTTATGCAATTTTACAAGCATTAAGACATTAGAGGCATTACCTGGTGCCTAGGGAGTTTATCCTATTTATAGATCATGAGGCTTTGAAGTATGTGAATACACAAAATAAGTTGAATAGTAAGCATGCAAAGTGGGTTTCTTTCTCACATGGGTATACTTTTGTGTTGAAACATAAATCAGGAAAATAGAATTAGGTAGTCGATGCAATAAGTAAGAGAGTAGCGTTATTAACTACTATGATGAGTGAAGTAGTTGGATTTGAAGATGTCAAAGAATTATATAATATTGATCCATATTTTGGCAAGGTAGTTGAGTAATGCAGGAATCCATTAATAGGTGGGATATATACTATTCATGGTGAATATCTTATACAAAAATGTTATCTCTTCAAAAGGAAACAATTTTTCATTCTATTTGGGTCTCTACGAGACAATATAATAAGAGAATTACATAGTGGCAGTTTGGATGGACATTTTGACAATGCGAAGACAATAGCTTTGGTGAAGGAAAAATATTTTTGACCAAAGATGAAGAGACATATGACAAGGTATATTTCAAGGTGCAGGATATGTCAGGAGGCTAAACGACATGCACAAAATAATGGACTATACATGTCATTATCAGTTCCAAGAAGATCATGGACAAATTTGAGAATGGATTTTGTGTTGGGATTACCAAACACACACAGAGGTAATGATTCATTTTTTGTTGTTTTAGATATATTTTCTAAAATGGTTCATTTCATTGCATGTAAGAAAACCAATGATGCCACTAGAGTTACAAAATTATTTTTTAAGGATATTGTGAGATTGCATGGTGTTTCAAAAAATATTAATTCAGATAGGGACACAAAATTTCTAAGCCATTTTTGGAGGACTTTGTGGAAGAAGATGGGTACTAAGCTACAATTTAGTAGTGCATATCACCCACAAACAAATGGATAGATAGAATATGTGAATAGGAGCTTATAAAACTTGTTAAGATGCATAGTGGGAGAGAAGTCCAAACAATGGGACTTGGTTTTACCTCAAGCTGAGTTTGCATATAAAAGTTAAGTAAATATATCAACAAGAAAATCACAATTTCAAATTATTTATGGGATAAATCCTATAGGTATTTTAGATTTGGTACAATTACCAATTGCAGATCAAATTAGTGATGATGCAGAAGCATTTGCAGAGCAAATGCAGCAGTTGCAAGGAGTAAGAAGAAAGTTACAGGAAAGTAATGAGAAATATAAAATATCAGAAGATGTAAGAATAAGATCTAAGGTATTTGAATACGGAGAGTTGGTAATGGTTTATTTTAAGAAAAAAAAAATTTAAATGCACGTACAAGTTGAAGCATAAGAAAATTGGTCCATACAGAATTTTAAAGAAAATCAATGACAATGCTTATGAGGTGAGTTTACCCCAAAATTTTGATATATTCTAGTATTCAATATTTCATATTTATATGAATTGGATGGAGAAGATGGTGAAGGTGACGAAGATGAAGAAGTAAATTAGTAGCATCAGGTTCCAAAGAAGAAGGTAAAGATAATGCAGGTTTTAGATATGAAGACAGTGAGCACAAGGCAAGGTAATTATAATAGGTATTTGGTATAGTGAGAAGGATTACAGTAAGAAGACAACACTTGGATTACAAAATAAAAGCTAAAGAAGATTGAAAAATAAAAATGGTAGCAGTACAATCAAGGCAACTCATAAGAGTTGAGTTATTTTCAACCAGAGGAGAATGATGCAGAAAAAATAAGCCAAATTTTTGGAGGCCATAACTTTTGACCCGTAGCTCCGTTTAAGCTCTTTCACATGCCAAAACGACCATATCAAAAAATCGTTTGCTTACCTAAGCCACACTTTCAACTTAGAGGTGTTTTTAATATTTTTTGAAGGCCAAAAATGACCATCTGAGGGTCTGAAATTGTAGTTTATTTATTTTTTTGAAAATTTTCTTTTATTTAAATTGTATATTTTTATGACCAGACGTGAAATTTATTTAAAATTCATCTAATAGGATAATTTTTGTGTTTAGATTATTTTGGTATATTTTTAGAGCTACATGTACTTGCATGTGAAACTAAAAATAGCAACTACTAAAAATAAAAGTTTTTTTTATATTTTAATTTTTGCATATCAACTCGAATTTCAAGTTGAGGCTTATTTAAGCATGGTTTGGGTTGTAATTATTTAAATTCATTCCATATTAATCACTACTAGTTATTATTTCAGATCTTGGTTTATGGTAATTTTATTATCTTGATAGTTTTTGGGTTCATTAGTAAATGGTGGCAATGGATTCCATCTAGCACGCAATAAATTGATTTTTAAACTAATAATTCATATAGGGTAATACGGGGGATAAGCATGAGGTCTCATAACCTCATATGATCTTTGAATATTAAAATTGAGTCCAAAAGATTTAAAAGAACATCAGATAATTTTAAATGATTTTAATAAAATGAAACCCCTCTTTATAAGAAGGACGATTCTAATAGGGTTTTATCCAATTCTCATGGCTCAACAATACATAAGAATACATACCTCAAAATCAAGCCACAACAAATTTTAATCATTTAATTAACATACAAAAAGTTCCAACCATAGCCATATATAGGGAATCTTTAATCCAAGTCGACTTAATCAAGGTTTCACAGTAAACATTACGTTAAGAGGAAAAGCCAATCGATCTTTTTTATGCCTCAATGGTTAAGGATTTAAAAATTATATATGTAGGTATCTTCCATCAACCGCATACATAATTTTCTCCTATAATCCGATCTAACTTAATCTAGGTAAAATATGTAATCAGTCATAAAAAGGGGAAGACCAGTCAATGCTTTTCATTTATTTATTCCAACTGGGTCTAAGACATTAAATGAAAATAATAAAATATAGAAATGTATCCAATTGAAATATATTCATATGGCCAAATCACACCATTCCAGACTTGTATGTTCAGTTCAAGAATAAAAACACAACCAAGAATCGACTCAAGGTGGACATGTATCAACATATAAAATGTGGCCTTACCATTTAAAGGGCCCGACTAATTATTAAATTCAATGAATATAATTATTGAGTAGAAAACTCCTTCCATTAAAAAGTCCATAAAACCCAAGTCAATTTTTTTACATTAAATTCATGTTTCGATTTCTTTATAAGTGCAATCATCAAGTACAAGTTGTGGCATCTCATCATGACATACCTGAGTAGAATAATTCCTAAACATAGTAGCTTGAATCACCATCATCAAGTTGCAGGGGTTTATTGAAATTTAATCCACTTATTAAAATAACTCAAGGCAAGTGACATAGTTGATCCACTATACATGGCATCCCTCCAAAGTGAGGACTTAACATTACACACACTCAGCCATACCCAAATACAATAGCAAATTGATTAGTGAGGTCATGGCATACATGTCTTAATATTGCAAATGCACAGCTAGGTAGTATAACGTATATCAAGCAGAGGTTTATCTAGTTCAATATTTGTGGAAATTGTTGGTTGATTATTTTATCTATCAGCGTACTAGTAAACAAAATAGGTCTTATCAGCCAAAGCAAGAAGATTAGTCGTCCTAAAGTGTAAGTTTATCACATCAAAAGGAGACTTCTCTCTCCTCTCATCAAGGGGAGGTTCCCTATGGATATGCTATGTATATATATGAACAAAAGATAGTACTCAAGGGTAGGACCAGACATCCAACTCTCTTTCTTCAGAGATGATGTATACAAAACAAAGGAAGAACTCAAGAGAATGACAAACAGCACTCCTCTTCTTTCAGAACTGTTCAACCAGTCACGAGAATACTCCTGGAAATAAAAGTAGAATATGACTGAAGTATGGTAACCAGCAAATCAAGACACAGCACAAAGTCTGCATAAGAAATACTCAAGAGTGATATACGAAGAACAATGAAAGCTCAAAGTCTTTCCAAAATTCTTTACACAGTAATGAAAATACAAACACACTGAAGGCAGCTATGGGGGCGCAAAGTCTCTCCACAGTTGATTCTCCAGGACACCTTCTTGACAAATTTACTAATTCTGCTTATTAAATCAATGAAACAAACAAGATATCACAGCACAAAGTCTGAAAAAGTCCCTTGTTTTCATTAATAAAATATGATAAATAGACTGAGCACAAAGTCTCAATGATGCCTCTCAATTTTGGCAGAGTTTCGTTTCGATTATCAAAAAGAAGATCCCTATTACAATAGAAGAAAGTCCCTTATATAGCCTCTTCAAAAAGGACTTGGGAACAATCAATACATCAATTTGCATTTAAATCTATTAAGGAGACACGCTGGAACTTAGGGGTCCTTTTCCCATTTGATTTTATCAATGCAAGGAAATAAGTCACACTTATTGAAAGTTTCTAACTTCCAATGTTCCACCTGGCAATCTGATCTTATCTTCATCGTTCCTCCTTGTCTGACTAATTGAATCGGGTCCTGGATTTAATTTGTTGTTCTATTTCTTCCCCACTTTCTACTAGTCTTGACCTTGAAAATTATGAATGTATTCTGTTATGTGGATCAAAGGATCAATGGCTATTTTACTGTATCTAAAATTGACGTTTACATGCCCGTCATTGTGTTTCCAACGGTTAGTTGACTATGTTGAATTTGACGTGTTTGGGCGCGTCATCCCTTGGTCTTCTTTTATCTTTCCACTTGGCACTTTTCCAGATTGGACTTTGCCCTTTCGGGCCCTGAAAAATGATCCTTCGGCTTCATTTTTCGGCCCTTTGCAAATTTCCCCTAGGCTTTTCCTCGAGATATTCACTTTGAACATTCCTGCAGACATTTTCCCTGGGGAAAATTCCTGTGGGAAAAAAGTCTGGGTGAAATTCCCTGGGCAAAAAGTCTGGGTGAAATTCCCGCGGGAAAAAAGTCTTGGTGAAATTCCTCGAGCAAAAAGTCTTGGTGAAATTCCAGCGGGCAAAAAGTCTGGGTGAAATTCCCTGAGCAAAAAGTCTGGGTGAAATTCCCATGAGCATTGGACAAGTCTTTGAACATTCGTTTGATGAAGTGTCCTCCGCAAGGGCACTTGTCCTTCATAAAAGTTCTCTTTTGCATTGAACCATCCCTTTGAACCTAGTCGATGAACCTTTGTTGAACTGGTTCAAAGGTTCAATGAAGCGCGCCAAGCCTTTGAAGCAAATTCAATGAAAGCGTTGAACCGCTTGATTGAACCCGCCTTTGAACTATTTGAAGTTGAACCAAAGGATGAACCAAACGTTGAACCTGCTGCTGATTGTTTGCTGATGAAAATTCCTGCAGAAGCCGTGAAGCTCGTTGAACCATTTGATTAAACCAATTCAGAAGTTCAATGAAGCGTGCCAAGCGCCTTTGAACCAAAAAGCGATGAAATTGTTGTTGAATCATTGAACCAGAAAGCTTTGAACCAACTGACAAACCAAATGATTGAAACAAAAGATGCTGAAATAAAGGAAATGAACCATCTGAGTGAAATAAAGCATTGTACTGCTTGGTTGAACTTGGATGTTGAACTGTTCCTTTGATTGAACCAACTATTGAACCTTTGAACCCATTGAACCTGTTGAAGAGACTGAATTTTGAACCTTTCCTGGAAAATGAACAAATTTTGATAATCAATTCTTTTGACTGAAAACCGTCTGCAAGAGTCTGTAAATTTTCCTTTTCCTGTTGAGTCCGTAGATTCAAGCCTGCAGAGTCCATAGATTTAAGCCTGCAGATTCCGTAGATTCAAGCCTGCAGAGTCCGTAGATTTTTCTGAGAAGCTCTGAAAATGAGAAATCTGAATATGTAAGACAAATTTTGAAAATGGAAGATATTATTTTGGTTTGTAGAACCAAAATAATTCAAATGTTGTTTCAAAAATGACTATTATTTTTAAGAGACAACAGAAACCAATTAATATAATCTGTATTCCTTTATTTTTAGGATATATCCAAAAAAGGGTAATATCCATTTGTATTGATTTTATTAACAAACATACTGCGGAGATAACCAACCTTAGTCAGAGATGGCTTACTAATTCCTTACAAGGAGTCTAAAACATGCTGGGGATTTCCTTCATTCTACTAACAGTGAATCAATCCTTACTCTGAATCCAATGCCAAATCAAGACACCCAAATCATAGCTGGAAACCTCTATATATCCCTCTACTGTGTATTTATTTTTCCTTGTCATCCCTTCCTTCTTCCATTTTCCTCTTGTTGTATTCTTTTCTTACTAGTTTTTCTCCACGCATTTTTCATTATTTTATTTCTTGCATATTTTTATTATAATTTCCCACTACATCTCTCCCCTCTCCTCTACCATATGCATCATTCCTTGTGTTTTACCCCTCTCTTCTTTCTTTGCAGATACATTTTTCTTACGCCTTCTTCCTAACTATTCCTCTACACCACCCAACTCTCTTGCATGTGAATGCCTCTCCTTTACTACCTTCCTCATCCTTTTCCATCCTCTCTCTCCATCCCATTTTCCATACCTTTCATTCATTACCCCCTGACTTTTCTTTCTACACCTACCATTCCTTCTCTCTCCCTAATACATTTTCTCTTTCTTGTTTCCTATGCTTCACATCCTCCCCATCTCTCTCTAACTTCCTTTCTTTTCATCTTCATTCCTCTACTCATTTCACCTACTCCTCATCCTCTCCACTACCTTTGTCATTTCCTTTGTCCCTACACCAACTCCTCGGTCATTAATATCTTACTCCCCATTGAAAACCAAAAGCTAATGAATTAAAAGACATTATTTATAACAATTTAATAATAAAGATATATATAGATATATACTATTTAAAATGTCATTTAATATTAAAAAGACACAAAAATAATCCCCATAAGAATATATATATATATAGGCCTCTAGGTGTGTGTGTGTGTGTGTGTGTGTGTGTGTGTGTGTGTGTGTGTGTGTGTGTGTGTGTGTGTGTGTGTGTGTGTGTGTGTGTGTGTGTGTGTGTGTGTGTGTGTGTGGTGGATAACATCATAATTGCATGCCGCAGTCTAAGTCATCATTCAAGATCTCAGACTACAACCTGAGCCATTAAAACTGCCTTAAAGACATAGAGAGAGGATGAAATTCGAGACCGAAATAATTGGGATGGCAAAGACATGAAAATGGATTGATGAAGAGGATAAAAAGGTATATGATGACGGAATGACAATGACCACACAATAGGGCACATAAGGCAAAAATCGATAAGGCACAATAACTACGACTACACAACCAATTAACACACCATCCAAAAGTACGATACCTACCATGAATACTAGGTTACTTGTTGAAACTCATTCGACTGCTCAGAACCACTCCACTACCCTAAAAGCCAATGCCAGCATCCAACCTATCCCGTGGTCAGTTACTACAACTGCCAAGTGGATCCATCAACAATATCTAGTCCAATGATCGATAAAAATGATAAAAGAGTAATGAATTGTAATCAAGTATCAAATACATTAATAACTCGTACATCATCAAATGCAAAATTATAAATATGATAATGCATCACCCTAAAATCATATGTCATAGCATCAAGATCTGATAATACAATCCAACTAAACAAGGAAGCGTGGTAACAGCTACACACATGATAATATTAACTCTTAACAGATAAATCTCTAATATATCAATAGTTAAGCAGTTAAGTAAGGGTATGCAAGGGCGAGATGATGACAATATGTGAGAGGTGGAATAAAATAGCTTAGATTATCAATCATGTCTCTCAATAAAAGATATATTACCAAAAAAAGAAATAAATAAAAATTATCATAAAAATTTTGGGGTGAAGATTAAATTTTTTGATCGATCATATGTGTTAAAAAAATAGATAATAATTATTTATTTAATAATTCCTTTCAAATGCTAATCTAGTCTATAATTAAAAAGGAAAACACCAAAGAAAGTACATATATTCATTATAATATTTTACATTTTTTTAATGTTTATCCAAAATTTGATATTGTATATAATATTGTTTATAAAAAAAAATGATTTTATTTTATTATAAAAAATAACTATGACCATCGAATTTAACCCCAAAACCCATGTGGATAGTGTACGCTTTGAACATTGATAGAGACAATAATAAGAAACAATCGAAATTCTAAAATAAGAAATAAAAAGTAATAATAAAGGTGGAGCAATTAAAGGTGAGGCATCAAATTATTAAAAGAAATAAAGAACATGGGAGAATAATAACGAGAGGGTAAAACTCATTTCAAATAAATTTTCCACCTACTCAATATAGAGAAGGGTTGGTATAATGAATGTTTTGCCCATGTTAGGTAGGTAGTGTGCACCGCATACCTTGAAATGATAGGGTTATTAAAATAATAAATAAAAATCTTGCATGAATAAAAACATTTGGACGGGTGCTACTAAACAATGCTTATTCTCAATAATTACAATATCAATAATAATTATTGGTATAATTAACAACCAAATGAAAAATAATTTAAATGTTATAAATTAGTAAGAATTATTGGATACGTGATAGTTAATATGTCAAAGTTTAATATAATCAATGTTATTATTACCAACGTTTATTAAGTTGATATTATTTTTTTAATGAAAAAATTAATATAAAAAAATGAATTAATTAATTGTTAACGTATAGTCATCATTATCATTATTATCGTAGGTATCATTAATTGTTAACGTATAGTCATCATTATCTATATTTGTTGTCTTCATTATCATCTTCATCATAACTCAATTCTTATAAAATACATGCAATATCAAATATTAATATTAGTTTCAAATTTAAAAAATTAAATATATATATATATATATAGAGAGAGAGAGAGAGAGATTAAAATTTAACTCTTATTATAGTCATTGTGTGGTGTAATTAATAGTAAAAAAATAACTTACACATCGAGGTCTATAATAAAAGTTAGACGTTCCTAATAAAATTAATTAATTAATTAATTAAGCACATATAATATTGTAATTAATTATACAATTTAAAATAAAATATAATATATAAATAAATCATGTGAACATCGAGAATCAATAATGAAGTTGACAAACATATCTGAAGTCTAGTATAAGTTCTTTAATTTTAACTTAAATGATATAACATATAATAATAATAATAAATTTAATAAACTATAATAATAATTTAAAAACAAAGAATAAAATGCTTAAAATTTGTAACACTAATATACTTATAGGATATGATTAGTAGATTTTAATTTCTTACTTGAATACATCTTATCATATATATGTTCTTTATTAGTGCTACCTGACCTTTGTTCAATGTTACTGATATGTGATTGTCTGGTGGGTCAATTTCAAAGGTTATTCATTGGACAAAAGAAAAAAAATAACATGATTTACATAGGCCATTTTGTTTGAGGAAATGTACATCCTCTTCATTAAACCTATGATAAAATTATTATAATAATAAAATATGAATAAATATAATACAAAAATAACTAGTAAACGTTTTAAATAAAATAATAGTTAAAAGTTTATAAAAAATAATTAGGATAGATAAGTAAGATTACAAAATCTGCAAGCACTCTTTATAAGCCTTTATGGCTTATGCAAAAAATAACTAAATTCTTATGAAGCCTCATTTCTACTACTTTTAGGTATCCACAATTTTTTTGTTCTTTCATCTTCTTCTTATTATATCTGTACTTATTTATCAAAATGTTCCACCCATTCTTCATATAATGAATAGTATGAAGGTACTGCCATTCTTCTTTTGGTTTATTCCTGAGTTTTCTATAAGTTGCATCTCATGCCCTTATAAGAGCATTGCCCATTTTTTGAAGTGTCCTCTTCTTATTAATGTGTTTCCATAATCTTTTTTCATCCCACCAAAGGTATGATTATTTTTCTATTTAGTAAAATCATGCTAATTTAGATGAATCAGCCACTCATGACTGGATATATTTTAAATCATGTCTCTTGAGTGAGATTAAAAAAATTCTAAGCTTTGTTTTTTAAAACCCCACATTTATTTTATTAAAAAAACTTTTCCATGTATTAATATAACATTATGTTACAAATATTTTCATACAAAAATGAGTGGAAAGATCACACTCCAATGTCACACCAGCTAACACTAATAAGCTTAATACAATTTAAATTTTAAAATAAAAAAATAAAATAAAAATTAGTGTAAACAAAGAAAACAAGCCAATAAAAGGAAATATTTTAGATGAATCATGCCACTCATGACTGGATATATTTTAAATCATGTCTCTTGAGTGAGATTAAAAAAATTCTAAGCTTTGTTTTTTAAAACCCCACATTTATTTTATTAAAAAAACTTTTCCATGTATTAATATAACATTATGTTACAAATATTTTCATACAAAAATGAGTGGAAAGATCACACTCCAATGTCACACCAGCTAACACTAATAAGCTTAATACAATTTAAATTTTAAAATAAAAAAATAAAATAAAAATTAGTGTAAACAAAGAAAACAAGCCAATAAAAGGAAATAACAAAGCATAAGATCAACTTAAGCAATTGGAGCAACCACAAGCAATAGAGGAGGAGGTGGTAAGTTGTGTGGCTTGTTACCCCAACCCCCTAACCACTTTGAAGACACTGGTTAGCCATATCAGGTATTGGTTCCTAACCATCCTTATATTTATATTTTTATTTATCCTCCTCAACCTTCTGCCTGGAAGGCAAAATAGCAATTACAAGTTGGGGGAACTTGGAGATGCATACCACCCTTGTCCATCAAACGTAGTTGAATTAATTGGTGCAATGGGAAAATTCCACTGAGGGGAGACGCTACAACATCTGATCTGAGAGTGATTTATACCAAAGTGCCTATATCCAAAATCACTTGAGAGTGACCATTAGTGAGGAGATCCAGGAGGAACTTAACTAACAACACATGTGGCCCTCTCTTAATGATTTACAATATTTTAGAGGAGCTTCACCTCAAGAAACACTTTATCTATTTACACTTAAATCTAAAGCATGACATTAGAGATAACATTAACTCTATTAGCAATCGATAAATAGTCTTCATGAGTAGCATGTGAAAAAAAACATCATTTCTATTTTTCCATAGCTAAAAATAAATTTAAGTTTGAAAATTATGTCAATTTTGTGTGATTTCTTTAGGAATCGTGATCGATCCCCCTAAGATCACCACCTTCTTTGTGAACATTTTTGGATGGACGAATGGGCTTTAAAATGGTGTGAATCCAAAGCCATGCTAACTATACATGTTTTTAGATCCAAAACACATGCTTGAGCATTTCTAGGTGGTTACAAACTGAGTACATAGGATGAGCCAAGCCCATGTGAATTAATCAGGTGCCAATAGGAATTTCATGGTATAGAATACACCAAAAGAAGAGTGCATGTTTTGGCACAATGATGGACACTCATACCCACTTAAACCTTATGTTTCAAACTTGTTTAGTGGAATTAACTCTCCACTTGACATTGAGAGCATCAATTTAGATGTTTTGAGGGGAAATATGTTGATAACCTAACTGGGGTTAGTACATGATGAAAGGAAGTGTTCATGTTTTAGCTTAATGATGGCCATCCACACCCGCTCAAACCATATTTTCTAGACTTTTTTAGTGGAATTGACTCTCCACTTGACATTGAGAGCATTAATTTGTATGTCTAGAGGATAAATATATTGATAACCTAATTGGGGTTGGTACTAGAGGAAAAGTGTCACAACAAGCCATTTATAATCAATCCACCACCTAGAAGAATATTTAATGCCAATTTTGTGAAGGTGCACATCAGGTATATAAATCTAAATTTCCAAGATGGACTCTTGGTCAGAGACCTACAAGTTGAAGTAAGCCTTAAGAGCATGCCAAGGAATCTAGTCCCTTATTTATTTCTAAAAGAGGTCAAAGATGACCATGATGCATTTTCTAAAAATCTAGAAGCTCTTGATCCATGAAAAATAGAAAAAGGAACTTCATAAAAACTAAGCAAAGGAGCCCACCATAGTGAGTGGAAGTATAAAGAGATCCCAAATCTGAAACCATCTCTATCCCATCTTAACTGTTTTTGACTAGTTCTAAGGCCTTCTAAATACTCTTATCACCAAATGTCCCCTCAATAATCACTAGCATTTGAATGATTATAAAGGTATAAATATTTAACCCCTTCTAGGATACCTTTCTCATAGGCTTACCCCAAGTTATATATTTGTGAATAAATATTTTACATGCTTCATCTCTTTCCAAGTCTCAAATGATCCACTTTTCACACAAGGCATGGCCTTGGATTTTTGTGTCAATAAGACCAATACCACCATGGGATCTTGGTTTTTAAACAAATATCCCATACAATCCAGTGGAACACTTTTATTCCTTTAGAATTGGCCCATAAAAAATCCCTCAAAATTATATTAGGCTTTGCATAAGCATCTTTGAAATTAGCCCAGCAAGAAGAGTAATAAACATACATAGTATCCATCACTTTATAACATATCTGAAACTTTACTACAAGAGATAGGGGTTTAGAGATCCAAAATCCAATTTTTTATCAACCTATTAAACCACATATCCATGTTGTCTGAGAGAGTGTCTTTGAAAGCAAAGGGAATGCCTATAAACCTGAATAGTTCTCTTGGTTGATACATAGCCACTTAACTATAAAATCCATTGAGATGTAGGGGAGATAGATTGTTTGTAGTGCTAGTATTTATTCCATTAAATGGAATAACCTAAATCTAGACAAAATATATATAAACATTCCATAACATTGGACACAAAATTTTCTTCTTCAGTAAGGATGAAGAAGGAATCATCAGCAAAGTCCCCATTAACCATTTACTTAAGATAGCGGTAAAGAGAGATACCACTAACCAAATATTTATAAGTATGGTAATCCATGCAATAATTAAACCCTTAGATGGCCAAGACATATAGGAAAAGGGCAAGAGGACATCCTATATGAAAAGAGTGAAAGATACAAAGTTATTTAAATTGAACGCCATTGATGGTGATACATGCTCTGGCATCTTGAAAAAACATTTTAACAATGCTAAAAAAATTAGAGCTAGATCATAAATCCTGAAGTATGGTTAATATGAAAGGCCCCTCAATTATATCATAAGAATTTTCAAAGTCAATTTTAACAAATAATTCCTTTTGTTCAGATTTTTTGGCCCATTCCCTCCCATATAGCAATGATGATGTCAAGAATGTATCTATTATGGATAAACCTACATTATTGGGGTTGAATGAATATGGGTATAAAATACCTTACTTAAAGAGAAAGACCCTTGTAAATGATCTTTTTTGATGCATTGAGAAGGGTGATGGGTTGCTAATTGGTAATGAGATCAAGATCTCCTGCTTTAGGAATAAACTTGATCTTACGTTGGAAAATTAGCTTACCAAGATAATTTGTTTGAATGCCTTCCTAATTCACCCAATGAAGATCAATCCCAATAATGTCTCGTAAATCTTGATAGAACTCACAATAAAATCCATAAATGTGATGAGCTTTATCATTGGCCTTTTGCATAGAACCCTCTTTAAGTTTGTTAATGAAAAGGGGTATATCACATGTCACTCTTTCATCTTTAGTGAGCTTGCAAGGCACCACCTAAAGCCATTGAAACATATCATGTTATTTCTCTTTAGGGATGAGGGTTGAGAAGTGAAGACCTTATGATAATTAGAGATAAAGACATTCAAGATATCAGGAAGATGAGTAAGGGGGAGCCACTTTCCTTAATAGTTTTAATGTGATCATATGCTTGTTTGGAGTAGATAAAAATAAATAACTCTTTTGAATCTTTGTCTCCAATATTCAACCAATGCATCCTTTCATAAATATGAGCTCCCCTAGATTGATTATTCTCTTCAATATTGGGTTTGTGCCTCCATATGGAAATCTGTAATTTTAACTCCTCATATAAATTAGAAGCTCCAACTCTTATGAAATTTAGATAAATTCATGGCATGAAGCTTCATGAGAATTATGAGGGAAATAAGATACTCGTCTACCATATAAACAAATAAAATTAGTTTTCTAACTTATGTAATTTTCCCAAATTTTAATCCATCGAATATATCCCTGAGGGCAGGGTACCTCTAGGAATGAGAAATATAAGTAGTATTAAGATAAAAATTCATCTTGGATATCCTTGGGGGGAGGGGAGGCATTAAACTTCAAACTTAATAAGAAAGTGATCAAAAATAAATGCATCTAGAATGACAGCCCCAAGGCGGTCAAAAATATTTTCAAAAGTAAAATTTATTTGTTTGGTCAACATGGATTTATCAAAGTTGTTTAGCACCCTAATCATCACCCTATAATAGATTAGACCATGTGAACCATGTTGAGGTGGAAGTGAAGTGGTGATGGTGGCTGGGGTTAAAAAGTGTGAGTTTATATACATGTAAAACCATGGATTTATTTCATGGGCACACAAATGCATGGGGAGAAACCCCTCCTAGTATTCACAAGATTAAATCATGTTGAATTCATTACATAGGATCTATATGGCATCAAGGAGGAAATTAGCTAACCACTACCAAAAATCCACTTTCTCCACTACATAATTAGATGCATAAATGTTTTCAATACCAAGAATATGATTTTCCAAATCAAAAATGGTCCACACAGCTTGATTTGAATAGGATTTGATCCCCAATTGATTATTTGAGGTAAAAGAGAGGGATAAATTAAAGTGACAACTCCCCCACATCACATCTCATTCTTAGACATTTGACAGACAACACCCTACCATGTCATTCTAAGAGTAGAGGTGAGACAAAAATTAATATTTTAATTTCTTATAGATAAATAATTTCCATGTTGGTATAAAATTGACATGTATATTGAACAATATACTTATGGGTCATGTTAATGAGGTCATGTGCATTCTAGGAGCACCCAATCATTGATCAACCTCTGTTAGCATGTTGGTTTCCTCATTAATCTCAACTAAAGTAAAAAAAATAAATTCAAGTAGGATTGATTGTTACCCATTATGAAATATCCCAACTAAAAAGTGCACCATTTTTCGTAAGTGTATTCACCACCTTTTTTAGTTGGTGAGGGACAATGCTCATAATAGTACACTATTTTACTTTCTAATACCCCTAGGTTACAATTTTTACTTGAGTTAATCACCTCTATGTGAGATTGTGATGATTGAGAAGCCTTCAGATGACTCAATGTAAGTGAAATCATGGCTTCATCTTGAGGGGTGTGAACTAATGATGACACCATCAGTTGAGTGGTAGGAACATGTTGCTTGGTTGTAATCAAATAACCTCCTATTGGTTTTTTCATAGTGGTTGGGGCCTTTCTTGCCAAAAGTGACTATTTATTATTATTATTATTATTTGAAACTATAGACCATTTATTTGTGGATGTTTGAGCATTTTCTACCTCAGAAGAGTTTTTGGGAGGAGTGGGCTTAGAGCTAGCCACATGCAGGCATTCATGGGTTTTATGGTTTGTTGCTTCATAATAAAAATAATTATTTAGTAAGTTGATATACATCACATGTCATGTGATCCTTTTATCACTGACTTGGATTTAAATAGTTTCCATAAGATCTTTCGACATATTTATTTCTACACATGTGTTTTTATGGTTGGGCTGCATAGAAATTTTTGGGATCAAACTCTATGAAACACCCTAAAGGATTAATCATATGATGAATAAAACCCCATAAATTCAAAGGAAGAATGGATCACAACCCATACTAGAATTTTTATTTTGGCATGTTCAAATACGATAAAGTCTTAGCTTTAAAGAGAGAACACAATTGGTGTGTTTTGAATAAACCAAGGCCTATGAACCACAATAACATGATAGTGGTCTAGGTTATTAAACTTAGAACACAAAAAAAATAGGTTTATAGATACCCTCAATATTAACGCCATGAAGGGTAATCCAAGTGTTATGCACCTAGGATTTCAAAATGCTTTTAGTGGGGACTCAGCCGATAAAATAAGCTACAAGATTAAACTACTCAAAGTAATTGAAAACTTTATCAAACTTAGGATAATCTAACACAACATTAATAGGTTTTTTAGGGATACTATCTATAGCTCATGGAATAATTTTGGAACAATTTTTTCACACTCACTTTGATGCCATTATTCTTCATAGCTCCGATGGATACCCCTATAGCAAATGCTAAAATACTCGAGGAAGACATTTAAAGGAATATAATCACCACCCTATGGGCAGTAATGGGTTAGTTATATCATATTACTATTCAATTTTATCAAAAAAAATAAAAAATTATCCTACCAAATATCAATTGTGATATGACCTAAGGCATGCTAGCAAGCCCTAGTAAAGCTCCTCAACTCCTTCCTTGTTCATAGTTATCTTGATGACACCAAACTGCACCTTTTTCATTCGGCTAATTTTCTACATTTATGATTCCTATTGAGACTATAAGGTACTCATGAGAAACTTCAATAGGACATTTAGATTTGGATTTTTAGTTGGCTAAAACATGAAAATCATAGGTGTCGATGTCAATTTTATCCATATTCATAATGCTTTGAATACTGAATTTTCTTACACCCTTTTAACATTTTTTTAATTTACAAAGGTTCTCCTAAATTTTCAAAATAGTTTGAGTTTTTTCATAAAAACTACAAATCATAAGGTTTTTCATGAAGAAAAACACAAAATATAAAATCAAATAAAATATTATAAATCATAAATCTAAAAAAAATGCAATAGAATGTTATAACATTTTTTCAAACTCAATCAATATATATTAAATGTAAAATGTAAAGAAACAAACTTAAAATTTTTTAATAAAAAAACTTTTGAAATTTGAAAAATATTCTTAAAATAATATACTATGCACTTTCTCTATTTTAAACTTAATCAGATGTAAAAGATAATGTGTATGAGTTCAAATATACAAATATTCAATAAAAACCAAATTTCATATTATGTTATAACACCCCTTTCAAATAATTAAAAAAATATTCTTGTGTTTACTTATTTTATATTGTCTTATAAACTAATAAATAAATGATGAAATAAATAACATACCAGTTATTGATATTCTTCCTCCCATGTGTTTTTAAACTCTGGTTTCTTTCCATGTTTTTTCTCTACCGTCCATTTTTTTTTAAATAAAACAAAACACAATTTACAAATTAGTAGTAGTTGGCCCTTCAAAATACTTATGTATCTTATAAAGGTTGTAGTTACAAAAGTTGTATAATTCAAACAAATATTTTTAATGCCATCACATACTTTTGGTTGGGGTGTTTTAAATTTATGGTTAACCTTGACACAACTCCTGAAAATATTACATTAAGGGTTACATTAATGGTTGTGTCAACCATTACAAAACATTTGAATAGATTGAAATAATTATCAAATAGTTAACACCAATACTAAAATATATGTTCACTAGAAAAATGTTGAAAAAAAAGTTATATAAAAAATAAATAAAATTTAGGACCTATTGGTTGAACATGTATGATGTCAGTTATACACATAACATGCTGATAAGACTAGTAGGGGTGAATGAAACATTATATTATATATATTAATCATGTTAAAATGAGGTTGTGGACACTTGATGCAGAGCATCTAAAGATGACATAAGGTGTTAATGAGTTTAAGAGTTTTATTATGGTTGTTTTTAGTTTAATTCAGGTGTTATAGGTCTTATAGGGACCTTTAAGATGATTTGGAGTCATTAGGCATCTTGATATGGTGTGTTATTAACTATTCTAGATTTTTGTGTCAAAATATAGAGTTTTAAATTTTAAATTTTTTATCTAGGCCTAGAGTGATGTTTTGGTTCTGTGAGAAATGTAAAGGTTGGTTAATGTTGTTAGGGCCATATATGGTCATAATAAGAGTGTTTTAAAGTTGTATTAATTTGCATATCATGGAAAATATCAATGTAAGCCAAAAACATGGGTTTGTAACTAGTACCCTACGTGAGGTTGGCCAAAAGGAGTTAGTTTGCATGTTTTAATGATATGTAAGGAGATAAAATGCATGTAAGGTGTTATATTTAATAGTATAAGGTTAAAGGAGAGGATAAATTTTAATAAAATGGGTGGATATTTCCAATAAATATCAATATTGAAAATAGAACTTTGCCTTGTAAATTTTGTATTTTGATTGTTGTATGTCAAGGAAATCAATGAATAAAAGAATATTTTAGAGAGATTTGTGTTATTCATTGAGAATTATAACATGTGAGTAATATTATAATGTTTTTTTATTTACATTAAGTGAGTTTACTACCATAAATTTATAGATAAGCATGAATGCACCTACAACACAGTCAAACTGGGAGAAATAATGTGTTCACACAGTCCTGCAAACAAGTAAGATGGAATTATTGATGATTATTTAAGGGTTATTGTATTGTATAAATCATAATAATATGAGGGATTTTATTCTTGGTTAAAATAATCTACTTTTATTCCCAACAACCCATTTAGAGGTGCAAGATACAATTGAAAGCTTCACATAGTCCTAGAAAAAGACCCAGAATACTGATACAGAGCTTGTTGGAGATGTTTGAGGATTGATAAAAAGATAAACAAATCTTGGATAATTTGAGGTAAGTTTTGGAAAACACTAAATAGTTTTTTTTAATCTTAAATCAATCAAAACTCAAAATTTTCCCTTTTGTCAGCTCTCAACCTAGTACAGGCTTGTGTACAATTAGACCTAGGGTTTAAAAATGGAAACTTACATAAATTTTGATTCCAATAGAAAATTTTGATGAAACTTTGGAATCCATAATATTTTTATGTTATATATAGGATTAAAGGGGTTAAAATTTGGTACATAACCATAAAATACAATTTATACTACTATGTCTTTGGAATAGGTCTAAAGAGACCTAATAGCCTAAAAGGGTGTGAAATAAAAAGTAATTCCATTAAGATTTGTGACATAATATTTTGTGTGAAGCTAAAAGGAGATAAAGGGTATACAAAAGTGTGTCTATTTTTTATATAATCCTTTTGGTTTGATCAAACCTACTATATTTGTCCTAAAACAAGGCTACAAGGAGCTAGGCTTCAAGAAGGAAAGAGTTGATTGTTTGAAAGTAATAATTGTAGGCAATGGGAAATTTAACATATCTATAAATCAATCCTATATTTGAGAATATAAATCCTACTTACAATTTTTATTTAGGATACATTAGATAATAGTGGTCATGACCAAGATGGATCTGCTAGACCTAGCCAAGGGATCTCTTACCATAATAATATCACTAAGGAGGGTTCCAAAGCCTCCAGTCAAGCAAAACTATGCAATAAACCTAACTAGGTCATCTGTTTTCATATTCACTAAACTAATAGCAAGTAAAGCAAATTCTAATCTAGTGCTCACTAAAGCTTGTGGCATAAAGTGGGGGTAATAAACATGAAAATAAAACATGTATAAAAGCAATATACTCATGTCAATGTATACAGAATCCTCATACATGAAAGATAAATATAAATTCATATATATATATATATATATATATATATATATATATATATATATATATATATAACTCTACCAAAGGAGGAACAAATTTAGGAATACTTACCTTTGAAGACAAACGTATCGAACCTCAATCTCTCCCTTGGCCAAGGTGCTTCGCAAGAGGTTGTTGTGGTATGTAAGGATGACAAAGATAAATTAGCTCTAGGATACACAACCTATCAATTAATTCAAAAGACTTCTTCATAATACAAAATCCATATTTACAACGAAAGTATGAAACCCTAAGCTTGATCCTTATGTAGAATGGTGGATAAGTAGATGTGAAATATATCTTACTTCTTCTTCTCTTAGAAATGGTGAAATCAATGTGTTTATATAGGTGAATCTAACCCTAATCATTTATAAAATTTTAGGTTGATAAATTTGACCTAGTATCATAATTTATAAAAATAAATTAGGTCATAGACTAGGTCAATCAGGGGCCAACCTAGACCTTAGTAAGTTTTATCAATAAGAGTGCAAGGCTAATGGGGTTGACTATTTAACATAAACCATCAAAAAGGGGTTTTAGGTTATGGAAGGGCTAATGAAGGTGTTAAATGATTAGAGGAGGGTGAAAAATAAAAGGCAAATCTTAGGGGAATTATTTTATGATATGTGTGTGTAGATACCAAGTAGTAATAAGAGACAACAATCTTGTGAAGCACCAATGGTCTGCCCATCCCTTTCCTAGTGCACCCCTTAAAGTATGCACTCAAAGATATTGAGACTCAATGGGTTCCTGCAAGATAGAGGTTATCATTAATTGATAAAGATTGAAAATGTTATGTGTATATATATGCCCCACCTTAAGCTCATCACGTGTCATGTAGGTGCAACATGGGATGGTGCTTTGGCAAAAGAACATAGTGATACATAACATGGAAGTTGATTAAAGTGTAGTAAGGAAAAAATAAGATAAATGAAAGGATATAATTGAAAACACATACCTTTACTTACCTTAGTGTTGTAGATAAATAATGAGATGCAAGATATGTGAAGGTGTCTAATATGAGAAACATTAGGTAAACCTGTATAGATTAACAAAAAAGAGTGAACAATCAAAAAAATTACAACATGTACATATGATAGCTATAAAGTTTCTCTATGATGTCAGGATTCTATAACATTTTATGGTTTGGAAAAAGAGTTAGTATAGATAAAGATATGTTCAAAATAAGAAATCAGATGGTAAATATTTGAAGGGTAAATAATTTTGAATAGTAAATATAAATAGGGTGAAAAATAATTTATTTGGTATTTTTACTCTTTTAAGAAAATAGAGCTCTGATAGACCTAGGAAGAGACCAGAGAGCCAGGATGGTGAGGAGATGACAGCTGAGATGGGGAGGACACATAGCAGCCATTGTAAGTGCAGCATAGGTAAGCAATTGAAAATTTCAAGTTTTTGAGTATTTTTATTTGAAATTGGGTGATTTATAGAAAATTGACTGTTAGGCAAAATCTAGGCAATGGAATGAATCCTAAGAAATTTTTAGGGACACTAAGGGTCAAATGGGTTATTAGGTAGGAAGGATTTAGACTAATAAATGCCCAAGGAATTTATGGTACTTAGTCAAAAAGTCATTATAGGTGATGAATAAAGTTGACCAGGTCGACTTAGTCTGTAGAAGATAAGGAAACCAATAGGCCAACTTAGTAGTAGTTGGACAACTTAGTTGATTAAATAAGATGGATGGCTTAGTACTAGTAGGCCAACTTAATTATTTCTAAAGTGGACAACTTAGTATTACAAGCTATGAATGGGGTCAACTTAGTACTGGTAGGCCAAAAGGTGGTTGACTTAGTATTATAGAGGTTGATTTAATAGAATTTGGATAGGGCCGATCTAGTATCTGTGATAAAGGATAAGGCTGATTTAGTTTGTAATAGGTTAATCTGGTAAAAAATGAATAAACTAAATCAAACCAACTGAGTTTTTCTAAAAATTTTAAGAATATATTTTGATTATGAATGACATGGAGATCTATTACATCTTTTGTTGTTTGATATTTTATAGAGGTGTCAGAGATATTGGTGATTGATCGATGCATCGTGGTTACTAAATTTGTGAGTGTTTGATAGATATGGATAGATCAAGATTGATTGGACTAGGTTTGATAATTATCATGGAGATGAGACTCAACTCACTAAGTGTTGATCTCATTGTCATGTTATTCAAAGCATGCTAATGGTTGACCAGCATGTTTTGATGAGTGGTGGATGGGAATACCATAAAGGTGGGTATCACACTGAAATATGTCTATGCATTGCTTGGACTACCTATAGGAGGGACACCAGTGATCATAGGGACATCAAATGATTTTAAGGAGAGATAAGCACTAGCCCAATGAGAGACATGCTCAAATAAGATCTACCTAGGGATGAGGGTGAGTCTATTCGATGTGTATATTACATAGATTATAGATATCTGGAAGGTTGTGATTGGACGTGTGATAGCATGAGTGTTGTGTCACAAGTCATATGATAAGGTACCATTATATGTGATAGCCTTGTGTCAGTCTATTTTTTATTAGGGGGAACTCTATGATTTTGGGTTTATCATCTAGGTCCAACTCATACATGATATGTATGGAATGTTGTCTAGAGGGCATATGACCATGGGACTAGTGGTGTTGTTGAGCACATGGATATATGAGAGTTTCTTGATGTATTGGATAGCTGGGTTACCCCATGTGGTCGATGATAATTTACCTCAGGTTCTTAGATGTAAATAGGACTAAGTAGTGTGGGCCATGCCCCATATGCCAAAACTATAGATGATCACACAAAGGGAGATCATGTGGTAGGCATACACACATATTACTACTATTTGGCCTAGTTGGGTGACTATGGTGACAAGGTTAGCTTGAGTACAAATCATGGGCCACTATACCTAGTGAGTAGAGTCATAGCCAATGACACACTTATGAGGGTAGTTTGGACTCTTGCACCTAGTCGATCCTCTAGTAGTGCCTAATTTTTGGGAATGACATGATAGAGAGCAAAGGGGAAGAGGAGGAGGAGTAGTTCCAATTGAGATAATGGTGATTAGGCCATGGCATGTGAGACCATAGATTGGCCAAGCATGATATCTAGCAACTAGAGGAGGAGAGGGCATGGATGTGGAAATAGGGGTACAGTAGGTACCATAGTAGGCACCATAATAGTAGTAGTGACCACCTTGGACACACCACCGATAGAGATGCCATTAGTGGTATCGATCACAAATGGGGGTGGTCACACAAGATGATCTGATAGTCAGCCCAGGGTAGAGATGGTTAATAGAGGCACCTCTAAGGAGAGGCCCATGATGTGCATGGTTGATGACTTTGGGCTTTACTTTGATAGGGAGGTGACCTATGGACTAGGTGATCAGAGGATGGGCTGATGAAGATATCATGCTTGGTAGATGAGTAGACAAGGAGATGATGGTGGTGATACCAGGACTGGTAAGAAATGTTTTAATTTTTAGTGGTTGAAATAGAATACTAGTTGTATATGATTATAGATAAATAGATTTTAAGATGTATATATGATTTGATATCTATTTGATTTTTGGTTTTTGCAAACCCTATGATAGAGGAAGTCATATGGGTATCCCTAATCATGTCCATGTACTATGGCATTTTAGATGACGTGTTGGCACCATACGATCCCACCACACTAGATGATCATGTGGTACCATCTGCCCCAACTCAGGTGGGTTGGTTTAGACTAGTGGGGGAGGCTATGAGGTAGCTACAGACATGTGGAAATAGATTTTATCCATTGAAAATGGTGGGAGCAAGAGAGGTATAGGCTTGGAAAGCCCTAGCTCAGGTGAGAGTTGTACACATGACTACCATGATCTAGTTTGGATAGGTACATGCCCAGGTGGCCAACCTACAAGGATAGGTAGTAGGGTTGAGATCACAAATGGCCACATTACAATGTATTGTGAAAATGGTATAGTCTAAGACATCTATGGGCAGCGTGCCTAGGCCACGATATTGGCATCATGGAGCCCAGCCATAGAGTTGGAGCTATGTGTTTTTGTATTTTGTACCATTATATAAAACACATGATATATAGAGAGAGATAATGTTTTGATAATTGGATTTTGGTCTCATGAAATTTATTTTGGTTGTGTTTGTTGATGCATGGATATATTTATTTCTAGCACATGTATTTTGCTTTTGTTTTATATACTATGGGAAATATATGTGTAGTGTTTTCTTTTCTAGCATTATGTAGTACACATGCATGGTTAAAAATAAATAGGTAAAGAGGACTTGAAAAAGTATAATTAATCATAAACAAATACACTACACACTATTTCATAGTGGGAAATGTGTAATACCAAAATATGACTAAGTATAATCAACCAAAAAGAGGACATTTTGTTTTTAAACAATGAAAAATATTGGCACCAAATTAAAACAAGTAAAATCACATTAAATCACATTGGGAAGTATGAAAATAATGTAATAAAATAGAAAGCACGTGAAAGATAAATGGTATAAACATAAAATTATTAAGTCAATCAATCATACTAAATCACATTGGGAAGTATAAAAGAGAAACAAAATTTTACAAAATTGATTTAAATTAATCGCACTAATTCAAGTTGGGAAGTATGAAAAACTTAAGAAAAATAGTTGTATTCTTAAATGCAATCAGAAAATAAGAAGATAAAAGTGAAATATCAATGAATTAAGAATAAAACATACTAAATCAAGATGGGAAGCATGTCAATGACATGTAACTCATAATCAATCATGACTTATCTCAAATTTGACACATGTAATTTCATTGTGACCTAGGCATTGGAAAATTTTGTGAGGAAGGTCAAGGCCTATCCATATTCTTACACTGAAACTCATAAAGGGAACACCAATGAGGTGGAAACAATGTGAAAAATATGTTAAAAAGAGGCTGTTTGGAATGAGAATGTGAAAATCTGGTAATTTGTGAAGAAGGCTTGGTCCTATCCAAGGTCTTACACTGCAACTCATAAATGGGATCCTGAAGGGGAATGATCAGTGAACAAAATAATATTTCTCAAGGAGAAATATTAAAATTGTAGGGAATGAAATAAATAATGTAAGAATCATAACGTAGGCATCTTATGATAATACCTTAGGAAACATGAGACATACTAAGAACATAGAAAGACACTAAGTGACTAGTGACCATCAATATACAGAGGATACATGTTTATTATAGGCACAAAGTTGTGTAGACAAATAAGTGTGGTACCAATATCAACTCATGTTGGTTGGTTTGAACAAGAAAATTAAAATGGGCCTACCTTCCCACAATGTGTTCCCCATTCCTCAAGACCCCTCACAGAGTTGTCGGTCTACTCCAAAGATCGGGTACTTGCATGAGAAAGTAGGTATCACTAAAATATTTTTTTATTCTCCTTTTCCAATCTAATGGTCTACTACACCCCAATGGACCTCAACTCTATCATGAGTCCAACTATGTAGTTTGAAATTCGATTAGAAAAAGGATGTGTGCTTAGAATCATGTCTTTAGTGTGATTTGACTTTTGAAAAATTTGAATGTTGCCTTTTAGATGATTGCCTTTTGTTAAAATGATTTAGATTTGGATTTTTTATGGATTTTAATATTCCTCCTATATATGGAATTGGAGTGACCAATCATGAGAGATAAATTAATACACAAGAATGAGCTTAAGGATTTGGATAAAGGAAGCAAAGTATCCAAAGACATGACTGACTAAAACACTTCGGCTCACCTATGAACCAGCATGTTATCTCAAGTTTCAACCATGTTTATGCTTAGTTTGTGAAAGGAAATAAAGGGAATAAAGGGATATCCAAGGTTAACTAGTAAAATTATATTATAATGAGATGAATGGTTTGCTAAGTGATTACATGGTAAATAGGGAATGACTAAAGGGAGCAAGATTTGTATAATCAAGTCACAATAGCAATTATCCATGTTTTAGAGAGATAAGATGGTAAACAATCATGAAAGAAAGAAAAAGATAATCATATAAAATTAAATTATAGATAATAAGTATGTAATAATGAAAAAATAATCCATAAGAGAACATAAGGAAGAAAATGACACCATAGGCAACAAGTACCATAAAACATAAGTCATCATGTAAGAAAAAAAATAAGAATTTGACACAAAGTTAAATGATATAAGATAGATAAATGTAAATTTGGAGCACACATCCAATACAAAATGAAGAAACAAATGCAAGAACACCATGATTCTATTTATAAATACTAGTAGATTTGTCCACACACATTATCCATCACAGTTGATAAGTCTCTATGAATTTGAACTCAAACTACAACCAAAGTCCCATCGATCTTCAAGGAAAGTTAATAAAATACTTCACATCGAATATCTTCGACACAAAATGTAGGAATACATGAAGGATTATGTTTATGAGGATTATCATGTAAGGGATGCTCAAGGGAAGGAATGATAATGGACTCTATGGGAGATGAAGGGGTCACTAGTCGATAAGAATCCATAGTTGAGGGAATCACCTATGGATAAACTATAGGTAGAGAAGGGACTACAGGTGGAGGGGCCACAATGGAAGAAGGGGGAACCTTATTGTGAGGAAGACCTATGGTATGAAGGGTGGTAGGTGCAAGAATGGTCACAAGGTGGCCCTTGAGATGCTATTGAAGGATGTGGCAACAATCAGTATGATGAGTACCACATTGGTGCCAGAGATAATATACCTCTCCAAATTTGGGAATGTATTCAGGTAATAATTTTGGGGTAGGTATAGCCTTTTCTATGGGATGAGTAGTGGGATGCAAGGTGTCTATATATTATCATAAATTATGACAATACATGGAGGAATGATTATTTGTGATATGGAAGCAATAAATATGCTTGTTAGTATACTTTGTGGATGTAATAATAAAGGGAGTGAAAATGAAAGACAAAGAAGGCTGGTATAATGAATAATCTCTAGTCCAGTGATTAGAAAATTTATGAATATGATAATATGGATGATCAGCTTATTTGGTGGTCAAAGGAGCAAGGTGCATTAAAGGTAGAAAAAAATCACCAAGTGAAGGTGGGGCTGGTGGAGAGACTAGGTGAGGCTTGATTGAAGGAGTAATAGGATCATAAATAAGAAGATACTCAACTAGAGAGGGAGTGGGAATAGGATCCGAACTGAACTCAGCTAAAAGAGGGTCAGGATACATGGAAGGCTGAAGGATAGCAGTAAGCATCTCAGGGATAAGTTGGCTAGAGGGGTCCTAGTATCTATCAAAGTGATAGGGACCAGTCATAGCATGATCCATAAGTATACTCATATGAGGTGCTTCAAAAACTATAGGTGTGTGCACTATCTCTACCTTATAAACAAGAGGAAAAATGCTAAAATTAGGAATTATATAGGGATGGAATATTATAAGAGATATCGAAAGACTAAAATAAAGAGGAACGATAATGAATAATTTTAGCATCTTAAGCTTGAAAAAAACCTCCTAAAAATGGATCATATAAGGTACAACCATCATCATAGTCAGGTGTAAAAATATCAATGGCATGGGTAGGGATGACCTTGTCATCCAATGTGGTGTGATGAATCAAGTAATGATTCTTAGTTAAGATAATGGGTATATAATCATTAAGTGGTTGATGGGAACATGGCTTCAAAGAAGGTGGAAACTAAGAAATGAGATGAGGTGAGAGATCTGAGCTTTTGATCTTGAGATTGATCTCATCAAGCTCATCATCATCTAAGTTGAGGAGGTTAGGTGGCATATTCTCAATGATTTTGGGGTGACCATTGTAGCCTCATGTGGATTTGATAGGAAAGTTAAAACGTTGAGATTCATGAAATGAAATGCTCAACAAAGGTTTAAGGGTTGGAATTTTGAATACACTATAGTCTTATAATTATTCTAAATTCTAAGGGTTAGTGTCACCTTGAATCCTATAGATTGCACCATTGTCAGTAAATTTGACACATTATCAAGTAGAAGAGGCAACTACTCTCATGTAATGAGCCTATGTCCTACCAAGTAAAATTTTATAAGATAGAGAAAAGTTGAAGATCATTACCTTCACTTGAATAGTGATAGGTAGAACAATGATAGGGAGCCACATACAACATAAGGGAGGAATTTTATTTTGATCATAGCCTTGACACATTTTGTGTGTGGACTTAAGATTATATTTAGAATATCTAAGGGTTTTAATAAAATTGAGAGAGGCAACACAAGTACTTGAACCCTCATCAATCAAGGCATGTTTGAATTGGATATCACCAATTTGAAAACTAATAAAATGGGGGAGGATCATCCACATGAAGTAGAATCTCATTAGGGATCATAGAAGCAATGGGGAATTTGAGGGAGATTTAAGTGTCCATTGTTTCATCAATGTGTATGGGCATATCTTCACATTATTGTAAAATGTTATCTTTTGATCTAGATAAGGTGGTTTCACATCTTATTAGGGGAGGATGAGGGATTTTCATTTTGAATTGGAGCTGTATAAGGTGATTACGATGACATGGGCATGTCTGCATAAGTTTGAGAAATTGGATATGAGATGGGAGATTATTAAGTTCCATGATAGGATCCTATTCATCATAACCCATAAGGAGATTGCTAGAAAGAGGTGCATAGTGTTGAAAAAGGTCATATGAAGGAGGACTAAAATTACATGTGAATTTATGTTGATAGGATGCAAAAGGTTTAATTGGAAAACAAGTTTGTTGATTATCTTGAGAGGATGGGGTAGTTGACATAGGTTTGGTTTGAGATAAATTAGAAGTAGTGTTAATAAAAGTTTGAGTATCATTGGTGATGGGTAAAGAATTTGGAGGAGTGGTAGAAATGGTATGAGAAGGGTTATACAGGGGAGGTGTTGGAATTAGTTCATTGAAAGAAATAAAGTCTTCTTGCCCCAACTTTGTTAAGTGAGTTGGGGAAGAGTCTCAAATAACATGAAAAGTGTGAGATGATTAAGGAGTGTGGATGGGATTAGAATCAATAAAGGAAACTACCCTACACATATTAGTCATATTAACCACATCATCTTCAAGATTTGGGTCTATAAAACTATCAATATTATTGGTAAGAGTAAGCTTATCATTGTTTTCATGGTGATTCAAAAGAGGATATTTGTAGATGGCCAAATGAGCATTAACCTAGTTCAAAGCTTGATATTTTTTTGTGTTTCATGGGATTTGAAGGCAATGGTATAGTCTTATTGATGTTTATGAATGATAGAATCATGGTCAAAATTGGGAAAAAGGATAAAATCCATAGACAAATTATGCAATTGTCTACAAGTTTCATGAAAATGACCCCACCTAGCATGAAACCAATAGAATTTATTGGGATCATACCAGGATTTCATAGGATAAGTGGGATCAAGGTCTCATGGAAGAGGACTTCATAGATACTTTTTTAACTCCACTAAGGATAAATGTATATGAACATTAATGTTATTTGTTGAAGATAAATGAGGATTAAGGATGCAGTTGGGAAGGGAAGCTTGTTTCAAAACCTAGTTGGGAACAATAGCTTGAATAGTATGAATGGTATCATAAGAATTGGTGACACCATCATTAATATCATGATGATTTTTATTTTTGATTAACATGTGAGTACCCATAGAAGGTTGGGATGGCTCAAATTAATGCATGATTAAATCTTGACACTTGCCTTGGTCAATCACCTCTTCCAAAGTACGTGGAAAGAGAGTTTAAACTTAGTATTACAACTTAGGATAAAGAGCATTGGTAAATAGATTAAATATATTATCATCTACCATATTATGTTCACATTTGTTATACAAGGCCTTCCACCATTTGATTAAAGCTTGTGCAGTTTCTTTCTCAAGTTACAATTAATAAAATGGGCCAAGGTATTTTCAAGAAGGTTTCTAGTTTGAAACTCTTGGACTAGAGCATTGACTAAATCTTCCAAACTAGTGATGTAATGAGAGGCCTTCCACCATTTGATTAAAGCTTGTGCAGTTTCTTTCTCAAGTTACAATTAATAAAATGGGCCAAGGTATTTTCAGGAAGGTTTCTAGTTTGAAACTCTTAGACTAGAGCATTGACTAAATCTTCCAAACTAGTGATGTAATGAGATTTGAGTTGCTTATACCAATCTAAAGCATCTATAGAGATATTTTTTTCTAATAGCTTGGTAGCAGAAAAAGTATTTAACTTTACCTAATCTTTTTATAGATTTCCAAATGTTTTTAAGTGTAGATTAATATCGGTTGACTTGTTGTAACTAATGTTAGGGGTGATACCTCCTATCTCAATGTTAGTAATTTGAGGCATAAGAGGTTCATTTTGAAGGTGATTGATTAGTTTTTTAACAAGAGGAGGTTGAGGGATGAGATTACCATGGGAATCCTATAAAGAAAGTGGGGGTTATTTTGGTTATGCATTCCCCATGGAACCTATTGAGGGTGATTTTTTAGATGGATAAAATTATTTTTCATTTGCATCATTTGGTTGGCATTATTATCTTGGAAAACATTAGTTTGATTAAGATTTTAAAATAGAATTTGATCGGTTTGAATGGTGTTACTTGCATTATGTGAAGCATTGGCATTAGTAATAGTGGCTTGGGTACCACTATGGGTGGTAGCATGGATGTTGTTATTAACTTGAGAGGAATTGTTAGTAATTGAGATACTAGTATCATGATTTGCTTATATGGAAAAAGATGCACTAATATAAGGATGAGAAGAAACAACACTAGAAACATGATTACCATGGGTAGAAAATGATGAACTCATGGAAGAATTGAGAAGAGCGGGTCTTAGAAGACGCCTAATAGATGTAGAACTTGCCATGTTAGTAGATATACTAGGCATGGAGGTAGATGAAATCAAATGGGAAGATGGCATAGTATGAGAAGGGGTCAAAAGAGAGGAAGAGGTTGAGAATCAAAGAAGCTATTGTCCCCAAATCCATGTGAGAATGTGGGGGAAGGTGAATGGGGCTCCTCAGTTTGACCACTTATAATAATATGGTAAATAGTAGAAGGATATTTTCCTCAATGTTGAGGAAGTTTATTCATGAATAAGAGCATTTTTGAAGTCTATTTTAATTCAGGTTGATCTTCTAGGGAGAAAACAGGGCTATGAATTGAAGATGAATGAGGAGGGGTCCCATAGTTTGTAGTTTGAGTGGTTATATGCACATTATTTTCATCTAGGGTAAGAGCCATAAGCTGCTTATGGGAAAACCTATTGGGGTTGGTAAGGCTCATCATATCTATTGAATTCAACTCAATGTTGTCTTCAAGCAAGAAGTTAATGATGAGGGAAAAATATTAAAGAATATGAATATGATGCAAAGGCAAAGAGGTAGAAAGGATATAGAGTCAAATAGGTTGACTATATATTGTAACCTGACTAGAAGAAAAGGATATAGAATTGTATAGGTCAATTTTGTATTAAAGACAAAGGATGAAGACAAACTAATAAGGATACAAGTTTAAACCAGTTGACTTAGTTTTGTAACCTAACTAGAAGAAGAGGATATAGAGTCATAAATATTGAATCTATATTTTAGACTGAGAGATAAAATAGGTTGAGAAGGATACATAGGCATACATGTCGACTGTGTAATACTAACAGGGGAAAACATAGTTTGTAAGAGACTATACCGAATAGAATGACAATGTGATAATAATAGGTGAAATATTTTTTGAGATATAAATGCTACAATAAGTGAAATAAACCACATAAATAATTGGTTCAATGTGATTGATCCAATTGGGGTACATAACACAAAACCTTGCACCAACATTGGCCAACACAAGTTTCTAAAATTCAACACACAATGATCAAAGAGCAAGCAATCAACTAAAAATTAAGTGTTAACTACTAAGTGGTCATCATGAGTGTTATTAGATTATTATAAAGTATTGATTAAGTGTGATAGGAAAGCTAGCTGAAAATAGGGAACTAGAAAACAATCTACGGGTGGTTTCAAGATGTTTAGGCTTAAAGGGATCTATGTTGGTAATGGTATTGGCTTGGTATTAGGGACTACCCCTTCACTTCACAATCCCACAACAATAAGGGTGTTGGGTGTTTTTTCAATATATACCATTACCCACGTATTTATACTTGGCCAAAAAACCAAGTCAGCTTTCCCCTTGGTGATGAAATCCAAGTAAGTAGGCCTTGGGAAGATAAGTGTTTAAATGCATTTTGAATATTGTGTGATTTAGTAGTGTATGTAAAAGAGAAAAATAGTGTAACTAAATGATAATTTGACAAACCACCTATTTAGACTGTGAGTTACTCTAGGCATGTACCAACTGAAAATGAAAGTTTGAATTAATTACTAGAAAATAGTTATTAATTCCTTGATTTAGAATAATATAGAGTCAATTAAAACAACACTATATGCAAATAGTACATAATAGATTTGACTAGGTCATTACTATTTTATGGAATCAAAAGTCTTTAATAATAGAGTCGAACATGTTAACTAGTTCTTTTAGATAGAAGATAGGCTACAAAAGTAATTTAACCAGATCGACTTAGTTATCTATAAGGTTGCAATTTTAAAGGTTGTTAACTTATATAAAATAAAACTAAAGAAAGTGCTAAAATGACAAAGGAAAAAGAGGAACCTTTGTGGGTTTGAAGATGATTAGGATTAAAAAATTTAAGATGAAGTGCCTTAAATGTTGCTTTTAAAATTATGCAAACTAATTTGACTAGTTTGACCTAGTTCTACAAAACCCTGTGTGTTGGAGAAGGATAAGATGACGAAGTCAACCTATTTGACCTAGTTTTTTGATATGAATGTTGGTAAATAGAATAATATAATAGAGTCGACCTATTCAACCTTGTATGCTTATTTGGGATTGAATAAGGATACTTTGTCAACCTATTTGATCTGATAACATTTATCTGATGAAGACCTATACAAACAGAACATAGTTATTTTGATGTGACTATGTGTTAAACCTTCACATAGATAACCATAAATATACCAACCAGTTTGATATAATATCACAAATATAGAAAAATAATAATATGATAGAAATGAAAACATGAATAAAAACTTTCAAGGGTTAGATTCACATCGGGTTCACTAGAATGTATGCAATGGGAAATGTAACAAATATATAAATCAATCCTATCTCAAATAATATAAATCATACTTACACTTTTGATTGGAGATACATTAGATTATCGGGATCATGACCAATATGGATCCACTAGACCTATCAAACGGATCTCTCACACTAATAATATCACTAGAGAGGGTTTCAAAGCCTCCAATCTAGAAAAACCAGGCATTAACCCTAACTAAGTCCTATGTTTTCATATTCACTAAACTAATAGCAAGTAAAGTAAATTATAATCTAGTGCTCACTAAAGCATGTGGCACAAAGTGAGGGTAATAAACATGCATATAAGACATATACTCACATCAATGTATGTTAAATCCTAATGCATGGAAGAGAAGTACAAATGCATATCTATCTACTCTTATAAAGGAGTAACAAAGTTAGGAATACTTACCTTTGAAGATGAACCTATCAAGCCTAAATCTCTCCCTTGGCCAAGGTGCTTCATAAGAGGTTGTTGTGGTATGCAAGGATAATAAGAATAAATCAACTCTAGGCTACACAACCTATCGATGCATCCAAAAGGCTTCTCCATAAGATGAGATTTGTATCTGCAAATAAAGTATGAAACCCTAAGCTTGATCCTCAAGTAGAATGGTGGATAAGTAGATGCATAACATATCTTACTTCTTCTCTCAGAAATGGTGAAATCAATGTGTTTATATAAGTAGATCTAACCCTAATCTTTTCCAAAAGTTTAGGCTGATGAGGTCAACCCATTCGACCTAGTATTTTAATTGATAAAAACATATTAGGTCATGAACTAGGTTGGCTAGGGGCTGATCTGAACCCTAATAATTTTTATCAATAAGAGTACAAGGTCAATGGGGTTGACTATGTAATGTAAAACTTCAAAAAGGGGTTTTAAGTTAGGGAAGGGATAATGAAGGTGGTAAATTACTATAGGAGGGTGAAAAATAAGAGGCAAAGTTTAGGGGAATGGTTTTAGGAGAGGGATGAGTAGATAACAAGTGGAAATAAGGGATAAAAATCCTTTAAAGCACCAATGGTTTTCCCACCCAATTTTTGGTTCACCCCTTAGGGTGTGCATTTAGAGAGATTGATACTCGATGGGTTCCTATAATATAGAGAGCGTTAGTAATTGATAAAGTTTGAAAATATTATGTGTGTACACTAACCTTGAGATTGAATATTATAATTGGATGTGTATGGGAGTATAAATATATAGGTGAATGGCCATATGAGTCCTAGTGGTGGACACAAGAAACCTGAAATCATGCATTAAGGTTTTAGGCCTATAAACCTAGATCAAAGAATGAGCAAGTTTGAAACAAGAATAAGGCATGAAAGCATGAAAGTGGGGTATGAGATTATGATGTTGGAGATAAGGAGAGAAAGTATAGAGGATGATGAAGTGATGATAGGTATGAGAGAGAGAGAGAGAGAGAGAGAGAGAGAGAGAGAGAGAGAGAGAGAGAGAGAGAGAGAATACTATTTTGGCAAGGAGGCTTATGAGAAAAATAAATTCAAGAGAGAGAAAGAGTGTCAAGACAATAAAATTACCTACATGACAAAGAAAATTAGAGATTAGAGAAAGGAAATAAAGGAACAAATCAAAGCCAGTGAGATGTATAAGGAGAGTGTAGGCATCAACTCTACATCAGGTGGTATCAGAGTAAGTAATCTCTTAGAATAATTTATGCTTTTGAATATAAATGTTACTATTTTATATTAAATGTTACAAATGGAGGTTGAAGGAATATATTAAGAGAGACTTAAAGAGTTTGTGGTAGAAAATCAACCCTAAGAAGAGAGAATAAAGACTCCAAGAAGAGATTTGCAGTTCCAAGGTGAAAAAGACTTGGACAAGAGTGTTAATAGAATAGGTATAAGAGAGAGCCTAGGTTGAGACACCAAATCAAGGTGAATAATACTTGCTTGAGATAATATGAAGATAGAGAAGTCAAAAGAGAGGAAAGGCTTAGTTGAGTTAGAGTAACACAATGAGAGAAAGATGAAGCAATACCCAAAGATAAAAGGGTTGATTGTTGAAGAGGAGATGAGTGAGATAAATCAAAGTTTAGGGAGAATAAATGTCTTAGTGGAGCTCATGCAAGAAGAGGAAAGCCAATGGTATGGTTCAGTAATGAGAAATAAGAGTTAATTGGCCTATAAGGCTACTCATGGAGAGAAGAATAAAGATTATCATGAGAGAAAATGAGAAGCAAAATAAGTTGCTATGTAGGTAGCTCAAGAAGGAGATGAAGAAGTTCATGAGGGATGAAAAAATTTGTAGAAAAGAGGATGGTGAGTAGTACTATGAGGAGAATAAGATAGTCATGGAGGATGATGAGAGGAAATAGCTAAAGCAACCTAATAAGGAGAAGATGGAGGAAAACAAGCTTCAAGATTTTAAAGCTTATGATTTTTTGTCATGTGTGCATGTAGGTATAAAAGTGAAGGAAGAATAAGAACATTTTGAGGACATAATACTTGAAAGCATGAAGAATAACAAGCATGAAACACATGTTTATGTTAAAGAAGAGATTGGTTATGCAGCCATGTATAGAGGTACAATGGTTAGTTACCCTAAAAAGAGAGAGATGCTTGGAGAAGGAGATATTCAAGAAGAAGTATGCCTCATTGAAAGCATAAAATAGATAGAAATGAATCAAGAAGATGCAGGCAAGGGGTATAAAGATCAAGATTCAAAATTTATATTATATGAAGAAATCAAAGAGGTAGAAGATCAAAGTTTATTTTTGAATAATGATGATATAGTAAATGTTGATAAGAGCATTACAATAATTGATGAAAAACATCTTTTGATAGAGATAGAGTAGCTTAAACAAGAGATTACAAGGGATGGAGAGTTACTAGGTGAGAAATAAGATCAGCCATTTATATATAAGAGTTGGGAACAATTGCAAGCAAAGATGGTAGATTTGGAAGATATTATTAACAATGGAGAAAAGAACCAAATCTATCCTAGAAAAAAAATTGAAGAGATGATAATTGTGCATGATTTAATGGATTCTCAAGATAGAGAAATAATGATGGATAAGGTGGCATACATCACGGAGCAGTAAGGTAAAAAATTTGATTTACATTAGGAAGGAGTGTCTATATTGACACATGAAGGATATGAATCCAAAATACAAGTGATGGTACAAGATAAGCAAGATCACAATGAAGAAGAGGAGTTGATGTGGAGAGGTTTGATGCAAGAGGCTGAAGTTAACCTATTAAAGTTCCTAAGTCAAAGTGAAAATAAGGTATAATTTGTCATATAAGAGCTAGAGGCAAAATTTCAAGATGAAGGAAAGAAGATTTTAAGGACAATGAGCACGTTGCCTATGGGAATAATTAAAGAATATGAACTTGTAGGTCATACAAGGGCAGAAAATCATAAACAAGTAATGAGTTGCAGCCAAGAAGATGGACAAGCATTAGTACAAGATGGACCAAACAAAGTTGTAAGCCAAGAATAATCTAAGCATAGAATCATTTGAGCTGATCAAGTAATAAGTATGGGTATCTAAAGATTAAATTAAAGATTATAGGTCAATAGTACGTGATAAGAAACTCAAGAAGATGAAATGGATGCCTAGAGAAGCTTAGAAGAATAAAAAAGAAGCAAGAAAGGATGACAAGGATCATGAGATCCTTAAAAAGACTATCAAGTATCATGAGTGTAATTTGATGAGTACTAAACATGATGGTGCAGGTTTGGAGATACAAGAGAGGGATTCGCTCCATGATCAAATTGATAAAAGAAGCAATGAGACACAAGAGCTCAAGATAGAGGTAAGGAAAGAGGAAGACATCCATATTCCTCACAAAAGATTTAACTGGATGATAAAGAAATCTTGTGTAGAGGAGGACAAGATAATTCCAAAGATGATCCAAGGAAGGAGTAATATTATGTTATCATGTAGAGAAAAAATAGGGTAGTCTTAGCCCAAGAACCAATTCAAATATCTTACCAAGAGTTGAAGAGAAATGATCATGAAAAGAGAGATATAAGCAAGTGAGCAAGAGAATAAGATAATGAAGGAAGAACAAGGTAAGAAATCAACATATTAAATTTGTGTTTTTGAATTTGAGTTAATTGGATGTATGCATGATGATATCAAGAGGAAAATTTTCCAAGAAGTGTGGTGTTATAATGTGCATAGTTTGGTCAAGTAATTTTCAATACAAGATGAGTAAGGCTATGAGAAGATTCACCATGAGAACATGGAGTATCATTAAAAGGTAACCAAAGAGGATATTGATTATATTATGAAAATGGTGAATATGCATAATAATCCATTAAATCATGAGGATAAAGGAGGAAGCATTGTTGAGAAGATAGACCAGCAAGGAGTGCATGAACAAACCATGACACATGTAGAATGAAGCTATGAATTAGAAGCTAGAGTGAACAATGAGAACTATCCATTTGAGGTAGAGTGTGAGGAATATAAATCTGAGATGGATAACATAGAATATGAGGTGGGTAAGGAGTTTCGGTAGATCATGTACTTCATGAAGGTAGAAGATGAGTTGGCAAAGAGACAAGGCAAGGCAAGGAAACAAAGATACAAGAACCAACTAAGAATAAATGATAAAGATAAGAGGATCAGTAGAAAGAGGAGATCAGAATAGTAGAGGATAAATAATTGGAAAATAATAAATAATTTAGATAAGGTACATTTGAGTAGGAGCTAAAACTTTCCCACTTAGGGAGCTTGATGCAGAGCATCCCAAAAAGACATAAGGTGTTAATGAGTTTAAGAGTTTAATTATGGTCATTTATAGTTTTATTTGGGTGTTATATGTCTTATATGAACCCTTAGGATGAGTTTTAGTCATTATGAGTCTTGATATGAGTTATTAGCTCTTCTAGATTTTCCTACCAAAATGTAGAATTTGAAATTTTGAATTTTCTAACTAGACCTAGAGTGATGTTTTGGGTTTTGTGAGAAATGTAAAGTTTGATTAATGTTTTAAGGTTCTTATAAGGCCTTAATAAGAGTTTTATAAAGGTTTATTAATGTTCATATTATGGAAAAGAGTAATCTAATCTAAGAACTTGGGTTTGTAACTACCACCCTACATGGGGTTGGCCAAAAGAAGGAGTTAGTTTGCATGTTTTAGTGTTATGTAAGGAGATCGAATTAATTTAAGGTGTTAGAGTGAATAATATAAGGATATAGGAGGGGATAAATTTTAATAATAGGGTTCAAGAGTTCCAATAAATATTTTTGCCTTACTTGTAAATTCTATATTTTGATTATCGTATGTCAAGGAAATCAATGAATAAAAGAAGATTTTAGAGAGATTTGTGTGATTCCTTAAGACTTATGACATGTGAGAGATATAATAATGTTTTTTTATTTACATTAATTTAGTTTCTTACCTTAAATTTATAGATAATTATGAATGCACATACAACACAATCAAACTAGGAGAAACTATGTGTTTACACAGTCTTACATGACAAGTAAGTTGGCATTATTGATGATCGTTTAAAGGTTATTGTACTGTTTGAAGAATAATAATATGATGTACTTTATTATTTGTTAAAATAATCCATTTGAAGTCCCATTAACCCATTTATAGGTGCAAGATACAATTGAAACCTTCACACAGTCCTAGAAAAAGATCCAAAATACTGAAATAGAGCTTGTTGGAGACGTTTGAGGATTTATAAAAGACAAATAAATATTGTATAACATGTATCATACCCTAAAAATCCTTTGGTTTCATATAAAATCAATAAAAAATCAAAATTTTCCATTTTGTTATCTCTCGGCCTAGTATAGACCTATGTATAACTAGACTTAGGGTTTGAAATTGGAAACTTGCATAACTTTGTATTCCACTAGCCAAAATTGATGAAAATTTAGAATAAATTGTATTTTTAGGTTATATAGAGGATTAAAGAGTTTATAATTTGGCACCTAATCATACAGTATGGTTTTTAGTACTATGTCTTTGGAATAGGCCTAAAAAACCTAATTACCTAGAAGGGTGTGAAATAAAAAGTACTTCCATTGAGATTTGTGACCTGATATTTTGTGTGAAGATCAAAGGGGATAAAATGTATATGAAATTGTGTCTAATTTATCTATAATATTTTTGGTTTGATAAAACCTACTGGATTTATCCTAAAATAGGGTTACAAGGAGCAAGGCTTCAAGAAGGAAATATTTGATTATTTGAAAGTCCTAACCTTGAGATTGAATATTCTGATTGGATGTGTATGGGAGTTTAAATATGCAAGTGAATGTCCATATTATTACCAATAGTGGAGACAATATTCTTGGAATCATGCATGGATTTACTCCTATAAACATAGATCAAATAATGAGCAAGTTTTAAACAAGAACAAGAAGTGAAGTCATGAAAGTGGCATATGAGATTATGATGTTGGTGTTAAGGATAGAGAGAGTATAGAGGATGATGAAATGATTATAGATCTTAAAGATAGATATAAGACTATTTTTTCAAGGAAGCTTATGAGCCTAATGGACTCAAGAGAGGAAAAGGGTATCAAGACAAGCAAAGTACCTACATGATAAAACAAATCAGAGATCAAAGAAAGGAAATAAAGGAATAAATCAAGTCTACGGAGATGTATAAGGAGAGTGTAGTCATCATCTATATATCAACACTCACCTGACCCATATATCTATTTAGGGCCAATCAATATATAATTTAGTACTCAAATTAGAGTTCATTCCATTTCATATCCATTTGTTAATAAGAACTTATCTACTATATCTATATCTATATAGTAGGCTTGTTGTTAGTCAATCCCTATTAGTCAATGGTCAGTTAAGGCCTAATCTAATATCTAGTTGAGAGCACTTAAATTTTAATAGATATGGGATAGGGGTCTTGATGTCATTCGATTGTTTCTCCCTATTGGTTGAGGCCCTATTGGTCAAGTAGTTCATTTTCACTCACATCTTGACCTTTAGATAGATATATAGGTATGATCAAGTGACCCATATACACACACACACACACACACATAATATTTTAAAAAAATTATTGATTACTGACACTTTATATCTTACAAGAACCTATCAAGTCTCAATCTATTTAAGTGCATGCCTTAATGGGTACATCACAAAAGGGGTGCATAGACCATCATTGCTTCATGAGATTGTTTTCCCTTTTACCACTTTCCATTTACACACTTGTCTCCTAAAACCATTTACCCTAAGCTTATTCTTCTTAGTTCTACCCATTCCAATATTTTCCTCACATTCCTCCTTTTCTTGTCTTAAGACCATTTTTTACTGTTGGTTATACTGGGTCAACTGGGTTGACCTAGTATAATTAAGGGGTATTCTTTACTTTCTTGGTTTGTTACCCTTTCAACTGACCTAGCACAAACCTAGTAAATTGTCCCCAAAAACACATTGGTTTGACTGGGTTGACCCTATACAGTCGACATTTCTAAAATAATTTAAGACAAGATCTTCCTATATATACAAGTTCATTTCCCACCATTTCATAAGATAATAATTATTAGCAAATAAGTGTGAATGAACATCTGCTTATTGACCATTCTACTTGAGGAATAAAGCTTAGGGTTCCATAAGTTCTTTAGAGATATGAATCTTATCTTGTGGAAAAGTCTTTTGGATATTTAGATAGGTTGTGTAGCCTAGAGCTGATTTATTTTGGTTATTCTTACATACCACAACAATCTCTTATGAATCACCTTGGCCAAGGGAGAGATTGAGTCTCAATAGGTTCATCTTCAAAGGTAAGTATTCCTAACTTTATTTCTCCTTTGTAAGAGTAGATAGATAAAGCATTTGTATTCTTCTCTCCATGTATTAGGATTTCATATACATTGACATGAGTATATGTATTCTAATACATGTTTAGTTTAATTATTTGTTTTATTATTTCTAACCCCCACTTTGTTTCATAAGCTTTGGTGTGCACTAGATTAGATTTTTCTTTCTTATTATTATAATAGAGTGAATGTTTTAAACCTTAGGACTCCATTAGGTTTGTTGTGTGATTGTGTTAGACTGTAGGATTTGAAACCCTTCCTAGCATGATATGTTGTGACAAGTGATACAAGTGATCCCCTAATCAAGTCTAGCAGATCCCCATATTGGTCATGCTCTTGCTTAACAAGTGTATCCCAATTGAAAGTGTAGGTATGATCTATCTTATCCAATATAGGATTAATTCATAGACATGATGCATTTTTGATTGCATACATTCTGGTGAACCAAATGTGAACTAACCCTTGTAGGATTTGTTCTCTTTTACTTCTTTTATTTCATTTATTTTGATCATCATTTTTATCATATATTTTGACATTTTAGATCGATCTGTCAACCCAACTTTATATCCCTATGCACAAGTTTTAGGAAAGGCAACTGTATGAACCAAATCAACCCAATAAAGACTTTTAGACATCCTATTCAACCTACTAGGTCTACCAGTCGACCCTTTATAGTTTAATCACCTTTTTAGCAGGTTCTTGTATAGCTTGAATGATTTTGTCGACATAGTTTGTAGGTTTCTCAAGCATACCTCAAGGTTCTTCATCAGCAATATTCTTTCATTACATCTCTAATACACAAAAGTTCCTTTCTAATTCTCTATTTCTCTCTTTTAATGTCTTTCTTTTCACAATTTGTAATCTTCAAAAATGCCCTTACACAGTCAACTAGATCGACAATGCTGACCCAATTCATTTTTAGACTTTGCTTCTATAGTACATGTTCAACCCTATCGACCCTATTCTATATTTTTTGTATATAGTAATAGCACTATACCTTGTTTCAAATTTGGAATTAACCTCATATCTATTATTAATTAAAGTACACATTTCTTTTCTTGTTGTTTGCATGCTTAGAATAGTTCTCATAGTTTAATTAAGGGATTTTCAATTTATCGCTTAGTTTCACTATTTCTATTTTATGCACACATGGCCAAATAATATAATTTAAGTAATCACTTTAACATTTTATCTATCCTATGCCAACCTACTTATATTTCATCACCAAAGGGGAAGTTAACTTGATGCTCTGGTCAAGTATAAATCATAGTTAATGGTATATTCTAGCTAAGCAGTTGATACCCTTATTGTTGTGGTGTGTGAAGTGAGGGGGTAGGCCCCAATATCAAGCCTGTATCATTTCCACTATAGTCCCTTTCATCCAAAACTACCTAAAACCATCCTTAAATTACTATCTAGTACCTTGCTTATAGCTAACTTCCAATCACATTTAAAATCATTCTTAATAATCTAATTAATAATCAACTTGAATAATTAGTTAGCTTTACTTTTCAAGTTATTTGCTTGCTCTTTGTCCAATTGTGTGTGCAAAAACTTACATTATCTAGGATTAGTGCAAGATTTTGTTTTTTTTGCTCCAATTGGATTGGTTAGAATTAATTTAATTGGTTGTCTATTTCCTTTTAGTACTTACTGCTTTTCATTACTTGAAAAGTTAGTTTGTTTCATTTTTCAATCTGTTATAATCTTCTAAAAATCCCTATTTTTTGTACTAGATCAACCCAGTCAACCTTGTGCTTTTTTTACCTTCTGTACATGTACTGGATCAACCCAGTTAAACATGTATAGTCTTAAAGTCCCTATTTATGTATTGGGTTAAATCAGTCGACCCTGTACTATTTTTTGTCACCTTTTTTGACCTTTGATTTCTCATCTCTCTTCTTTTTCCTTCATCATGGACTTTATGTTTGGTGATGATATTGAGTCACAGTCAACATACATGATGAGCTTAACCAATCCTAATAAGGTCTCCCATAGACAAAGTAGGGATCCTATGTTGAATGGTAGTAATGTTCATATTTCCACTCACACAATGAACTATGGGACCCCTCCAAATACCTCTTTGTATCATAATCCTCCTATTTATTATAGGATCAACCTAAGTTAGAGTATACTCCCAAAATGCTTTTCTTTATTTCCAAATTTCCTCAACATAGAGGAAAGGATCCTTCTATAATTTATAACGTCATGATTAGTGGTAAAATTAAAGAGCCTCATTCACCTACTCTTACATTCTTAATGGGATTTGGAGGTACCACTTTATTTGGTTCTCAACCTTTTCCTTCAATTTTGACTTCTTATACCATGACATCTTCTTCTCTAACCTCTTCTACCTCCATGCCTAGTATATCCACTAACATGGTAGGTTCTACATCTAGTGGGCCTCTCATAAGATCGACTATCCTTAATCTTTCCACTATTTTATCGATTACTACCCCAATAAATCATGCTTCTAGAGCTTCTTCCTCTCAACCATTCACTAGTCCATATTTTGCTCCACAAGCAAATTTTTCCACTAATGCCTCACATTCTCACAATTCCTCTCAAGCTCATATTAACACTAATAGTGGTACCCAAGCCACTAATACCAACATAAATACCAATCCTAATGCTTCTAATGTTAATTAAACACAACAAATTTTATTACAAACTATTAATGAAATGAATACCTTTTAAGCGCATAACACGAATCAAATGATGAGAATGCAAAACTACCTATTTAATCTTCAACCTCATCTACATTCAATGGCTTAGGGCACACATAACCAGAATGTTCCCCCTTCTCCTCTTTGAGATTCTCAAGGAAATCTCATTCCTCAACCTTTGTTAGTAAATAAAACCATCAAGCATCTGCAAATAAACCTCTCACTACTCAAATTTCTAACATTGATACAGGAGGTATAACACCTACAATTTTGTATAATGGGTCAATGGATCCTACCCTTCACCTCAAAACATTTGGAAATATTTTACAAGGATTGGGTCAAATTAAACACCTTTATTACTACCAATTTCCTATCCAAAACTCTCACAGGTGATGTCTTGGATTGGTATAATCAACTTAGGTCTCATTCCATTTATAGTTTGGAGGACTTAGTAAATGCTTTAGTTCAATAATTCCAAACTAATGACCTTCCTAAAAACACTTTGGCCCATTTCATTAATTGCAAACAACATGAGAATGAAACTACCCAAGCCTTTGTTAAGAGATGGAAGACTTTGTCAAATAAATGTGAACATAACATGGTAGATGACAACCTTTTTCATCTCTTTACAAATTCTCTCTTTCCTACACTTAAATATCAAGTAAGCACTCTCTCTCCATGTACATTGGAAGAGGGTATTTACCAAAAAAAAAGACAATATTTCCTAATGTGTCAATTTCAGCCACCTCAAACTTCTATGGGTACTCATTTATTACTTAAGAACAAAAACCACAATATCACCAATGATGGTGTTATCAATTCTTATGGCATCATTCACAATGTTCAAGTTGTTGTTCCTAACCCTTCTTCAGAACCAGTTCCTTCTTCTCAACAATATACTAATCCTCATTTCTCTTCACCAAATAACATCAATGTTCACAAACCTTTATCCTCAGTTGAATTGCTTGAGTGTCTACTCAGGCCTCTTCCATGAGAGCTTGACCCTATTTGACCTATGAAATCCTGGTATGATCCTAACAAGTTTTGTTGGTTTCACATTAGTTGGGGTCATTCTCATGAAACCTATAGACAACTTCATAATTTAGCTATGGATTTTCTTCTTGGATCTAATTTTGATCATAATTCTATTATCCATAAGTGTCAACAAGCCTATGAAATTGCTTTCAAGGACTATAAATCAAATGACAAAGCTCAAGCCTTGAAACAATCAAATGCTCATTTGGATATCTATAAAGATCCTCTACCTAATCATCAACCTATCCAAGAAACTAAAAAACAAGCCCAACCCTTCCACCAATAATGTAGAAAGTCTTATTAAAACAACTTTTGAAGAAAATGTGGTTAGCATGACTAATATGCAAAGGGTGGTGGATTTCATTGATTCTCAACCTATCTACACTCCTCCTTCCCATAAGACATATCATGTGATCTAGGATTCTTCTCCAAATCATTTAAATGAGTTTGGGCAAGAAGTTCTTATTACTTTTGATGATACAATTTATGATTCCCCCTTGGATAACACATCTCATTCTATTTCTACCACTCTTCCATCATCTTCCAATATTAATGATAATCAAGCCTCTACCACCACTTCTTCTTATCCTGATCAAAATAAACTTAAATCAACCACTTATTCATCTCCACATGATTTACCACCTTGTTCTAAACTTTCTTCATCTTCTTACCAACAAAAATTCCACTGTACTTTAGCTCCTCATTTCGAAGACTTCCTTAACCATTACGCACTTTTATCCAATAGCCTCCTTATGGGATATGATGAGTGGGATCCTATTGTGGATCTCACTAATATCCCATCCCAAATTCCATTCCTTTTACTTATGAGGACTTATCCACATCATAGAAACCATCTCATGTAGCTCCTATTCGATATGAATATCCCTCGTCCTCCCTTCACAAGATGGGAGGTAGCTTTATCTTGATTTGAAGATAGTATTTTGTAAAAATGTAAAGAAATTTCTATTAATGTTGAAAAAACTATATACACTTCTCTTTCTCTATGATTTCCATAGCATCTATGATTCTCGACAGGATTATGCTTCATGCAGATGATCTTCCCCTATTTATTAGCATCCAAATTAGTGATATCCAAGTCAAGCGTGCATTGATTGATGAGGGTTTTATCACATGTGTCACTTATCTTGATTTCATTAAGACTCTTGGATATTTTGAATGTAATATTAAGTCTACATGCAGCACATGCCAAGGATACAATAGAAGGAAAATGCCTCATCTAGGTTGTGTGTGGCTTCCCATTACCATCTCACCTATCACTATTCATGTGAAGGTGATGATTTTTAACTTCCATATTTCTTATAATATCTTACTTGGTAGGATGTGGACTCATCGCATAAGAGATATCATTTCTTACACCTGTCAATGCATTAAATTCCCTCATAATGGATCTATTTATAGGATTCAAAGTGACACTGACCCTTGGAATTTTAAAAAATTCCAAGATTATGGTGTCTTCAAGATTCCTACTCTTGAATATTTGCCCATGGTTATACTAGGAATCCTAATCTCATTGGTAACATTCCTCCTAACCTTTTATATTCTGATGATGATGAGCCCAATGAGATTAATTTAAAATTCAAAACCTTTGATCTCTCACCTCATCTCATCTCGTAGGTTCCTGCTTCCTTGCCACCTCATTCTCTTAAACCTCCTTGTAATGACATTCTCATACTCTTGACCAAGACTAAGCATTCTATTCACCATACTTAATCAGATGACAAGGTTATCCCTACCTATGTCATTGATCTTCACACCTTGGATTATGATGATGGTTATTACTTAGATGATTCATTACTAGGTGGTCTTATACAGGCCTATGATTTTGAAATTGTCTATTATCATTCTTCTTTACTTGATTATTTTCATGCATCTCATCATTTTCCTTTACTTATAGTTCCTGATTTTTGTATTTTTCCCCTTTATCACAAGGTAGAGATGGCATTGACAGCTCTAGTTTCTGAGGAGCCACATAGGACTATGCTCATAGATCGTGCTATGATCGGGCCTTACCATTTTTCTAGGTACCCTAACCCTCGTAGCTAGTTTACCCATGAGGTTAGTGAAACTGTCCTTAGACCTTATGTAGATCATGTTCCTCCCTCAGTAGAGCTTATTATAGTTGAGCCTCTTCTCACTTCTACTATAGTTGATCTTATTCCTGATCCTACTATTGTTAAGCCTACCCCTCATTCTGATGTTATTGTTCCTTCCATTGAGCCTAATTTTATTCCTTCCTTACCATCACCTTCCCTTGGTGATGGTTTGCTTCCTTTGCCTAGGATGGCTCCTCTACCCACAAAATGGGTTGATGAGTGTTCTTTGACTTCTTCCACTCCTGTTTTACCTCCTTCCATGGGTACTTCTAATAAAACCACTCACAAACATATAAATTGCTTTCATGGAATAAATAACCATTCTTCCACCCATTGTCACAAGTTGTGACAATATCTTGATACCTTGCATCCTTCATCCCTATCATTAGACAAAACCATACCTTCCCCGAAGGTACTTCCTAAATATTTGCCCAAGTATGGTGAGGTATATTGTCTATGGCATCTATGATGCACCCATCATATTGATCGTTGTCACATCCTATAACATCTCAAAGATTACCTTATAGTCATTCCTAGACCTTTTACCACTCCGCCCATAGGTCATTCCCACAAGAAGGCTCCTCCTTCTTCTCCCATGGTTCCATCCCCTCTTGTGGTTCCTTCACCACCTTATGTGCCTCTACCTATGATTCCTTCACCTATGGACCTTCCCTCACATGTGGATCCTTCTCCACCCGTGAGTACCTCACCTATGGATCCTTCTCCACTGATGATTCCCTCTTCTCTTGTAGATCCTACTCTCATGCATTCTCCTGACCAGCCTTTGCCTAATTTTTCTCCTCAGAAAAATCCTTCAAGCATTCCTAATTTTTTAGTTAAGGAGTTGTGAAAATAAATATTTGCCTAGTATTCATTAAAGATTGATGAAACCTTAGTAGCAGTTCTATTACAACTTCATAGAAACTTATATGATGTATTGGATAATGTGTGTGGATAGATTTACCAATATTTATGAGCACATGCATGGTGCTTTCACATTTATATTTTGTATCAGACATGTGCTCTAATCTTATTTTCATTTATTATATCATTTGACACTGTCAAATTTTTGCTTCTCTTATATCATGATTTCTTACTTATTATACTATATTTTTCTTATATTATCATTTATTTTTTGCATATGATTATCTTTTATCATTGTTTTCCCTTTTTTCCTGGAGTTTTTATCAAAACTCTCTTTCTTGTATCTTCATGATTGTTTTGATTTCTTATCCTTATTTTTCACAGATAATTTATCATGGCGATTTGGTTATATAAACCCCATTTCCCTTTTTTATTATCTCCCTTTACCATGTTATTAGTTATCAAATAATCTATCTCATTATTTTCTCCTTTTATCGGTCCACCCTTGGATCTCCTTTTTCCCTCTTCCTTTATCCACAAATTAAGGATATACATGGTTGAGAATTGAGATCACATGCTAGTTCATTATCAAGCCTAAGTATCTTAGTTAGTTTTTTGTCTTTGGTTACTTAGCTTCCTATAGCCTTAGCCTATAGCTCATTCGTGTGTATCACTATCTCTCTCATGATTGGTCATTCGAAATCCTTATGGAGGAGGAATCTTAAAAAGCCTTCAAAATAAATTTAAAATCCAAATCATTCTAACAAAAATCAATGATATCAAGAGGCAAAAATATTTTTAAAAGTCTAATGACATAAAAGATGTAATTCAAAGCACATCTCCTTATTCTAGTCAAAGATAAAACTCCGCAGTTGGCCTCACGGTACAGTCGAGGTCCTTTGAGTGCGATAGGCCAGTGTAGATTAGAAGAGGAGAATTAAAAAAAATTGTAGTGCTACCTACTTTCTCATACAAGTACCCAATCTTCGTAGTAGATCGATGGCTTTGTAAGGGGTCCTAAAGAATAGGGAAAATGTCATGGGAAGGTAGGTCCATTTTACTTTTCCTTGTACAAATCTACCTTCATGAGTTGATCTTAGTAGCACACTTATTTGCCTACAAAGTTTTGTGTTTCTAGCAAAGGTTTTCCTTTATACATAGATGACCACTAGTCACTTAGTGTTGTCTCATGTCCTTAGTATTTCTCTTTCCTACTAAGGTCTTCTCATAAGATGCCTATTTACACTCCCTTTTTCACTCCTTATTTCCCTTATTTTTCTTCTTGAGAAATATTGTTTTATCTACTGATCACTCCCTATAGGATTTCATTTGTGAGTTACATTGTGAGACCATAGATAGGACCCAGCCATCCTCACAAATTACCATCTTTTCCTTCATATTACCCACATCCTTTATTACCTAATATTACTATTTATTCCACCCCAGTGGTGTTTTATTTATCGAGTTGTAGTGTAAGAACATGGATACGACCCGACCCTCCTCACAAAATTTTCTAATACCCAAGTCACCATCCAAATTACATGTGTCAAATGTGAGATAAGATTCGATTGATTATGAACTTACATGTCATTTTACATGCTTCCTAGTTTGATGTAGTATGTTTTATGCTTACTTTATTTATCTTTCACCTTTTTTATCTTCTTATTTTCTGAGTGCATGTAATATTTCAACCATTTCTTAAATTTTTTTCATACTTCCCAACTTGAATTAGTATGATTAATTTAAGATCAATCTTTTGCAATTTTGTTTTTCTTTCATACTTCCCAACATGATTTAGTATGATTGATTGACTTAATTAATTTGTTTTTATTACCATTTGTGCCCTTTTTCATACTTCCATTTTATTACTTTGTTTGTCATACTTCCCAATGTGATATTAGTATTATTTTACTTATTTTAATTTAGTGCAAACATCTTTCATATTGGTTTAAAAATAAATTCCTTTTTACCATCTTGTTTTTCCATTTTTTGGTTCTTTATACTTAGTCATTTCTTGTTATTACACATTTCCTAGCTTCAAATAGTGTGTAATACATTCTTGATTGATTATATTTTTCCAAGTCCTTTTGCCTATTTCTTTTTAACCATGCACGTGTTTTTCATACTGCTAGAAAATAAACCACATCTCATATATTTCCTATAGCATATACAACAAAGCTAAATATATGTGCTAGACAAAAATATATCCTAAGCATCCATAGCCTCAACCATAATACACAAATAGAATCAACCATAATAACAACATACACAACCAACAACAATATGCCAATATATATATATATATATATATATATATATATATATATATATATATATATATATATATATATATATATATATATATATATATATATATATATATATATATATATATCATGAGTTTGATAAAACATATACAGCCATATACAATGATCATGTTCTATGGCTGGGTCCCATCATGTCTATCTCATGGCCTAGCTATGCTACCTACTGAGGCCTCAATCTAACTCCTCCAAATGGTACATTGTAAGGAGGTTGTCTGAGATCTTAGTCCCTCTACCTGTCCCTATAAGTGTGTTGCCTACATTTATGACTTCATCAATTGGATTCGGATCTTTGTCATTTGTGCTACTATAGCCAGATGTGTAGCTCTCTCATCTGCTAAGGCATGCCATGTCTGTAGCTCCCTAGTACCCATCACTATTGGTGGCTACATCCTCTCTCTCTATACTCATATCTACCTCAATGCATCCTCTTCAATGGATTTTTTTGAAGAAGATGTCATGGTGCATTTTTTAATTTTTCTAGTAATATAATCATCTTAACTTACAAAAAAGTATATTTTTTATTTGAAGAGATGTAGAAGGGTTGGTTAAGTGGTCTAGTTTTGTCCATCTCCATCTACGTTCAACTCTCATTGGGCATTTGAGGTTGATTGTGATTGTACGTATTATTTTCAAATCTAGTTGTAGTTTTTTTTGTGGTTTCAATGGCCAACAATGGTCATTTGTGTTAGTTTAGTGGTTCACAAGGACAAGGCCCCTTAATGTGTCCCAAATCCAATTCGTAGTTTTGGTCAAAAATGATTAATCAAAATAAAACATTATTTGTTATAATTAACTAGTTAATTTAGCCCATGTCTGAAAATAAACCTAAGTCCCTTACTAATTTTCTCATGTCCCTAGATTAGCCTAATTACCTTACTAATTATTTAAAATTTACATAAGTACCTTACTAATTTTCCTCTTGTACATTAATTCCCTTACTATTTTTTTCAAATTAACTTAAGTCTTTAAATTACCTAATTCTCTTATTAACTTTCTCTTTTCCCCTAATTTCCTTACAAATTTCCCTAAATTAACCAAAGTCCCTTAACAATTTATGCCATGTCCCCTAATTCCCTTACGAGTTTTCCCTAAGTCCATTACTAATTTGTCCTTTATCCCCTAATTCCATGACTAATTTCTCCCCTTGTCCCCTAATTCCCTTACTAATTTCTCCCCTTGTCCCCTAATTCCCTTACTAATTCCCTAAATATAAACTAGTGCACCACACAACCCTTATAAACTTGATTTTCCATCATATCTATGTTAAACTATCATTAAGGTGGAAAAAACTCATTGTAACATCAACTTAAAGGGTTAAGTGCTCATCCTAACATCGATGAACCAATCATGTACGAGATAGGATTTGCACTTCTCAATTTTCCCTAATCATGCCCCTGATGAACCAATCATATATAAGATCAAGTGTGTGGGGATAAATTAGCCTTACTTGTGCACCTAGTAAACCAATCATGTCAAGCCTCAATTGAATTATATCATGTGAGTGGGGCTTGTGCAACAAAGTCATGTGATGAGATTTACAAACTATTTCTTTTCCCCTAATAACCCAATATGTTTATAAACCAATGCACCACACAACCCTTGTAAACTTGATTTTCCATCATATCTGTGTTAAACTATCATTAGGGTGGCATAAACTCATCATAACATCAACTTAAGGGGTTAAGTGCTCATCCTAACATCGACTTAAGGGATTAAGTGTTAGCCATAACATTGACTTAATGGGTTAAGAGCTTATGATTAATTTGATATAAATTAATGTCATATTTATGATGTTTTAAGTCCTTAGATTCAAATTTTAAAAAGGTGGGAAATTTTTTAGCCCCTCTTATTTTTTATTCATTTTGCAATAGAAAAGAGACATGCACATTCTAGCAACTTATCAATTCAACTTACATGTCCCCTACACATTTTCTTTTAAGTCACCTTACCCAATGTAAATATGGCACTGTAGTTGAGAAGAGGAATAATTGGCGTGATAAATGATGGGAGGAAAAAAATTATGAGTTGTAATTATAATTATAATTTTAAAGAATATTTATTAAAAAAATTAAGAAAATGTGTATTTTATATTTATACATTTTATGTTTGAAATTCTTAATTATTTTTATCCCTCCTAAATGTAATATCATTGTGATATCAAGGTACTTTCTCAAGGGCTTTCTGATATTTTGATGGACTAAAATAATTTTCTTTTGTTTTACTATTAGTTCCTCAACCAATGGGAAAGGTGATTGGCCAATCAAATTCAAGAAGCAGGGACAAAATTGGATTAGAAGTTGATTATAAAGTGGGAAACCTCCCTTACCATTAAGGAGGAAAAACATGAAAAGAGGGATTAAGTTATATCAAGATGAATAATGGCTTGCTAAAAGGTCTTAAAGATATAATATTTTCCAATTTTAAGTTATATTTTAAACAATTATTACATTATTAAAAAAAATTAAAGGTACAACACCAATGTTTATAAGGGTTTGATGGCCTTCATGCAAGATTCAGAGGTTAACAAGGCTTATTTCCAATTAATACAACAATAAAAAGTTGTTAAGGAGATATTACAAAAAGGGAAGATCGTTATCCATTGTACTATGCAAAGCAACCTTCCAAAAACTTATGTTTCTTTTATAAATATTTATTCATTTTTTTCTCTCTTAAATTAATTTATATTTTTTAATTAATACAATTTAAATTTACAGAAATGTGAGTATCGATTGTCTTCTATTCAAAAATATCAATTGAAAAAAAAAAAAAAAAATTGTAATAATTAAAAAGACCTTTTCAAGAGAGTGGAATCCTACCTTACATGATAAGTATTTACTTAAAAAGTAAATTCATTTAAATAACCATTTTTTTTCATTTTTTAATGTTTTGTCACTTATTTGGAGAAGGATATTGGATGTTGATGAGGAGAGACGGAGGATGCAAAATAAGTTTATATGCTAGTCACTGATGAGGAGATAATTAATATGCTTAATTAAATTTTATATTTTATATGAATTTTTAATTAGGTTATTTGGTTAATAATTAGTTTTATTTCATTAATGTGAGGGCTTCTAATTACTCAAATTTTAAGAGTTTTTAAGTACTCTTAGGGTTTCGAGGATGAGGTTGGTGCATATTATTATGATGATGGTGGATATAGTAACACTAGTGCACATAATGTAGGTGGCAATGATCACAATGAACACCTTTCTAGTAGATAAAATGGTAGTATAAAGAATGTCAGTGTTGTTTGTGCTAGTACTAGTATTCACACTAAAGTGGTGTTTTCTATCTACTTATGCACCTGTGTTGATTCTACTTTAGGAATACATGAGATGATTGAGTAGATAGAGAAACGGGTCACTATAACTAATTTACATAAGGATTATCTTTTATAGGGATGTGACATCAAGACAATAATTGGATGATTGTTTATATGCATTGTGCTATGTTGATTTTTTTTAAAGATCAATACTCAAAAATATAATATAAAGCAGTTATAATATTATAAATTATTTATTAAATTTTAATAAATATAATTTAAAATAATATATATTATCTTAATTTAATAGTTTTTATAATTTATTAATTAATTAATTTTAAATAAAATTAATTTATTTTTATAATATAATTAATATTAAATATTTGTAATTTTTATTTATTATATTTAATTAATTATTAATTATTTAAACATTAATAATTCATTAATAATATTAACATATATATCGTAAATAAATATATGTAAAATATATTGATAGATATCATTTTTAAAATACTCACAATTCAATCTGATATAGATACCTTTAGAATGTTATATAATTAATGTATTTTACATAGATTAATGTAAAATATGTATATTAATTTATTTTTACAATTTTATTGTTATAATTATTTATATGTAATATACGGTAAAATCTATATATTACTTATAAATTTGGTATTTATTGATTTATTATGATATGTTACTATAAATTAATTATTTTTACAATTTCATTGTTATGATTATTTATAAATACGATGTGATAAAATATTTAATTATTTATAAATATAATGTAATAAAATTTGTAGTAAAATATTTATATTACCCATAAATTAATTATGATTGTTTGTATATTATTTATTTATTTATTATGATGTTTTAATATTTTTTATGTTAATTTAATTTTACAATTTCATTGTTATGATTATCAATAAATATGATGTAGTAATATAATTATTTATTTATTAATTATGATGTTGTAATATAATGTAATCGTAAGTGGAAATGAATTTCACATTAAAAACAATGAAAGAAATTATATAGAAAAAATAATGAGAAAAGAAGTACTATATATGTCCAAATAAAAAATAATAATAATTAAATTATTTTATTTCTAGATAAATAAAATTATTATAACAATAAATATAATTCACCCACCATATATTTCATTGTGAATATATAATTAAATTCTTTTATTTTAAAGTAAATAAAATTACTACAACAAAATTATAATTCACAGTCATTGTTATTAAATAATTATGACCCAAATAAATTAATTAATTGTGGGTATTTAATTTTTTTCAAATGCTGCCTCTAAAATAAAGGGTATTTTAAGATAGTTTTTAAAGATACATTTAAGAAGCGTTTAAAACATATTTAAATCATAATCATATCACAATTACATCATTTTTTTAAGTCAAATTATGTTTGTGTTAAGTTATAATTATGTCTCATGAACATAAATTTTAAGAATCTTACGTCAAATTAGTGATGAACTTATGATGGATTTATGTCACTAATAACTAATCAATTAAATTTTTAATAAAATTACACCAACATTTCAATCGTTTTAATAATTTTTTTAATTTAAATTTAAGATGTTTATATAAATCGTGTTTAAAACATATTTAAATCATAATTACATCATTCTTCAAGTTAAAATATAATTATATTAAGTAATATTTATGTTAATGAAAGTCATCTTTAAAAGTCTTATATTAAATTAGTGACAAACTTATAATAAATTTACATTAAATTTCTTATACATCAAAAAATGACATAAATTTATTGTAAATTCATATGTTTATCATAAATCAAACATAACAAACAAAATTCCTTGATATCAAACATATAATCTATTTATAACACATATTTCCATCATATCTTTAGCATTAACTAATAAGAAGAAAAAAAAAATGAAATGAAAAAAACATTAAAAAAATTTATAAAAATGTTTTAAATATGGAAATGAACCTGATTTAAATCCGTTTTAAAAGTTTATATTAAGGCAATTATCAAAACTAGGTGAAATACACACATTCTTGCTCATGCCCTCGCAATGGGATCTTTCATGGTAAAGAAGAAAAAACACAAACACTTTGGTCTCCTTGAAGATAAATAATTGTCGATAAAATAGTCATTGATCTCCTCCATGAATTGGAACCAAACTCCCTCAATATCAAGGCAATTGAGGAAAGTTAGCAATACTTTCACCGTATTTTATTGAGAAGTTTTATTTAGCTTAAATCTAATAATCTTAATTTTGTGTGCTTACAAAGTAATCTCTCCGATTTTAAAAATGGACGAATCAAATCTTCAACATACATATATTATGTATTGAACTTATAATTCGTAAGGAAATAGTAATATTTGTTTTTACTATCTTTAAGATAATATTTTGTTATAAGATATCGATGAGATGGGCGTGTATTGGTAAAGTAATTTGGTTGTTATATGCACCATCCAGGTTTAAATTTCGGAGGTATTGAAAGCTCAGTTGTGGCCATTTCACTGGTATTGGTTGGTTGTGGCTGTATTGGTAGTATTCGTCGGTTGTGGCGGCATTGTGCATATTGCTGGTATTCTCAAACTGGATGTCGTTGTTTCATTGGTATTGATTGATTGTGGCCATATTGGTGGTATTCGTCGGTTGTGGCAAGATTGTGTGTAATGTTGGAATTCGTTGGTTGAAGCGGTATTAAGCGTAATGTTGGAATTGGCCGGTTGTGGCCGTTAATGTATACGATTTGTTGCTCTAATCAAAAGCTTCGTAAATATCTAAAAATATATATTTTGTTATAAGAATTGTGGGATCCTTATCGGTAGTGTATATTTGGTGTTATGAGGAAACTTTTAGACATATATTTAGTGTTATTAGAAAACTTTTAGACATATATTTAGTGTTATTAGAAAACTTTTAAATAGAGTTTATTTAAAAATTGAGTTAATTTATTTGTTATATGTTTATTTTCGAAATATAGATTGAGATGTCGATATTCTATGTAATTCAGTGATTTCATGTGAATGTTGTCTGTTGAAGTATGCATCCAAAAAAAATGAGTTGAACTGAATTTGTAAATCTTCTTAAGGTTCTTTCGCAAAGCCTTGTATAGATCAAATCTCATGCAAAAAATAATTAATATTCATGATGTCGGAATATCAATCATCCAAAAGATTTATAAGCTCATGTAAACTACAACAAGAGAACATCGAGAACCTTGTTGTGAAAATAAATCATAAATATAAAAACAAACACATCATTTTCACTCAAGAAAAATATATAACACAAACATCATCTGAATATATTTAACTAATATTATAATAAGATACAATTCACTCAAAGAATCCATCTTTCATTATCTTATACGCATATTTTCATTTATAAAGCATACAATACATCATCATACATTTATCGCCATTAAAGATTGATCTTTACATATGAACATGAAAAAACAATCCATTATTACATCCTTAAAATCCAATTTCTATGACTCGACATTTATAAAACGTCCAACATGTCTCAAATGAGTGGATGAAGTCCTTGTTTATATTTTTTCCTAGACCCTTTTGACCTCTCCCAGTGGTTGTTGATTTAGCTCCAGTTTTCCAACTATCATGCCACTTACCCTGTATATCATAATATTCATTACTTGATTCATCCACATCTTGTGTAGTGGCATACTCTATCGCTTTAAAATAATATTATTGTCTAACCTGGATCTATCTCACATAATTCGCATTCCCCTTGCGTGGGTTATTTCCATCTATAAACTTCTCCTTCACTATGTTACGTCTTGTGTTTATTTATCATGTCTTTATCAAGTATGTGTTTGTTTTCAACCCATGCATTACGCATCATCCTTCCTGCACATTTGATCTTGAAAATGCACATTTCAAGCATCTAAAATCATGTGGCACGTCTCACTCACACGTCAACTCATACATATTCTTTTAATCTTTTCCTTATGTGCACTTCTAGGGTCAAAATCCCCCATGCCATGTTTATTGTCTATCCTCAAACAAGTTTGTACTCGATTTTCTCACCATAAATTCTTCTTCACACACAATCAAAAACTTGGCCACTTTATCTTTTAACTCATTATGTAAGTGTTCCCTCCAATCAATTGCTAACTAAACTTGTGATAAAAATCCTTATGCATTCTCTTATTTTTTCTTTATTACTTCTTCATTGTCTTGATTTCCTGCATAAGTAGTCAATATGGTTTGTGGTAACTTATTTTTTTACACATACCCATCACACACTATAACAACAACTCCTATTTTTTCATTTGAAACTCTATAAACAAATTATTCAATTGTGTGCACTTTTTATTCATCTTTGTCTTCAATCTGAAACCTTCTATAAACATCTTCTCCCTTTTCACTTTCTATGTTTCAGCATACATGTGTGTCATCAAGTTTTTATGTGTGGCATCGTCTTCTTTTATAACGTGTCTTGAAATATTTCAAATATCTTCTTTACTTCCCTTACTTTAAATAGAGATTATTTGTCTTTTTTGCTAACCTCTTTGCATAATCTTCAAATTCTAACTTCAACCCATTCAATCTCTCTATGTGGAGTTCTCCTTTAGTATATTTATTTTTTATAGGATCCGTACACAACAAGTGTGTAATGGCCATTCCCAACTTCTCCAACGATAGCTTCTCACTAACATCCTCAACCTCATAAACCTATGGTCACTCTATTTCCACCAACTTCGTTAGCATTTGAAATTATTCTTCATACTTCTTTAGAGTTTCTTTCTCTTGATTTAACTCCTCTCTTAATCTTCAACCTCCATGTCCATCATCAAGACTTCTCTTTTTTAATTCCATAGCTAGTTTTATCAACATTATCCCAGAATCTTTTGCTGTCATTATTCTTGGGTCAACCACCTTGACACCTTATTCTTCTTCACCGAATTCCACCTCTTTTCCTTTCACCTTTACCATTGTCTTCATAGTGACATCAAACTTACACTCCTAGATATGACTACCATAGATAGTATTTAACGTTTCAATCACATTCTATGCTTAATCATCCCTAAAGACATTCCAAAATATGATGGATCAATTACGATACTCATGTCTATTACCAAATGTGTTCCCCTAACTTCCAAAACTTTAGATAATTCATTCTTCTTTTGTTACACAATATCTTCTTCATTTTTATTTTATCCTTGTGTGTTGCTCTTGTTTCACGATATATTCTTCATTTTTCTCCTTTCCTTGCATGTGTCCTCTTGTATCTATGTTGGCTTCTTCTCATCTACTCTCTTTTTTAGCCTCATATCTTGGCTCAGTGTTTGTTTCCCCCATTATTTGTTGAAATCATGCTTCCCCATGTGACATTATTTTTACATTCGTAACTTTCTATGTCGTTCCTCTCATATCTCCTTGTACAACATATTCTTTTCCCTATGGGCTTTGAATAACTAGTAGAAACCTTGGACATGAAACATGAAACACCTTAAAAAACTAGACCTAATGTCCTTGAATATTTTAGGCTTACACTAGCAACAATAGGCTCGTGTTGTCTAGGTCTTTTTATCACTTCCTTGTGTAGTTTTCACAACATTGTTCCTACCATATGTGCTTTAGTTAAAACACCTGTTTGAGTCTCTCTCCTAATAGGAATCCTTCCTCATGCTCCTTGAGTAGAACTTGGTGATTGGTTAACACCCCCCCCTAATGTTCCAAATAGATCCCTAGTAGTCCTTTCTCATGTATATCCCTGAGGTTGCTTCTTCTTATGAGCACCATCCAAAGATGATGAACTTTCCATAAGTTATAATTCCCCTTTCTATTTACAACTTCCTCCTATTTTTGTTTCATTAAACTTTATTCTTCCCATATTTGTGTAGAAGCTTCCAAGATGACTATTGGTCTTTCCCTTGATCTAGCCTATGTTAGTTATACAAGTGGTGTACCTTTCCTCTTTGAAGGTCTTAATAATAATATAATATCATATTTGTGTCAACCAACCTTATAAAATATTAGTGGCTTGATATTTAAACTTTCATTATTTGACTCCTCATCTTCTGATGCTTTATCTTTTCTTGGAGATTAGTATTTTATCCTCAACTCAATCCTCATCACATCAATCTCCACAACAACCACATTCACTCATGGCATATCCTTAATTTTATTTAACACGTGTTCAAAAACACTTCATGTTCACCACATATGTAAATTCACTCAACTCTTAAAATTTTCATCTCTTCCCATCAATGTCATCAGGGAATAGAATGTCATTACACAAAATCCTATGAAACCATGAAATTATTGTGGCACATTTGGCGGTATCCTAAGATCCTCTTTAAATGCCTCATGTACGAGATCCTACCACACCTTCATCATCCTTTTGTATCAATTTGTCATCCAATTACTAAAATGATGTTCCTATTCTAAGAAGTAATTGAAACACAAATCTACCTTGTGGAATTCCAATCTCTTCAATCATCAACTTAATCATAAGCATCCCCTACTTAAACTCATATGCCCTTAAATATCACTCTTCACATGCCATCACTACCTTTTTAACAATGTATTTTTCATAATTATATATTGTTCTATTTTACGCCACTTCATATGCCAAATATGAAACTTTGTTGGTCATTGTGATCCATTTATTGTGGAGACAATAATAGAGCTAATAAGTCACACAATGACTTTCATCAAATTTATTGGCATATTTTCTACCATTGTCATGCTCCTATTCTTTATCCTCACTACATTAGCTACTTTTTATGTCAAAAATATTCTCCATTGCCTCACACAAGTCTTATCCTTCATTATTAAGAGTAGTAACATTACTAACACACATGGTCAATATTTAATCTTAATTGCGCGATATTCAGGCTACCCTCATGTGTGCACATCAATAGATATTTAAACAGATCCTATGGCTTTCCAAAATATGATAACTCATTGATTTACAATACCCCTGTGGATGTGAGGTACTCCTTTGCATTTATTCTACCCCACGGAGCACTCAACTCTTTTTCCAATAAACTTTGAAATTCATTCTTTATGTGGTCGAAGTCCTCAACCACACAAGTCCCTTAACAAGTCAGAAGAGTTTCACCTTCTAGAACCACCTCTATAAAGGACATGAGTGTTGTCATAAATAGAGGTTTATTCTGCATCTTCCTCTTAATTATTGGTGCTAGTCCCTTGTGTCTTTGCACTTCAATTGGCATTGAATCTCCATCACTCTCAGCTAAACTCTGCAAACAAATATCCACATTACACATTCACCTCTTCTCTTTATATTATCCTCAGCATTGTAGGTCCTCATGTCATTTTCCTTCAACTCCCTATAGAATGGTTGATAATCTACAACAAACCCTTGTTCAATCCTCGCCAATCCACCCCACTAGTATCTCCCTTTTCCTTTATAGATCCACTTAACCATGTAGCTTTCCAAACCATGATGATGTCTCCTGCCATCGCTATGCACCAACTCTCTAAAATATCTTCCATACAACTTCATGATCTCCTAACCCTTCTTATAGTCTCATAGTTTCTCACACTTTGATCTTCTTCTCTTGCCTTGGCTTTCTTCAAACTCAAAATTCAAATGATTGTTTCCAATGAATTATACTCTCTTATAACCCTGCATGAATTTATTGACTTTACCTACCCCATTAATTTGTTTCTAATGTATCATCATCTCCCAAAGTAACATTATCATTCTCTACTATTATATCTTCTATATGCCTTCATGGGTCATGCACATCATCCCCTTTTCACAATTTTTTGACACGCGTTCAAGCCTATGAACATGCTTCCATAATCTATGCACCATCCTCCACATACTTTCCTACACATCATTATAAATTTATTGTTACTTATTTCAAAAAATCAATTTCACATGCCACTTGACACACTCCATCCAAAGCAATAAATTCTTTTTGAGCCACTCTTCAAATATGCACACTCATCTACCAAATATTTCCATTCTTTCCATAACTTTTGTTATCCCCTAAATTAATTATACACAAATTTCTCTTGCACATTCATTCCATTCACTTAGAATTTTATTAGGACATTTTTTATTGATCCAGTTGACAAATTTCCATTCAATTCTCATCCATCGTGTATGCTTCGTATTCCCTCATACGATACAATTGACATTTTATCTATATTATTACACATTTGGAAAAACAACCCCTCCTAGAGATACCTAGACATCTTCCATAAGAATCTCAAAAATATTCCTTCCTTGACTCATCTAACTAGATTTATAGGATTGACTATGTTTATTAACAAAAATCAAGAAATGCATTAACCAAAAACAAACTAGAAAGCAAGAAATATTTTTGTGTTGTAATTTTATTTTGGAAAACTATCTTATTTATGGCCTTCCTTATGCATCATATGAATTGAATCCTATTTTCCACAATATTTATCTAGAATAGCTATTTAGTATGCCATATCTATTTTTCCTTCACCATTCCTATGTTGATCAAGTTAACTTTACTATGTTGCTCCTTGTTAAGTTGCTTCATTTTTTCCACATTTTTGGTGCACTCACACCTCCCTAGTGAGGTTTTTTTCTTTGCTTTTTCTCTTTCTCTTTCATGGACCTCATGTCCCTATTAGGCACTTTACTCAATAAAACCTTCCCTCATACCTTTTGTGTGCATCCTTCTCATGCAGTTTTCCCTATGGTGGTATCTTCATTTATGGATTCAATGCACTTGATTTAATAGTTTATTTTTAAATGTTTTCTTCTTTTATTTATGCATTCCAACATTTATCTCACCAACCTTCTATGCTTATTATTTCATGTTCAATCATTTCTTCTTTTCCTGAGATTTATCTATTGGTTGTTTGGTTACACATGGAATCCACCCTTTCACCATCTTTGTTTCCTTCATTTCATCCTTCATTTTGGTGTATTTTTGCCCTGTGACCTTACATGTATCTCTAACCCAATGGTCACATATTTGGTTGGTAATATAAAATCCCCATTCTTCACTAGCCTAGCTAAAATCCTCATCCTTTTATAAACTTCCTTCCTTCTTTGTTTGTGTTGTAATATTGAAGAGATTATTATCTTCTTTGTCAGATTCCACCCCTTCCACATACATTTTTTCATGGTTATTATCCAAGGAAATGAAAAGCCTTTCTTCCCCATTATCGAATCTTGTATAACATTTTTTAAAGTGAATACGGCTTGGTTATCATATAATAATGGTCTGCCTAATAACCCAGGATAATTTTCTTCTTCAACCGTCTTTATCATCTCAAAATATGTTAAGAAAGACATTCCCATTATTTCTAAAGTTATGTCGTGAAATACCCCAATAGTTCTTGACTTCATATTGTTGACCATAAACAACATATTGCTTGAAGGCTACAATGATTTCTTTCCCACCCTCTTCCATGCCTCTTTGGTCAATTTTTTTACCTTGGCACATGCATCAATCAATATATTTTTCATTCCACAATCAGTGATCTTGACAGCAATGATCAACTCTTATTCATATGGCATGTTCCTCATTAACCACATCTCCCTTGGTCTTACTTGAATTGATTCTAATTCATCCCCCACAGTTTTTTGAAGTAATAATTTCAACAAAGGCATGTCCCCTTCTTTCTTCAGCAGAGAAGAGTTCTATAATCTTGCCTACCTCTTTTTGATGAGGAATTCCCATGGTTCCTCTCACATTTCCCCTCATTTCAGGCATAGTCTTCACTTCACCTTACATAATTCTTATCATTCTATGTGCCTCCATCATAATGGTCTTGTGTGAATGTGAATTTTGATATGTAGTCATCGAGACCTTTTGTGTGCATTGCACCATCTCTCTTTATAGTTATGGGTTAGATAATCGTACATAATTTATATCCATCCCACTTTTGGTCATTATATTGACCTTCAAACCTCTACCATCCTTTAGTTTTCTTTTTTACACAGGCCCTTTCTTAGCCTTAACTATGATCATCCATGTAACATTTTATGATTGATCCTTAAATAATATATTTTGGAAAAATTCAACACATTCCTCCATTTTTTTATTGTGGTCTTCTCCATAATTGAAATAACTAATTAGACCATGTCATCTTCCTCTACCTCCTCCCTTGTGCCCAAATGAACTGCGATCCTTAGTTATAACTTCCCCCTTGATTTTGGTCATAGCCTCCACCTTGGTTTTGGTTATAGTTGCCTTGATCTGGTATCCACCTTGGTTCTTTTGGTGTGGCACAACATTATCTTGGCATAGTCCCACCTCTCTCGCATTTATGATCTCATCAATTACCTTGTAATTTTGGGTCATGTATATTTGTATCACAAATCTTTTAGTGAAATGTGACATTGATCAATTTGGCTTCTTGTAATAGAAAATAGTTATGCATCTCATGATCAACATTCCATACCTCATAAGCTTAAGTCACCATTTGTAATTTCTTCTTAGTAAAATTTCTTTTTGTGTGCCCATCTATTTCACATTCGGTACACCACAAAACTTTGGGCACTTCCTATGTGCTATTGGTCAAAATATTTTTCAATTGTGTTATCATTTTATAAATTTGTGCCTTCAATAATAGGCTTATCCTTGTGTTGACTTTTTCACCTACTTTGATATTGAGCATAGCATCCAATGATTCCGATGTATCAATGAAATTATTCATTGCAAGTTATTTTATGAATACCAATAACAAACCTCCCACAAACCATTATGCATGCTACAATGGGTATACATCATAAAAAATCTTTGACAACAATGTCTTAAAACATGCATCATAGGTGTGCACACTTTAAATAATGTATTGTTTTATCTCCTTCAAAAAAAATATAATTTATTGTTCAAATCTTGGTATGCATAATACATATAGAAAGGGTGTCTTCAATTGATCAAAGTCGAACACAACTTGATTGAGAACAACTTTCGATACTAAGTGTATGCACTATCTAACACTATCATCACAAACTGACTAGCCTTCATCTCAAGTGAATTCACTATTTTTTCCTCCAATAAATCTCAATTTTATGGATGTGATCTGTCACATCTTATATCCATGGTACTCTAGTAGTTTCATTGACATCTCATAAATTATCACCAAATGAACAGTTGTTTGTTGTTATTGTTATTGTTATTATTATTATTTTTTTAATTGTGTTCCAATTTCCAAAGCTCTAATACTCCCTCTTCCTATAATTTTTTTTATCCCTATACTTCCATACACAATACCTCCCTAACTAACAATTATGGGATTCACAACAATATTTTTTCCTATTACATACCAATTCTTCACTAAGCAAACTATTTGATTATCTGTGGATATTTATAGTCAACACATTTGATTTGGTTAATTTTGACTAAGATTTGAGATATATATTGTTATGGAACAGTAGGATATTGCTTAGGATACATATTTGCATTGTTGTGAGTTAGTTGTAGTGTATGTGTTTACATTATGAATATTTTTGTGTTATTTCAGTTATATTTTATGTTGAATGTTTATCATGTTAATATGATCTAACTACCTATGTGTTTTGAGGTTGATGTAGGAGAACTCATCCCTCAGAGCATGCCGGAGGAAGAGTATCATCAAAGAGGGTGACGTAGATGGAGATGTCAGAGGATGATAGAGAAACTGATGAGAACTCTGCACACACCACAGTAGCTAGCACATGTTATAATGCATATTAAATAGTTTGCACGTGTTTATTATTGAATGTATTAGATAGTTGATTTGTATTAGATAGTTGATTTCTATAATTTATCAATATAGTTTAAATAGCTTAATGAATTTATTTTACGTAATTGGTATGTTTGATCATTAATGCTAGTGGAAACATTATTAGTATAATTAGATTTAAAAATATATATTATTAGTAAATTTAGAGATTTTTTATAATTAATGTTAAAATATATTTAAAAAATGAAAATTACCATAAAAAGGGAAAAAATGAAAAAATACAATAAAATAAAAAGAAATGAAAAGACTAAAATTAGGAAAAAATTAAAGAGATAAATACATTATAAATAACAATAACAAAAACAAAAACAAAATCTAAAATCTAAAACAAAGAAGAATCCTTAAGGGCTACGCCTATTTATATAAGTGGAAATTAAGAAAGAAAGGATTTATCATAAGTGTTTTGGAATCAAAAAATTTAAATGGAGAAAAAAAGGCGTAACACAACCAAAAGGAGACGAGACAGAGGGAAAAAAATATAAATCGTTGAAGAATATTCTCAACTCAATTTGCTAGGTAGGCAATGTTTTCAATTCTAGTGTATGATCATGGAAAAATTTTGGGTTGAAACTATCCATGAAATATATATATATATATATATATATATATATATATATATATATATATATATATATATATATATATATATATATATATATATATATATATATATATGACTGTATTGTTGATTAACTGTGTATATAAGTAAATCACTAAATATTGGTATATATATTTATACGATTCACTGTTATGTATATATATAAGTATTTTGTTGATGGCATCGTTGTAGTCTTTATACACAGTTGTATAGATATGCATCGCTGTGTGTGTGTGTGTATATATGTGTGTGTGTATTGTGCAAACAAATCATTATCTTTAGTCCTCAACCTGTTTAAGAGTCAAATTCAGTCACCGTATATCTTAAAACTTAGCCTATAACTAATGATTGTATCATTGTATTTTTATGAATGGTGGGCATTGAGGATGGTGTCACTTAAATTATATCTCCAGCTTGTATAGAATAGTAATTGAAGTCATTGTATATCTATCCAAAGTCTTATATAATTGACATCGCTATTCAAATTATTTTTAGTCTTCAAAATATTTATATAAAGGCATCATTGTCTATTCATTTACCAGTCTATGTAATATAACTATAAGGGAGCGATGTCATATATTTTAAACCTCAGTCCTAAAGTGGATTGTTGATCAAATTCTATGGCATCATTGTTATATAGATGCAGCATGATTACTATTTATATAGTCACTATATTTTATTATCTTGGTTATCTATCTTTTCTTAAGTTGTTGAAGTCATACTAAAATTAGTATGCTTATTATTAGATGGCATCACTTTGTATTAATTCCAAACTTCATACTATAAATAATTCATTGCAGTTCCTTTGCTCTCAGCCTTATATTATATGCGTCGATCTATGTAAGAGGTTTCTAAATTGGATTGCAAATCCCTTACTTCTAGCCTATCCTAATGGAGTCATTGAAGTTTAGTTTATAGCTTATGGATTATATATGGCATCATCGTAATATTTAAATAGTGATTATTGTTATATGTATGAGTCATTTTTTATTTAATATACCCAGTTGCATGTTATTTAACGGTCCACAGTCCTTATTATGTAGTGTCGTTGTAATCCTTAATGATGGAAATGGTCATATGTATCATAATGGTGTCATTATATTTTGTATAAGGAAGTGATATTGTTATTATTAGTAATATAACATCTAATAATATAATAAATATATAATTGTATAATACATATTTGATTATATATATGTATTGTGATATTACTCATATATATGATTCTGGTAATATTGGGCGTGTATAGTAAATATGATTCCTTTCAAAAATAATTAAAGATATTTTATGATGTAACTATTGATGTGTGGGCTAAGTATCAAATCATTCTTATTGGGCTTCCGATTACATCATGGCATAAATAATTTTTTATACATGAAATAGTATGAAACATAAAACAATGTATTGGTTACTTTCTTCCATGAACATTTAACTTAAGTATATAGGAGCTCATATAGAAGCCTCAAATTGACTAAGCATGACTACTAGATTATAAAACATAGCCAATTTATTCGATATTTAACGGTTGAATAACCTCAAAAAAATCTCATTTGAGAACATTGATAACCGTAGGTGTTATGTATGGTTATTATATAAAGAATCCTCCAAGACTTTAATGAGGTATGGAAAGGATAGAAAACCCAATTAAGTCATCATTACAATAGTTACAGGTTGCTTATTATATATAACTTGTGAGTTAAAAACATGTGATGTAAATATAACATTAAAATAAGTTATGGTATCCATAAAGTGAGATATAGGTGTTAATGTGCCTAGTAACTTGTCCATGTACATAAGGGTGTATTTCTACGGTTATATTTCCACAGGTGGTTATAAACTATAGAATTATGTGCAATAGAGATTTATGTATTGTGTGCATATAAACCTTAGGAGTATAACAATTGCTAGTTTTGAGAATTGAGTTTTGTTTTATTATATCTAGTTGTTGTGAGAATTGAGTTTTGTTTTATTATATCTAGTTGTTGTATATGATTGTATGTTTCCATGTATTCATGACTATTTTATTAGCCCGATTGTAGCTCTTAGTAGTTATGCTTAAAAACACTAGAGTATGGTAATATGTGTTATCATAAGGTGTAGAATGTTTGAAAATTAGTTGTAATAGTTAGAACCTGCAGTTAAATATATAATTTTATCCAGATGGTATTAATTGTAGACATTATTTCTAATATGGGATAGATAATAATGTAATATTCACTGATAAGTTTGATGGAATAAATGTATGCTTTGGTTACTCCTATGATTAGCATGTTATGTGATGTGATTGTTTGTAGAATGTAAATTATAAGAATCTTGTGGTTAAATTATGTTTGACCAATCTTGCATTGTTGATACTAAGTAAGGAGTGAGATGGACTTTGTTGACTTACTAGCATCACAATGTCAGATGAAGACAATATGATCAAATGGTGTGTATGAATTTTGATTGATCTATAGACCGTTATTATTTGATATTATTTAAACTTTGATCAAAGTATGTTTAGTGAGAAATTATCATTTCATGAGTATGATTTACATGTTTGTGTGATATCTTGTAATAGAAAAAGTTTTCTATGATACATTGCATGTTTAGCTTTAAAAATCATATAACACACACGTACTTGTTTGTCTCTCTAGATTCTTGCATCGTCATTATCTACTCATCCATCAAGGGAGGGCCATTTTCTGATGGGATTAGTGAAGGGGATCGTTGATATGTAGTTGGTGTGAAAAAGCACTCGGATGATGCTCTCCCTCCCCATAGTAGTACTACCTTTTGAGATGACACTTGAGATCACCATTGATACTAGAGTTTGAGAACTATGATTCGAGGGAGCCATGTATCTTATATGTACATTGTATTGAATTGTACATCTTATGATAATATTATCATGAAGAGTAGTAATTACTTATTTATAGCACATTGACAATAGTGATTGCAGACTTGTATCAGTTGTGGCTGAGTTAATGTAATTACTTTCTATATTTGCATTATGATGTGTTCTCATGATATTAGAGATTAGTGATTTATGACGTAATATGTATTTATCATTATCACACTTGAGTATTTTGTATGATCTGTCTATATTATTTTGGTGTAATTTATTTTTGGTATATGTGTGTAATTTTTTTTTTAATACGTATTTCTGGTTAGATCCCAGTGGGGATGTTACACTTCCTCTAATAAATGAACCTTGAGCTCCATCCCCTCATTGGTGCTACAATACTCATACTCACTCTTAATTATGCACTTTCCACACTCTCTTGTGAAATTATATTTTTCCTTTGGACTCTTACAATCTACTCCATAATTATATCTTCACTATTCTCCTAATCTAACTTCATAACTTCAAACACTTTGTGTTCAATTTCTTTCATAAAATCTAGATGCATGCAGGTTTCAGCGCTTGACAAGTTTGAGTCTAAGTCTTCCCCACCAATTATGATTCCATATCATCTTGTGATATCCATCCATCCTTCTCCCATAGATCTTCCTCACTCGGGGAATCCTCCATACATATATCACCATGTTCACAAGAGCGTATCTCTCCCTTATACAAACCCATCACATGCCATCACCACCTTTTAAAGTTTCAATGACATGCGTATAACTTGGATCTCCCTTATTCTTGGGATCCTTAGTAGACATCACTTTTTTTATGATTTCAATATATCTATGCATTCTCTCCTTTTCACTAGGAGACTCCATATTACTAAGAATTTATTTTTGCACAAACTTGTGCAAACTCTATCTCAGTTGTACTTTATAATTTTTCTAGCCCATGCATGGACAAATTTATCTCCTTATCCTCATATATTTGATTCTCCAATCAACCATTAGCATTTTAAACTAGACAGGGATATGTGAAATATATAAGCCTTTGGGCTCATGCATGTACTAAAATTTTACTTCTTCTAGACATGAACAAGTCAAAACTAAAAACTCTGACATATAACTATTGAATGTGCCTCTCCACCAGACATCAAAAACTCTTGTGCACCCTTCAACTAAATTATTCAACTCCTTTAACTATTCTTCATTCCATGCAAACTTATTTTTAAAGTTCTAACTTTGGCCAACCACATAAGTCGCTAACCAAGCATGGATGTGTACCAACAACTCTACAAAGCAAATCTCATACATATCACTCTTAATAATCTCATGCAACCACTTTTTTGGTTTCAACCCCTTATTTCTCATAGCATCTTTCACAAAATCTAAAAGCAACCTCAAACTAGGCTCCTCGCATTCTTAAAGAAATGCACCCCACCATCAACAACTCTAATCTTCATACTCTATTCAAACAAAGCCCCAACAATAGAACCAAATGTTGTGTTTTTTAAAGATCTTTCACAAGGCCCTACACAAACCAAATCTTGGGCGACAAATAATGAATACTTGTGGTGCCAACATATCATCTAAGTCTAAGTACTTAGAAGCTCCCCTGATGCACAACAAGAGAACACTGAGGAACTCATATTATGAGAACAAAGTATACAGACAGAAACAAGTGCATCGTCTTCACTCAAGAAAAAAATACAACACAAACATCATTTGAATGGATAACAAATACCATGGCAATATACAATTCACTCGAATAATCCATCTTTCATTGTCATAGACACATTATTTCTTTTATAAAGCATACAATACGTCATCATACATTGATTGTCATTAAATGTTGACCTTTACAGATTAACATCATACAAGGAACCCATTATTGAATCCTTCAAACCTTAACTCCAAGCTTTTTCCAATTGATTTGACTCAACATCTACAAAACGTCCAATTTGTCTCAAAGATCTCAAATTAGAGGTTGAGGTACCTATTTATAGTTTCCCTAGACCCTTTCGACCCTTGTCAATTGTTGTTGGTTCAACTCCACTTTGCTAACTATCATGCCACTAGTCTTATGCATTAGACTATTCCTTATTTAATCCATCCACCTATCATGTGTAGTGGCACATTCCATTACTCTAAAAGCATATTCTTGTACAACCAAGATTGATTCCACATTATCTACATTCCCCTTGTATGGATGCTTTTCATCTGTCAACTTTTCCTTCACTCCGCTTCTTGTGTTTCTTTCTCATGTGTTTTTATTTATCAATTGTGTGTTTGTTTCAACCTGCATAGGTAGCATCATATTTCATACAAAACCTTATTCTTGAGCACTTGATATTGAGAATGCACATTACAAGTAACTGATTTTTTCTAGTGCATCAACTCACGTGTCAAATAATAGATATTTTTTTAATGCTTACCTTATGTGTATTTTTAAGGTCAACAAAATTGAAAAAACGTTATGTTAATGAAAGACCTGAGGTCCCTATACTATAAATCCTTTTATTTTAATTTAAAATAACTACTATTGTGGCTAAAACCATTTTTAAACATATAATAATTCAAGCAACTTGTCCTTCATTGTTTAGTTGGAGAAACCTTAACTTTTCCAAAATGTTAACATATAATCACATGTAACAATTAGTGGTGAGTGTTATGTCATACAATGGTAAGTACAAATTTAATTATAACTAAATAAGATCATTATAGTTTTTGCACATTTATGTAAAGCATGAAATCCTCAGTACTGCAATTCCTAATCGATTACTCATATAAAATATTTAAAAGTATAGTTAACATTCTCACTACTTCTATTCTTAATCAATTATCAATTTTAACAAACTACATGCTGATGAAATAGTAACAAAAACAAATTTTATTGAATTACTAGAATACCAACTTATATTTAAAAATCAATAAAATCTAAATAGAATGTTTTGAGTTAGAAATGGAATCACGTTTCCAAATACATGAAAACCTATTAGAAATTATAGCAAAAATATAAATTCTTGTAATCAACCTATCCAATGGAGCTTTAGCATAGACACCATCAATATAACATATTCAGAGATATTCAAAAATATAAAGACACATTGTATTAACTATATGTAATAGATATTGTATGTGTGCAACTAACAATGGTTGCACTATGACAAGAATCTCTAAAAGACTACATCTTCATTGGTTTAGGAAATGACTCTAAGCTCAATTACATTTGAAAAGAACATAAAGGGTTTACATAGGAAAAATAAGATATGAGTGAGAGATAATTATTGAAGTAAAAGGTGGGATCATTTTTCAAGTTAAACTTAACCCTTCTCACATATGTCAGAGTACTTACCACAAAAATTATGCAATTGATAATTATGTGCACATAATAAATCACACATTGGTAACACATCTACCTAAGGTGGATTTCACATCAAATCTGAATATGAAACACTCTTAACACTTCCTCGACAATCATGTTAGGTCATGTAAAATAATAATAAAATTCTTACGCTCATAAGTATGGTTCTCGGCAACTAAATCCGATAAGGTACCCATGTACAATAAAAGAGCAATGAAAACAATGAAGTTGATGAATTAAATGTTCGTCAAATATGATGAATCATTTAATGGAATGAATTAAAAGGAGCTTTCATGAATATGGTTGAGTGAACAAGAGTGACTATTGGTACGTGTTCCATTTGAATAGAATACATGGCTAAATGATTGCAAATGGAGTGTTAAGGAGTTCCTCCAAAAAATAACCAGATTACAAATGGAGTTCTACAAATCTCCTCTAAGAAACAACTAACCTCTGCATCTGCTAAGAACAATCACTAGGAACATAGCATACTCGAACAACCAAGGAAGCATTAATAGTACACAGCACCCCGCTTAATGTTGACCACGAAATGAAAATAAAGCAGCTCAATATCTCAAAAAAATTCAATGTTGTAGGTGTGGGAAAAAACACAACAAAATTCTCAAGTGAGACCGCCCAATATGTCATATCAAGAAAAAAAAAACGTGAAAAAAAAACCCTCCAGGCGAAGCTATATTCAATCTGTAGCCCAACATAAAAGCTAACAACTCATCGTGATATACTACAAAAACTTAAAATTTTATCGTGAAACAGATTTGTTGAAAAGACAATTTTCTTTCTCGTTGGTTCATTCTTACCCCTACAAATTCTCCAAATTTGTGTGAAATTTGATTTACATGGCTTGACAAATGAGCTCATGGTGTCATATTTAAATGAAACAAAAGTCAAATTTGACTTTCTCTAGCACTGAATACAATGGGAATGTGTGATTCTCACAAATAAAAACACTCGAACAAAAATTCATTGAAATCTCTTTAATGAAACTGCTCCATAGGTTAAATTGACAACTTTTGGTCCACAAGCTATTGGATATATGATATAATACAAGACCTTCTTCCCAATCTGCATTGCAATGTAATTCATTGATATCATGTCCCATTTGTTGTAATCCTCTTAACACTGCAAATATTTTCCCATTTAGTAGTATCAATAGGATTGTGTTTGTAATAACCCCGTTATATGTATATTGTAATGGTTAAATCCTCTTGTCAAAGGCATTTTTTGTGTATTCTATATGTAGATGACGTCTTTAAAACCTCTGCAATAAGTGATATTTGTTGATTCTGCATCAATTTGATCATGCCCTCAAGTTCATATTTCTAAATTTTATTTTTAATATGTTTCATACTATTCTTTATCATGTCCTACAATTCTATGATAACCACAATATGGTTTCATTGCTTTATGTAAGACATGTTTTTTATCAATATCTAGTAGTAGGTAATGTGATGAGCTTGCTATCCAACAACATTTACAAAATTATTAAATGTGTATCTTGATGTTGTAGTATTTGTAACAATGATGAAACCTTTGTACCAAATATTTTTACATTATTCACTGAATTTATCATGTCATATGAGATCTACTATTGCAATAATTGTTCACATTATCAACTTTAGGCATACCTAAAAGACGCCTACCCTTTGAATCTAGTTGATCTTTAGTGATTAATTTTGAATCCTCATGGCATACCCTTGGACCAATGGGTGTAAAAAGACTATGAGATAAATACCCATCTAAGGGGTTGAAATTAGGTTGTGTAGTTGATCATATGTCATATTAACCATGTTGACTTTATCATCATCACTATCATAATACATTGAAACATTGTCATCTTGTATCTCTAAATTGACCAATAAAGAGAAATCAGAAATAGACTTCTATTGATTCAAATTATCTTGTTCTTTTTGTAGATTTTCTTGTTGATTTTGTACCTTGTGCAACTGTTCTTGTTCCACTTGAAACATTTTTCACTTTTTTTTGTAACTTGTCATGCTCAAGTTGTTCCATTTGTAACTTGACTTTCTGCTTGTTTCTTTTGTAATTGTTCTTTATGCAATCTTTTTTTTTGTTGTAATTTGTGGAGTTCTATTTGTACCTTTATTTGTGCTATTTTCAATTGTTAAAGTTTCGTTTGTGCTTGATGTACCTCTTGTTGGTCCATTTGTACTTTTTCTTGTTCTGCTTACTTGTTTTCAATACTTGACTCTTTGATTTCATGTGTATTTTTGGTCCCAAGGGATGACTTGAGAAAGAGGGATGATAGATGGATCGTCTAACTTTGGTTGAGATGATTTTACTTTACAATGTCTGAATGGTTATCATTTCCAACAAAAACATATGAATATCTTTCATGTATGAATTTAAGATATATGCAATGTCAAGGGTGCTATTGACACCATATATATCCAAGGTCACCCAATAGTAAATTGTAATGTAGATGATTGGGCATAACATGAAATAAAGTAGACATTGTTTTAGATCCCAACGTTACATCTAGAGATATCATGCCAAGTACTTGTCATGAAGATTCATCAAACCTTTTGATAGTTTGATTTGATTGTTGGATAATTTCAATGTTAATACCCAATTGTTGTGAGAAAGGACTCCTACAAATGTTCACTCAAGAACCAACATCAATCAATACTCATTTGATTCCTTTATTTTGTACTATAACTTGAATAAAGAGTGGAAGATTTTGTGTGACTACATGTGTTGACAATTCTTCTTCGTTAAAAATGATATTTTTTTCATAATCCTTAAAGGTGTTTATTATGGAAGCAAAAACGGCAAGTTGTCACTAAAAATATTATTGTCACACAACACAATATATAAAATATCCTTATAAACTGATGAACTCTTTAATAACTCCAAAATAAAAAATTTAGCATAGAATTTTTTGGTTGATCCATAATATCATACCCTTTAGGTTGATTTGTTTGCCTCATGGAAGGTCGAGAGGGTTAAGGAGGAACATATTAACATCTTCCATGATGTGGTGGCCTACCTCTTCAATTGTTAACAACATGGACCACTAAATCCAATAAAGTCGTGGGTGAATAATGAGAGCACAATGGTGACTATTACAACCTTGAAGTCTACGAGGAGAAGCAATGAAATGAGTTATACATGCCCTTTGTCATCTAATAGTAACCAGTAAAATCTCTGATTGAATGTTGAGACAATAAGAATTGAGTAATATTTGAGGTTGTAGATTAAGCCTTATAACATCCTATGCTTGTTCTCATGTCATACTTGATTTTATTAAAAATTGCATTAATAATACTTGTGTCAGCTTGTGATTTAATTTGTTTTACTACATGAGTGTTAATGATGTTCTTTATTAGGAGAACACATGTAATGAAAACTAGAAAATTTTAAAGCAAAAAATAAATAGTATGCTCATCCATGATAGCCATATATTCTTTGCAAATTGAGAAGGAAACAACATAAAGCTTAAATTTATATCCTAGAAAAAAATTTGTCTATAAAAATTAGTAAATTTTCTTGAAATTCAAGGTAAAAAAAAAGTATTTTCAATGTCAAATATCAGACTTAAGGTCAAAAGAAAGTGTTTCTAGTGTTAATTATTATATACAAAGTCGAAAATAAATTGTGTCAGATATCAAATCCAAGCTCGAAAGAAAATTATTTGTATCAAATGCTTGGGGATTTATCTAAATCCTAAAACAAAAATTGAACCAATGCTCGAATAAAATGTACGGATTCACCAACAAATTTTATAAAAATTGAAAGTAATTAGTATATTAACTCTAATTAAGATAAAATAAATAGAAATAACAAATGTTGTAAAATAACTTGTAACAAAGCACGAACGAATACAAGAAGCGAACTATGAATTTCACGAAGAGCACAAATAAGACTTCATCGTTTTATCCTTGTAGGCTAAGTATGACTAAAACATGGCTAGAAATGATCCCTCATATTTGATTATGCACATGCAACAAAAATTGTAACTATTACTAATTAGAGTCAAAACTAACTAGTATAGATTAAGAACTACCACTACTATTCTTTGTGGGTCGATATTGACCTCTGCAGTAAAATAAGAAACTAAGGACATAGTTGCCTACACCTATTTGAAATACTTGTGTTAAAAAAAATTGACTCTCGATTATGTGCAGATGCCCTACAAATGATTTTTTCAAAGTTGAAACCCTAATAAGACTTGCAATAGTTGAAACTTGAAAAAAGAAATGAGAGGGTGTAATGAACTACCCCAACTCCAATCATCACCGCGACAATTGATCATTGTCCAATACTCTGAAAGACAAATCAAACCCATGTAGTTCTCTTACTTAGAATGCTTAATACAATTGTGTTCAATTTGCTACATTATACATCTAGAGATGACTTAAATACTTGATAAGTTTTATTTAACTTGGATAAAATAGGGTCTTAACTTGGTTAAACAACGTTTCAAATGCATAGAATCAGATTTGGGAGAAATAGAAAAACTTTGCTCAATGTATAAGTTTGCCCAAATAGTGAAATTGTTAAGTCATAGAATAGGTGACTTGCATGTGCCTTTATAACAATCCAAAAAAAGAAAACATCACGCTCTCTGTCCTAAAAAATATTGAACACCCTGTAAGGAAGGATTTAAATTTAAAAAATAATCATCACTAGGGTGAAACACAAAATCAACCCATAAGGACAGTATCAATTGTCATTCATAGCCCATTCTGGTTGATTCTATCCTAAAAGAGTAACGTTTGATCTTTAGAGTTTGACATGTCTATACAAATGCTTCAAGGGGTTTTAATGGTTAAAAACATTTTTGTGTGTAAAACGCCGTACAAATGAATGGATCCATATAGATGCTTAAGATAGAGTGAGGTGGCGAGATAGAACCGAAATAAATGTTCAAACCAATTAAGATAAAAATGGTCAAAATGAACATTATCGATTATTCATGACCAAATTTGAATATCCATATAAGGTAATATACAATGTTTATGTGTGCAACCCACAATGGTTGCACCAAAACAAGACTCTCTAAGACTACATTTGCAGCAGCTCTGGGGATGGCTCTAAACTCCATTAATATACTAAACATTGAGTGAATACTCTGTAATATATTATTTCTCATTTTAATTTTCTTCGCATCTCTCTTGTGTGAGCCGTGCTTCCATTTTTATTTGATCCTAACTATACTAGATCTTGGAATTAGGTGTCCAACCAACAATGGTTGCACCAAAACATCTCTTTAAAATACAATTCCACCAGTTCAAAAAATGACTCTAAGCTCCAATCTAATTTTCCACAAAGACAAATGATCTTCATATAGAAAAACAGGGGGTGAGTGAGAAATTGTTATTAGTAAAGGAAAGGTGGGATCATTCGACAAGTTATACCTTAACCCTTCTCACACATAATAAATATTTCATCAAACAAAATGATTTTATCACTAGTATACAATAAACTTCACATAAAACTGGCCACGTAATAATAAAATTAAACTTCTATTTTTTTGAAATAAAAATAGGTTTTTTATAACATGGCCAATGCCATCATTGGATTTGCATGTCAACTTCATCCCTGATTAAAACTTGTGCATACTTACAAGCACAAATAATAAACAAGGTATGTCAGATATAACTTCCATTATATTTCAAATACCATCTATTTTGTTAGAGAAAGACTTATAAAACCATTTGTAGTTAACAAAAAAAGTTTGTAAACTAACCTTCAATCTTAGACCAAGTCGTAAGGAAATATAAGGTTGACCTGTAAGAATGAATTGATAACAATATATAACGAGCATAATGACAACGACATCATTTTAGTGTTGAAGTATTGTTAAGGAGTTAAATTTGAATTTTTATCCTATTTTTGTAGACTCGTTGAATAGGCTAAGCAGATGTGTAAATTGTTACCCAACCACTTATATTTATGGTACAAAATCTTTTAATAATTCAAAGTGAACACTAATACTTGACTAAATTTATCGGCACTTAATGCAGCTTAGCTTGTTTCATAAACCTCGAGTTATAATCTATGTAATGGTTGCAACCACAAAACTCAACTGCATGATATAATATTTTGCATGTGAGACGAAAAAAATATTTATGGAAAGATAATGAACCATGGCCCTATCACCCTTCAAACAGCTTGGAGTAAGGATGCAACTCAAAATGTTTAACACTGCTTTCAATACCTTGTAACAACACATTTGTTTCCCAGTTAATGTTAACAAAGATATTAATTTACATAAAAGTGCACGGAAGACCAAATATAAGAAAGAGCAGAAATACTCATAGTTACCAGGAGACGTAGGGGTACAGGTACTAGTTTGTGGACGGAGATGGCATTCAAATCTGAGTACATGATTAAATGAATAAGGGTACGGCTATATTGCATATAAATGCTGTCATAAAAAATGTGGGTACGGGATTGGGTATGTGTTCTTTGTCTCTATATTTTGAGTTTCTTGGTAACTATGGAAATATTAAAGGCTATGCTCAAGCATTGCTCTAAAGTGATTCTCTGTATTGACAATTTCGGCCGCAAACTCAAGATAAATCCCAGAAAAAAAAAATTATTGTGGAACAATAATTCTATCCATTTTTGTATCCCTTTGTTTACCACCCTGTATAGAAGCTGAACCAGTACCTTCTTTTGAAATTGCATTGGACGACATATATGGACAAGTTAGACCTTGTGTCTGCAACAACATACAAATAGTTAGCAATACAGCTGATCTTAATTCGATAGCAGTCTGCTATAATCCAAGATCCTTGAATGTACCAAGCTCAGCTATATATTAAGAATAAAATCAATCATTGAAAGTTTGCTAGACAAATTTTCTGACAAATTTGCTGCTAAAGAAGTCCTATGCTCCCATATTTATACACCCAATATCATGCTTCATGCTATGTGGTTACTTCAACTATTGGTCATTCAATTATTACATTGAAATAAAACAAATGTGATGGTTAGCAAGGAATGGCCACTTCAGCTAATTTCAAACTTCCCACCCATACAAGATCGTGATTGTGCTTGGGAAAACCAAGTGAAAATTTTAAATCTAGAAAATTTATATACACAAGAAATGCCCAAACCTAATGTGTAAACTTTAAAAATGAACAGATAAATTTGAACATACTTTAAAAATGAACAGATAAATTTGAACATACCTGTAAGATTGACATGGGAATTTCTATCAACCCCTGCAGAAACATGTCCACGTTCTGCAAAGTCCTTATTGAAACAGGTGTGATTACATAAAACGAACCCTTGAAAATATCTATTCCTCTCACAATACCTGCTCACCAAATAAGTCAACATCTTGAACTCCGAACTTTATACGATTCAGACAATAAAACATAATCAGATAAAATAACAGGAGAATATATTTTAGAATATGTTTTGTTTTCTTTAGTTCTTGTCACTCTCTCTCGTCTAGAATCCTATTGACAGAAGGGAAAAATCAGAAGGGTGTCCTGATATTCTTTACTTGTATTGTTCAACAATCAACATGGGCTGGTTATCATGGGAGTCGCACACTGCAAGGAGGAAAGATCAAGCATGATGTTGAAACCTCATTAAAAAAATAAGGATGCCATGAGAGGAAAGAAACCGATTGTAGAAAACAAAACACAACCATTTTTTCCTAGGAAAGAGAATACAAATGTTATCGGTAGCACTCAAATTTGAAAAGGGGAAAGAAAAAAACCTCCCACATACCACTGTTCTATGCTCTCTCGGTTTTCCCAAATTTCAGAAAACCCCCCTCAAACCAGAAAATTTTCTTCCACATTAGCCATAGGCCAAGTGGAAATTCACATCAGATCCCCTTAGAGGTGGCCAGAGCCTTGTCTACCAATGCAATATCGCACTAACTATAGAACAGTGGTCTCCAATGAACCAGCATAGAATAGTAAAGAACTGCAGAATTTTCTGCAAGATCGTGCTCAAAGAACAACTTCTAGACCCAACTTTCCCATAACAGAAAAAAAATGGGTGCTACCTAAAACTGAGCATGCCTTCTAAGATCTTTTTTCACCACTGATGAATGGAGCAAAGACTATGGATCTTGAAGGAAAAGGCATTGATGTACAGATTCATGGGTGCATATCCAGCACGCAAAAACTCTCAGGATTTGGGTGCAAGAAAACTGGAACATAGCAATACCAGTGGACATCCTAATGATGCCCAAACGGTATTTCATGGTTATCTTTTGCACCATAAAAAATTAAGAGATAATGCCTTCCAAAGAGGTTCATGGATGAAACATTAGTCCCTAGCCAAAATCCCTATGATAGATTTTCCAAGTACAATCAATAGTCTGGGTCAGATGGGTCAGACTTTAACTTCTTCCAAACGAATACTGGTATTAATCATGTCTAAAGAAAATAAAAGCTGCAGTGGAAGAATATATCATGGCTTCAGAATTTAGCAAAAACCCTGGAGTTGTAGACAATGCCAGAAGCTGCATTAATATCGACCTAGAGAAGCCACTACTAGACAGGATCATCTTGCAAATGGGTGGTATTGAATAGGAGCAGCCTCTGGACTACGAAAATATTCCCTTCAAATGCAAAATCTGCCATGAGCATGGCCATTTATCAAGGGTATTCACAACACAAGAAATTCATACCACACTCATACAAGTAGAGCCTAAGCCAAAAGTTAATCATCATAAAATACCAAATATGTTTGCTATTATAGACACAACGGCAAAATACCCACACTTTAATGAACAAAATTCCATAGAAACAAAATTTCAAACGGCATACATAAGGAGAGGGAAAGGGGCAGCATGTCAAACAACCTAGATACCGCTTGCAAACCCATTTGCAGCATTGGTTGATGATAAGATAGACGATATGGAAGCAGTTCAAACAGCTAAGAAAGAAGCTCTGCCAAAAGAGCAAATCATCAAATCAGCTCTTGGCAAAGGTAAGCATCTCAAAAGCCCTAATGCTGCTTTGAAACTTCCCTTCAGAAGCTTCTCACATGAAAACATGTGGCAAAGGAAACAAAGACAAGCAGAATGAGGATCTCATCCCAATGTATCTCCAAATTTGGAAGCCTAATGCATTACAATCAACAAAAAAGAAAAAAAAAATCACAATCAGATTAAATTGTCTCGGATGAAGACAAAAACATTGACAAATCTGCAACTTATGCCCCACAACATCCTTCTAAATCCCGATGCAAAGCCCTCTAGGAAAAGGCAAAGACAAATAAACCCATTACTTGAACCAATTATCTATAAGAAAATGCAAAAAATTGTTTGTAAGGATTATTTTTCTCATTGGGCATTTCAAATGGGAAGCCAACCTTGTCCCTACTAGAAAAAAGAAAGGGGAGATAAGACTCTGTGTAGACTTTTAGAATTTGTATAGAGCCTCAGAAAAAGATAATTATCCATTGCCCTCCATCAATGAAATCTTACAAATGGTTAATGCCCTGAAATGTTATCCTTGTAAAATGGGTTTTTTTGGTTATAACCAAGTGATTGTTGATCAAAAAGATAGGTTTAAAATTGACTTTACTACAAAATTGTGTACCTTCGCATATAAACGCACACATTTTGGTTTAATTAATGTTGGTAATACCTTTCAAAGGGCTATGGATATTGCATTTAAGGGTTGATTAAATAGTGCATTGTGATTTATATGACAATAAATTGTGTTCTCTAAGGCAAATAAACATTTGGATCATTTACAAGGAGTCTTCAAGCGATGCCAATAGTATGGTATATCTTTGAATCCCAAGAAGAGTGTCTTTAGAGTCACCGAAGGTAAGTTGTTGGGGCACACAATCTCCAAAGAAGGTATATCTATTGAAATTAATAGTGTCAATGCTATTGTGAAAATTCCCCATCCAAACAACACAAAGGAATTAATATCTTTCTTCGGAAAAATAAAATTTGTGAGAAAATTCATCTTTGATTTTTTCAATATAGTAAAATTGTTGAACTCTATGTTGAAACTAGGAGCAAAAGTTGACTGGAGCAAAGAAGCTAAACACGCCTTTGAAGGCATCAAGAAAGCCATTGTTGTTGCCCCTGTGCTTAGTAGCCCAAACTACTTGGTGGACTTTTACATTCATTTGATCGCTTCGGAGCATTCCATCATTGCAATGCCAACTCAGAGACATGGGAGAGAAGATGAAAGGCCCGTGACCTTCATGAGCACCAACTTGAAGGAAGCTGAGATGAGATACCCACCACTAACGAAGCAGGGCTACACTTTGATTAAGGCCGTGAAGAAGTCCAAGCCCTATATCCTAAGAAGTAACATGCCATCATCCATGATCCCATTGTAAAAGCTTTGTGCTGTCAAATGGAGTTGGATGAGAGGAGGAAAATAGGTTTCAGTATTCCAAGAGTATGATATGCAAATCAAACATGGAAAGAAGATATAGGGCAAGGAATTTGTCAAATGATTGCAGAAGGTAACATCACCAAGAAGCCCAAGATGGGTAGTTTGGGAACCAATGCAGAGGTTTGTTACCAAGTGAAGGAGCTCAATGAAGATGCATATGCATGGTACATAGACATTGTGCATTGCCTTGCTATAGGAGATTGCCCAAAGCATCTAAACTCAACCAAAAGGAGAGCCTTGAGACTCAAAGCTGCTCATTATATGCTCAAAGCAGGAATTTTGTACAGAAAAAACTATAAGGGCATTTACCTTCACTGCTTAAACAAAATTGAGACTCAAAAAGGTCATGAAGCAATTGCATGGGGGTTTAGGCAGGGAACATTCTTCAAGAGACACCACTGCTCAAGATCCTTAGAGCAAGGTATTATCAGCCCACAGTTTTCAAGGACACCCACCAACACGTGAGGACTTGCTATTTGTGTCAAGTTCATGTCATGAGAGATAAAAATGCAGCTATGCCACTACACCTAGTGATTGAGCAATTGGATTTTGTAGGGGTTGTCAACCCATATTCAAGCTTGGGGCAAAAGTTTTTAATGACAGCCACAGATTATTGTGCTCGATGATCAAAAGCAATGTCCACCAAGCGCAACACTGCTCCAAAAGTCATCAAGTTAGGAAACATACTCATCGAGTTTGCGACCTCTTATTCCTTAGTATGTAACAATAGTCCCACCTTTAAAATTGTTGAATTGACTAAAGGAGCATATGATAGGAAAATTGTCCTAAAGTTTGCTTCTAGTTACTAACCCCAAGGCAATGGAGTGGTTAAGTGTACAAATAAAAATTTATTGAACATCATCAACAAAATCACAAACAATGACCCAAGAAGTTGGCACAATTAGTTGATATATGATTTATGGGCAGACAAGACTAGAATTAAAGCTAAGTTATCGGTTCGGGTTGGGTTCGAGTATAACATAGAAACCTTATTGATCTAAAAATTTATACCAAATCTTTATTTGGGGTTATTTATGCAATCTCTAAGAGCTATGGACATTTTATAGCAGTAAAGCAAGGCTTAGATAGAACCATAAGTATATCCGTCAAGGGTATAAATGTCTGGCAACAGAGCAATGCCCAGGTGGCTAAGTAATATGTCTGCCAAAGCTATAAATGCTTGAATTGCTACAGACATATGTCAGATTGGGAAAGACTTGCATCCTAACTTGAAAGAGTTATTCTAAGATCAAATACTAAAACAATAAATCAAAAGTGAAAATATGAAAATAAAATCAATAGCAACCATAAAGCCATAGAGCAAAATAGCAAAAAGTTTATTTTTAATTTCCCATAAGTCTAAAGAAAAAAAATGTTTTTTTTTTAATTTAAATCTACTAATGGCTACCACGCAATAAAGTAACTTAGATATTAGAATGTGTGGTGAAAAAATATCAAATGCTATTAAAGTTGTACTAAAATTGAAATATGAAATTGCACTACCATGGAAGAAATGCACAACAATGTAAATGATTGCAGCAATGAAAAAAATACACAGCAATGGAAAAACTTGCACAAGAATAGAAAACAGCAATGGAAAAAATGGCACATTATTTCTTTTTTTTTAAACAATGAAAGAAATGCACAACAATGTCAAAAAAAAAACTTACAAGGGAAAGATTTGGCAGATTTCAAAGACCTTTCAAAAAAATAGTGAGGATTTCACACGAAATTGAATTAAATCCTGCACAAAGAAGCCAAATAGTTTTGTATGTTCTACCCCACAATCTGCATACAAATAAAAATGTAGAAAGAGGAGAGGATAATAAATCTACGCCAAAAATCCACATAGAAAGATGTGTGGCACTTGAATGCAATCCAAAAACAACAAGGAGCTGCAAAAAATCAACATTCAAACAACCCAAATCCACACCAAAGGTTGAAAATTCCTGCAAAAGGGAAAAACGCATAGGAAAGAAAACCTCTAAACTAACAATAAAGTTAGTAAGTGATCAAATACACAAAACAAGATTGCAAGGGTGTTAGCCCTTGCAAAATAATTGTGTCAAAAATTGTGGCTCCAAATGCACGATTTCTCTTACTCCTCCACCAAAGCACCTAGACTTCAACTTCAGTTTGTAAGCTGCTCTAATACCATGGAAGAGATAATTTTAAGATATCACAATGTGCATTAAGATTCTTCCTAGATAAAATCAGAGAAAGAAGATAATAAAAATCCATACAAGCATTAAAAAAAGGCTTTTAAAGAGAAACCCTAAAAGAAGTCATTATGGAAGAGACCCATGGGCTCTTTAGATAGAGGAAAAGAGAAAAAGAACTCCAATTATTGTCTTAGCCAACCTTACAAGTGTGTGTCTAGAGTCCCTATTTCTCATGCAGTGAGGCAAAATGGACTGCAAAGTGGCAAAGCAGTTACATTTAAAATGTAACTCTAATATTCCTCATAATGAGAATATCCCTAATGAAACAAAAAAAGAGAAGGCTACATTCAATCTCATATTCCTTGGATTATATGAATTGAAAATCATATGAGAATAGATAATACACTAACTTTAGGATATCACTATACCCAATAAAGATTAATCTCCAACATAGCTGGACTCTATGACCCTCTTGGGCTCTATTAAAACCTCAAAGATGTTGGTTAAAGAATACTCACATTATTATGCACACTAAACCCTACTTTAGAAAATATCCTAGTACATTGAATGATAAACTGGGAAGTTACTTAAGATTATTGGGTTCAGTCCCTCTTTCAATAATTCGACTGATTAATCTTGAACTAAAGATTCTAAATTATATTAATATTGAGGACCATGGCCTAAAAAGTTGACATTTTTTGTCATCAACACAACTAAATTTTGTAAATTCCGGGCCAACTCTCTTTAATAGATTTAGATAATACTAAAACAGCAAGTCGCCATAAGGAATGAGCTCTTGTAGGTGCTTTATGTTTATTTTCACCAATTTTGCATTTACCTAATTTGGATTCTAGTTTCTTTTCGGTGCTTCCAATGGGTTTTCACTTCAACTATTATTTGTTTTTTACCCTAATCAAATTGTGAATTAGAGACTTGTTTTATGACTTTGCTTTCTTTTGATTTATCTCTCTTCGAGACTGTGAACCTCTTATCTAGAAAAAAAAAAAAAGTGCCTTTCTCCTTGATGTGGGCATCAAGTGGTTGAAGTGAAAGAAGAGCTTTGCAGGGTGAAAAGCACCACAAAGTGGAAAAGTTCTGCAAAACTAAGATACCAATGCAATAATACAAGGAGCTGCAGAAAACATGCGAACGTCACAAGTTATGGAAATCACCACAATATTGTGAAACCATCACAAGCTCAAAGGCACCGAAAAATGTACTTTTTCACAGGCAAAGCAAAGCCACGATATCTTTGCAACACTAAGCGCTCCCCACTAAAGGAAATTCAAAGGCAGTGAATGAAAGAGGTTGTAACAAACAACTTTATTAGCACTACCCAAGGAATATTTGGCAGAGATTAAGAACCAAAGTCACTTGATATGGTCATTCAAGTTGTACTTCAAGACCCATGCCTCATTTGTTTAGTCTACTAATGGTATCAAGTGAATGACTACAAACTCCTATGTTGGCACGTATGATTCCCTTTTTGTAGACTTCAAGATTCTAAAATGTTGCTTTTGGTAGAAAAACACAACACTTCCAAAATCTGAGAAATGGTTGTATATTTCCAAGGATATCTAAATTTTGGCACCTTGTGCAGAAAGGGCCCCTCAAAGTGCTTTGTCATAAACAGATAAGGTAAGACTTTATCTCAGTCTTCTATTTATAGAAGTTACAACAAACCTAGAAACCAAACTAAACACACCGTAAGTGGAAAAGAAGTTTTACAAAGAAAGAATGTGCATCCATCTTGTTCCCTAGCCCAAAGAAAGAACATCGATAGGAAAGAATGCTTGAAATGAGTGGGATAGGAAAGAGTGCTTGGTTGACCTGACATTCAAGGAGGCCCCAAGTATATGCAAAGGATGGCCTAGGTCTGCATGCTCACAAACCTCTGCTCTTGAAGTTCATCAAGCTTATGTTGAGGGTGGGGCGAGTTGGAGTGCTCCACTGAGTTGTGTTCTTGAAGCTCCCCAAATGTAGGCAAATTGTAATGTCCCCCTTTTTGGCGTAGCTTGCTTTTGGACCCTTAGCTTGGTTGTTCCCATAAGGCTAAGGAAAGGAATGGGAAGGGAACATTGAGGGGGGCTAATCTATGAGCAAAAAGGTTAAAAAGGTACTTAAGTGTTCTAATTTTCAGTTGAGTTTGCAAAAAGGTACTTTTAATCTTATGTTCACTTAAGTTGGAGTCATGAGAACCTAAACCCTCAAAAATGGAGTATTAAAAAAATTTAGTGCTTATGTTTTAAAAGGTACATCCCTCCAACTTGGGCCCCACCCTCGGGGGTTGAATATAAAAGCAATTGAGGAGTCTTTTGGAAAGGTTATGCTGAATATTAAATTTAAAACTTTGATCAAGTATGTCAAGCTTGATTACCACATTTTGAGGATGAAAACGTTCAAGAAGTGTCAAGGGTTTGGGGACAAAAACCTCCATTCCTATTACTTAGGCAACTCTATTCAAACGTTGTAGTTGAGCTTCAAAATTGCATGTTTACATGCAAGTGGATCTACAAAGGTGTTTTTGGACACCACCTATATTAAGAAATTTTGTAAGTGCTATAGAACGCTGGTTTTGGCGAATTTGCAGGTCTTGGAAAGTGGCGACTTGCTTTGGGAGCTTGCACGTGGTGTTGAAGACCATTCCATGGTGTGGCGACTTGCTTACAGGGTTGAGTAGGCTGATTGGAGGGGTCCATAGAAACCTAAAAATATTGCATAATATTCAACTTGATTTTCCAGCTTTGGTGACTTGGATTAAGGGCTGATTTTGGGATTTTAGAGCTGATTTGGAGGGTTCGTAAAGCATAAAATATTACATAATATTTTATATTATTTTTCCAACTTGGGCGACTTGCCCTAGGAGCCTTTTGAAGGTCAATTGAAGGATCTTTGGTAACTTGAAACAATCTGATTTATTTTCTATAATTTTCTGGGGTAGGATGAATCACTTTGAGGGCGTTTAGGACATCTTCGAAGGGTTTTTAGACTACATTTTAGCAAGGTACAATTGTTATTTTATTTCTGATTTATTTGGCAATAAATCATATGGGTTTGAAGGTTTTTTTTTTGGAAAGTTAAGGCAAGGGTTTCGATTCTGAAAATTCGCCCTTAATTTATGAGTGGGGCGATTCACTTGAAGGAGGTGTGCAAAGGTTTAGAGTGCCTTGTTTGACCCTAAACAAAAGAGCATTAATTACTGCTAATTTTGGTGGATTACATAACCTATTTCCAGCAAGTTTGGGCATGAATACAGTTCTGATTTTCTAAGTTATTACATGTTAATTATTCATAATTGTGGCGACGGTTGGAGAGATTTGATCATGTTTTAGGCCCCAACATTGGCCAATTTTTATATGATATGCATGCTGAAATTTGTCTACATTTTATCTTCGGTTGTCAAGAGTGTTCTAAGTTGGATTTGGTGACAAGAGGGCATTGTAATAAGCTTGGTGGCGTTGAGGGTTTGGAGTGGAAAACATATCAATTCAACTCCCTTTCTTCATTCAGTGTGAGTCGTGGTTGGCAAAACTTCATAAGGTATTTTTCTATTTATCTATTGAGTGATTGGAAGTGTTAAAATTCAGTTTGGTGATGCAAATACAACCCTAGGGTTGGCTTGTTTTTATTTTTAAAATTCAGATTTTGTTTGGGATTTGTTTAGGAGTTTGTTGGAAAACCCTCTTTTTCATTATTGTCCCAAATTCGGGACATTACACAAATGGTGATACTTCAAGTTGCTCTCAAGGCTAACATGGCTAGGGAAAGGGCACATCAAATTGATTATAATCCAAGTGATGCAAAGGAAGGAGTGTATGAAATATGCTTCAAGTTTGGCAGTGTGTGATTGAGGGTAGATCAGAATGCTCACAACATTAGTCATGGGGAGGGGAGGGCGGGGGGGGTAGACACCACTTCCTTCACTGCATTACCACCTCAACAACCTTCAGTGGCTACATAATCCTCTTTGTGGGGCTTTGAAAAGTCAGAAAAACAATGTTTTGTTTGTTTGAAAAAAACGAACCGTCTCATGCAATTGATCGTTTCATATTCCCTTTGAAAGGAGAGCATTGAAGCTTTGTTGAGATATAAAAGGAAATTGTAGCATTGTACCGAAAAATTAGATTTATTATCATCGAACAGAGTCTTGTAAGGAGACACCAAGGCAATACAGATTTTAATACAAGGATTTTTTCTCTACAACAGTTATGTTTGTATGTGGTGTAGCATTAATCTGAGAATATTAAAGTTGTGCTCTATCTTTCAATTTGATGCTAACTTGAGAAAGTTAATCATTTTTTATGCATTTGAACTCATGTTTGCATGAATAGTTTTGAGGATTCATTGGTTTGTTCGGCATAAAATTTTGTGTAAACATGTGTTATTCAGACAATAAAGTTGGATGAATCATTTTAATTCCTGCACTGCTTATTGTAAATTTGGACAACGATTGCCTCTGCTTTAGGCAATTTGTTATGCAGAGAAATTTATGCTCCTTTTGGGCTAGAATATCGGTCATTAATAATTGTGTCTCCACATAAGATTCACTAAAATCCATTCTTTCTTTTCCCTTTCGCTTTCCATTTATAAAACTTAGATTAGGTTTCTTTTATGTTTGTAAATATATTTGAGCCTTATATAGGTGTAGATAACCTATAACATGTTTAAATTTATAATTTAAACTAAAACAAGAGGGTTTTTAATTCCTTATTGTGTCTACACCAAAACACTGGACAACACCTTTGACCTTGCAATTTCACCCTCTAAGGTATGATATTTATTATTGAGTTATACCCAACATGGCAATAAGAGAAACATTAAGTGCTTCTTTTGGGTCTTGGTCGTCTCCATTCATCATGTTCTCAATTGTTGATTCTTCTTGATCCCTGCCAAGTACTTCAGGGTGTTCCCCATATAAAATCTCAATCATATGAACATATCTGGAAGCCTTGCATTTTTGTCCCTTGGACTAGGTTTTGCAAGTGTAACAAAGACCCTTTGAATGCATATCAACAAGAGCAACAAGGTACAAAAATCTAGCTTTTGATGGACCAGCACTAGAGATTAACAATGATTTATAGTTTTCAATACCCTTAGGGTCAATCCTTGTTTCTGCGGAAAATTTTGAAACTGAACTGGGTGAAAATTGACTCCTAACAACTTCTGAATAGGCCTTTGCTTGTTGGATGGCCTCCTCTATGGTGCTAGGCTTCAAAGCCTTGGCATAGAAACCAACCACCGAGGGTTGATTCTTTCAACCAACAAAATTGCTTGATGAAATTCTTTGTAGTATGCTACTATGCCTTGTTTCTTCAATTTTTGGGGGGCCAAGAAATAATTTTCTTAATTATAGGCCTTAAAATAATGAATGAATGTAGTAACAAACACATCACTTGGCAACCACCCTCATCTTCATCTACCTCCATCTCACACTAAACTATTTGCCCCCAACCAAATACTGGCCCCTCAAGGTGCAATGTGGCAAACAAATTGTTTTGAAACTTGTCCCATAGTTGTTAGTCTGAGAAAACAATTCAGCTCCCCAATTCAAGCCCCAGGGTTAATATTGTCATTCACCCCATCAATCCCAATCCAAGCTCTAGGCTTAAGATTGTCCATCACCCCACCAAACTTGGGAATGGGAATCTTCTCAAGCAACCTTTTATTTGTGCGACTCTCCCCTTGGATCTTCTTGTAGGACTTTATCCCCTCTCCTATCCTTTGCACGGGGGTTCTCCCATTCACCATGGCATCTAGCTTCTCTCCTCCAATTGCGAGGTGCACGTTGATCCTTTTCATCATTATTGTGCCTATCTCTTTGTTCTCTATTTTTCAATGTTACCGGTTTGCCAGTTTTGACTAGCATTGGGCACCCAAGTGCGAACCCCGTTCTAGTTTGGGGTTTGATTTGCTGCCCCAATGCCCAGGGTTCACCCCTAGGCAACCAAGTGCATTGGGGGTTCTTCTGGGCATTGGGGCAGCAAACCCACAATCTCCGACGGCAAAAAGCTACAAAAAAACTTTTTTTTATTTTTTTTCCTTTTTTGCCAAACCCAATGCAACTAAACAATTAAAAACACCTTCCTCAACCCTAAAAGCCAAAAGCAAAAGCATACTTCAACACAAATGAGAAAAACAAAGTGACAAAAAAAAAACACTTGGCTCTGATTTTTCTAATTTTCTCATTGCATACTTCAACTCCATTGCTTTTGTAGGTTTTAATCTTCATCAAGCATCATTCTAGTCATTTGCCTATGGTGATTGAGGAGCCATTTGCTATCAAGGTAAGTTTTATATTGTTTTATTTATTTATTTTTGTCATTTTTTAAATTTTTACAAGTTTCTAGTTGCTACCTAGGGTTTGTTTTGATTTTTTTTTATTGTATTTGTTTTTTAACTTGCAGTTATATATGCTATTACTACAATGTCTCGTAAGTCTTCCTCCACCGGCCAAAGGCAACACAAAATGGACTTAACACACTCACCATTGTGGAAATATACAACACTGATAGACCAAGTTTCAGGTGGTGGGGACTATATTTGGAAATACAATATTTGTGTTTCTCAGTTCACAAGCTCATACTTTAGGGTGAAAGCACATTTATGTCACATTCTTGAACGCGGAATCAAATTTTTTATGGGGAAGACTAACCCTCCATTGCCACATTCAAAAATCCTTGAATTCATGAAGGAACAAGAAGATGCAAATGCCACACATGCCATGAGACTCAGTCACCCTCTAGCAAAGAAAGGCAAGGGATCAGGGAAGCCACCTATTTCCCCAAGCCCTACTGGCAGTTCTCTAGTTGTGCCCGTTCGAAGACATCCATTTTTGGGAGCACCCTCTATGCAAGAAGAGGCTTTTCTTCCAAATAAAAGAACAAGAAGACCATTGGATGGGTCTTTTCAAAATGAGAGCAGGGAGATTGCGAATTAGAAAATTGCACGATGCATATATGCAAATGAGTTGTCTTTCAATGTGATTTGATCCCCATATTGGCAAGAAATGGTGAGAGCAATCAATGAGGCCCCAAAAGATTACAAAGGCCCGGGGTTTGAAAAAATCCGCACCACTTTATTGACGAAAGAGAGAAAATGTGTTGAAGGTTCTTTGAAGCCAATCAGAGATTCATGCGCTGAAATAGGAGTCTCCATTGTTTCTTATGGATGGAAAGATGCAAGAAACAGGGCTTTGATCAATGTGGTTGCAGTGTGCCCTAAAGGGGCAATGTTTTTGAAGGCCATTGATTGTGAGGGGCGTGTTAAGGATGCCGAGTTCATTGCCAACATCCTCATCGAATCCATTGAGGCGGTTGAACCTAAAAATGTTATCCAAGTTGTAAAGGATAATGCCAAAAATTGCAAGGTCATGGGGATGTTGGTGGAGGCGAGATATCGACAAATTTTTTGGACACCTTGTGTTGTCCACTCAATCAACCTCATGTTGCAAAAGATGGGGAAGCAAATTGACTGGATCAAACAAGTGTATGAAGCTGAGCAAATTCAAATATTTGTCACCAACCATCAACACTCTCGAGCCATTTTTAGATCCTTCTCGACATTGGACTTGTTGAAGGTAATTTTTTTTTAGTTTTTTTTTTTTTTTTTTTTTTTTTTTTTTTTTAATTTTAACTTTTTTTTTTTTTAATCTAGTACTGATATAACTATATTTTTTATTTTGTAATAGGTTGCTCAGACTAAATTTGCTTCTCACACAATCGTCTTGAGATGCCTTGTGAGAGTGCAACAAGCACTTAGCGATATGGTCATTAGCAACTTGTGGGGTGTATGGAGGGAGGCGAGCAAAGAGTGAGCCCAAAGAATGAAAAACTTGATCCTAGATGATGATTAATGGGCACATGTAGATTATTTATTGAGTTTCAGTGAGCCCATCATGAGTATGATCCATTTTGTTGACATGGATCAGCCATGTTTAGGAGAAATATATGATGGCATAGACTCAATAATTGAGAAGGTAAAATTCATCATTAATGAAAAAGAGCAATATCTTGAGAAGACATTTATCAAAGAAGTGCATTTTATCCTTGTTGAGCAATGGAACAAAATGAACATATCCTTGCCTTTGCAATGACTCCTCATTTCTATAGCACGGAGATCCTTTCTTTGCCGAGGAGGATGCCACCATATAGGGATGTCAAAGTGACTAAAGGGTACAAATTGGCATTGTCTAGGATATTCCCTGATCCCAAAATAGAAAACATGGTTACGAACAAGTTTGGGGCTTTCATTACCTCCCGAGGTCATAGTCTTGGTGCTCTTCAGGACAAATACAAGAAGGATGGTCCTATGTGGTGGTACCTTCATGGCCAAGAATCACCGAACCTACAACCTCTTGCAATCAAGATCTTGTCACAAGTAAGTTTTGTATTTTTTAAGTTTTTAAATTTATTATTTAAGTTTTTAAGATTTCTTTTTCTTTTAAAAATTTTAAATTTATGTTTAAATTTGAATATAGGTTGCAAGTTCATCTTCTTGTGAGCGGAATTCGAGCACATATAGCTTCATTCACTCACAAAAGCGCAACAAGCTCGCAACTAAAAAGGCCGAGAAATTGGTCTACATACACTCCAATTTGTGTCTTCTATCGCACAAGAACCCAGAGTATAAGGAGGGGACGTCAAAGCATTGAGATATAGATCCAAAGGTTGTTGACTTGGATGCTTGCATATCCCGCCTCTCATTAGATGACATTGGCAGTCCTTCGGCTTCGACAACACATAACTTAGCTAGCAGGAGTGGTAGTGTTGATAGTCCATGTGGTTCTACTTCTAATGAACGACAACATGACGATGATGTCGATGCTCTAGATGAAGAGCAATATGACTATGAAGATTGACTTTTAAAGTTTGATGTATCATGTATTTAATTACAGCCATAGGATAATTATTGATATTTTATATTTTAATATATATGATTTTATCATTTTTGTTTAATGGTTATACTTATCATTTATTTGTTTAGTGGTTAATGACAATGGCACTAATTTCCTATGTATTTGGCTAGAATTTCTATATTTTTTATTTTTTTATATATGTTTTGTATGGACGTACCCAATAACGAACCCAAGGAAAAAAATCACCATACCGGCGAACCGGATTCTTCGAACCCACACAAAAACCAAAAACAAACCGGTAACATTGCTATTTTTTATTGACAGGACTTGAGCACCTACAGCCTTGTCCATGGCCATGATACCACTGTTAATCTAGTTCATAGTCTCCTTTAATTGACTCATTGAACAAATGATGGCTTCCTCCACATACAATGCCACTTCCGATCTCCAGTTTTCCCCCTATGGTGTGACCGGAAAAGCCATTTTTTGTTACTCCCACGAGACCAAGAAAGTGGCTCTGATTCTATAGTTGTGGACCCTAGAGCAGAAACCTTAGACTAGAAAGAATAGAATCAAAGTCTAAACTGTAAAATAGATATTGAAATTTTAAATGCAAAGTAGATCTGAAAGTTTTGAATAACAATTATAATCCTTATGTTTGAAACCAAATATCTGAACTGAACACTGAAATATGAAATTACTGAAACTGCTGTAAGTCTGGAATATAGCTGCTGAAAAAACGTTTACTTTTTTGAACTGGAAAGATGGTTTTTATGGAAAAGTAAATAATACTAACAAGTACTTAAATCTGGTGAAATGGCGAGTGAAACTGTGGAACCATGCTATAATATTACATAACATAAATGAAATAGTAAATGAGAGGAAAAGGACACTTTCTTCAAGGGGTATGGATGCCGACAGGGTAAATCCAGGACAGTATGGGTGTTTCCTTGGCCAAACACAACCTTAACCTGTCACAAAATTTATTTCCTTAAAAACGTACCCTTCTTACAGCCTAGGGGTCTCTTTTTTATAATGGCTTTCCCCCTTATGAACTTTTCCCTTTGTGAATGTGGGATAACTTAAAGTTACTTTTATAGTTACTTTCCTTTCGTGAATGTTTTCACTTTATGCATGTGGGATAAGTAATTTTAGGCTACTTTTGCATCGTAATAAAAAAAAAAACTACATTCAACTTAAATCCATATGACCAACTAACAAAAATAAAAGACTGAAGACTTCTAAAGAACCCAGCACTAAGGTACACTAATTTTTCATATCATCATACCCAATCAGCTAGCCCTAAACGATTGCCCTTTATCTCCAAGTCATAAAGCATGATAGGTTTAATATTCATGTTGAAAAGTTGAAGCTTTAAAGCGATATCACGAAAATGTTTCTGAAAAATACTGGCACTCTTGCACAAAAAACAACACATTACCCATTACAAAGCCATGACGAAGGGACCAACCTGAAAAAGGAAGCGAGACTGATAAACCGAACCCTTAAGTATAGGTCATAGTGGACTCAACTGATTCCCTTTGAAAGTAGAAAAAATAAATAAAAAGAGTATACTTAAGAGGTTGAAGTCTTGAAGACTGTAAGCCTACTTGTGTCAATGTTTACAACAAGCTGACAAAGCTGATGAAAGCAAACTAGGGCATCCAACAGTCTCTACATGCCCTTAGCTGAAGATTGCAGGAGGACCACATCGGCAACAAAGATAAGTATTGTGATCACAACAGTGTAAAGTGCAGCCACCCTCCACAAGCTTCCTCCCCTTTTGAAACTCCTTAAGTTCATCAATGTAGATCCCAAATAGAATCAATGAAAGCGAACACCCTGTTGACAATTCTTCCACAAGTCAAATTGTCTCTTGCTATTTAGAGAGTTCACATTGTTTTCCTTGACCAAAAGAGGATTTCTAAGGACTCTGCAGGATTTCTACGGACTCTCCCGACACTTGGGCGACAAAAGGGCCTTTCCAATTTTTCCAAAAGGCAATTTTTAGAGGCCAAACAGCCCTTGCGGAGGGCAATTGGTCGGCAGAAGGGACCATGGAAAAATTCCCGAGGGACACATTTCAAAAGCCGAAGGGCACTTTTCGTTGGCTAAAGGGAGAAGCAAAGGAAGATATCCTTCGGACTTTTTGTCCGAAGGAATTCGGGAGACGCACAAAGAGAAGTCCAAAGAAAGATAATGAAAAACAAGTGAAGCCAAGACACAAAAGATACCTTCGTACTTTTGTCCGAAGGAATTCCTTCGGAGAAAAAGTCCGAAGAGATTCGGAAAGGCTTGGAGCAGACATAGATCAAACTAAGACAAAAGACAAGGGCAAAACAAAGGAAATGAATTCTTTCGGACTTTTTGTCCGAAGGAATTCCTTCGGACAAAAAGTCCAAAGAAATTCGGAAGACCACAGAGACAAAAAGACCGTAGAAAAGGCCCCGAACAAATAAGAGTAAAGGAAAAATGGCAGAAATAAACCTGAAGAAATATAGCCGAAGTAAATACAACAACTTCTGGTGATGTCCCACAAACCGTCAATTTTTTACCACGGGAAGTAACCGTTGAGACCAAAGAGACAAGAGATCCGGAATAAATGGAGGCCGACTGTGCAAAAGAGAATAGAAAACAGATAATCCAACGAAGGAGTTGAATACGAAATCCTGCCAGAAATAGACACAATCAGAATTAGAACAGAATACATGCAAGCAAGAGCTATTTTCAAACATAAGAGCTATTTTCGAATAAACGGTCAAAGTTTCAGTTGACTGATTATTAAAGACCTGTTCATCTCCATTCAGCCCATGCATCCGAAGGTCTAATCCAGCTTCAGCAAGAGTTCCAAATTCGAACGACGAGTTGACTATTCCAGATTTAGAGTCAACTAATTGATTAAGACGCTGCTTCACTAGAAGCTTTCATGCGAAGGAGAATGATCTCTTCGTCCAACTTAGCTTAAATAACTGTTAACTCAGTTTTCAAACGCTACAACTCGGCAATCAAGCAACTCACATGGAGTTCTAAATTTAACATTTGCGTAGATTTCCATGCAAAAAAAGAGGTAGGCAGTTCATAACAAAGATAAGTGCGCTTCATCAAGCGAAGAAGCTTCATGCAATGACAAAAGGGAAAATATATTTTATTGAAAGGCCAAGTAAAGCCTTGAGTTAACAAAAAGTGAATCTTCTATTCAAGTTTTCTACGCCAATCTTTGGCCTCTTGTATTTTTCTATATAATGGCTTTCAGCGTTGATTAAAATCATCCAATCTCTCTTGGTTAGACCAGACTCTGCCATTGGTGAGTTGTGTAACCTCTTCGATCAATAAGGACTGTACTTTTAGATTTCAAGCATTGGCATAGTGTATATTTCTTCAACAATTTGCATAAGTGGTAGATTTCTCTCCCTTCCCAAATTCTATTTCATACCTAGTTGCTATATTATCCTTGTGCAAGTCATGTTAAAGTGTTCTTTATTGTCTTTTGTTGAAACTTTTAAGTGGATGTTAGGTGGCCGCAAAGTGTCTTTTGTCAGACCTCTCTCCATCGTTTTCCCTCAAGTTTTGGTTATTAGATCGAACCTCTGCATGAAATACTTATGCATAAGTGATTAATTGAAGTCTAAGGTCTTCCTTCTCCCTTGTTCGTTCAGTGTTCAAGGTTCCAAATTGAGTGGATCAAATTCTTGGTGTATCACCCCCTTTAAGTAAGATTTCCCCTTTAAGTTTTTTTTCTCCCTTTTCCACGGTAGTCAGCAGCGTAGAGTAGGAATCTTCATTGATGCATCATACAGGAACCAGCCTTCTCTGGAGGTTCTTCTCACTATTGAGGCACCCACCCTCATGAGAAGATCCCATTGTTTCAGCCGGATATAGGACTGGCCGTCTCGCACACGTCTTCGAATCAGGGCGCAGCTCCAGGTTGACAACACACCCATGCCCTGCCAAACTCAGAGAAGCTACGAGCCATCTAGAACATACATACCACCGTCTTTTGGAGCCTCATGATGACAACAATGAAGGGCTCAGACATGCAATATATGCAGATTTTGGAATGACATGTGCCTAGGCACAGAATCAAAGGCCTCTCTAAAGTATATGAAGCAACAAAAGCATTTAGAAGATTATTGTCTTGCCTCCTAAATGATAGCTCACAGATAGAATGGAGTCAATGGTCAAGTAATTCGTCAAGAAAAGAACTTGATTCCTGGCAGTGTTGCACGGAGATTTGTCTCCTACCACTAGAGATGTGTCATGGAGACTAATACTCGTCTCAGAGAATAGTATTCATCTAGGAAACTTGCATTTCAGTGTTTTTTTTTTTTGTTTTTTTTTTTTTTTTTTAATATATAAATTTTGTAGTCTTGACCCTAGATATGATAAGATATCAACAAAAACAATCAATATAATTACTCATCTTTTTTCGACAAGTAATTCCTTTACTTTGAAAAGTTATTAATATTTTTCTTAGGCTGTATAATAATTTTTTTCTCTAAATTTTACATATATATTTATATATATCTTTTTCCTGTCTCAAAGTATCCATCTCCTAATTTTCTGATAAATTGTGTACCCATCCCCATACCAGTCTCCTAGAAACTATGAATTATGGCTATGAATTTTCTATTATCCAAATGCTTTGAAAGTGGCATCTCAATGACTGGTGTAGAGCATCACCATAGTATGGTAAAGGTACGCCCAAACATAAAAATCCTATGAATAGGATGAAGAAAAAGCTGTGACCAGAAGGTTGGAAAACCCAAGCAAACGACATTATTGAAAATAGCAAGTACATCATACTTGATAAAAGCAAGAGAGTCCACTCCATACTCAAGAAACTCAGGTTGGAGACCCTCGCAATCACTGCTACTATCCAGCTTCCAGATAAACTTTCTGATGTCCCCAGAGGTAAAAGACTAACATGATAATGGAGAGGAGACAAAAACAAGGGAGTGATCAGGTACGTCATAAGGTGAATTAGCAGGACAGACCAAAGTTCAGGAGTCAATTTATGAGAATCATTTTCCATAGGTGGAGGGTTCACAAAAAGATCTTTGGCACTTTGCCGAGGTATGAAGGACATCAATGTCTTATCATCAGAAATAATCATAGTCACAAGGTTTGGAAATCTGAATCCATTCGGGAGGGGCAAAAAAATCCAAAATATGGATTCAAAAATTCAGAAAAATCCGATCCGGAATATATACATATATATATGTGACCATAGTTTTATAAATATGTAAAACTGACAAATACAATGAAAATCATTAATAAAATAATATAAAATGTTAATGTTATATGATATTTATGGTTTCTGGGCCTTTTTTTGTGCAGAAAACCTAAAAAATAAAAAATAAAGCAAAATTATTTTTTTGAAAAAAAATAGGGCCGACCCTTACGAATTTATCCGGGTTGGCCAAAAAATAAGGATCCGGCCAGATTTTGTGCAGATCAGACCAAACCTTGTGACCATGGAAATTCAAATAATACAAATTGGACCACTTCCCCTTGCTTGATCTTTCCAAATTTTTCCAATTTGCAAAAATGACTACAAATGGTGTTAAAACAATATCACAGATATATAGATGTTGCATGTGCAAAAGCAATCAAATCACTGAGATTAATGAAAAAGAAGTGAGTGATTACACCCAGAAAAAGAAAAAGACAATATTCATAAGGTTTCAAAACTTACCAAGCCCCACACAAACTGGTTGAGAAAATGCATGTGGGCAGTTTTTGGAACTGACTGCCAGACCTACGATGGTCCCATTCAAGCTATAATATATTTCACTGTCTGGTACCTAAAAACATTTTCAAAATGCATCGTTAGTAACCCCTAGTATGATGAATTCAATCTTCATCATGAAACCTAGAACTACTTTTTCAAAGTACTTAACACATCTTAAAGATGCATTTAAATTGTCGAATACAAATTGGACTTCTCCAATGTAAATTCCACCTTTTTAATTAAATATTTCATGATTCCGTACAGCTTGAATAATTATTTTAAAAACAAACATGATTTTCATCTCTCCCAAGAACTACAAGAAGCATTAAAGGAAATTCTAAGAACAAAGGAGAGGCTAGCACAGTTTTCCATGAATTTGAAGTTTAAAAATAGCAAAATGGTAAAGTTTTAAAATAGACCTCCCACAAGACAAAAGCACTACTTCAAAATTAAATGAGTAGAAGCTTCATCTAAAAACTATCTGTATGAACCTGACAGTGGAGATGCACAATCTTTATCCTCTTTATGGAAACTTGGTAAGGAGGATGAGAAGCCAAGGCACGAGCAAGCTCTTTATATGTTTTGATACTTTCTGAACTTCCACCAAAACACTGCCGGAAGTAAGCAATGATCCTCAATTCCCGCATTTGACGACCATGCTTTTGTATCACAATTCTGAAATGCTAAACACTATCATTCGCTTGTAGAAAAATACAGTGACAAATGCATTGGGTATGATGAGATTTGAATTCTCCTATATAGATTGCACTGTAAATAAAAATACGGTGACAAATGCATTGTAAAGATTTTAACAGGCACATTCTACAAAACATAAGTTTCATATTCAGCTCACGTTTCAGAATTCACGGGAAGCATAAACAAATGTAACTGGCATTCGCAACAAGATGTTCCCTTCAGCATTTTTAAAAATTTGAGAAAGCATGTCAAGCAATATATGGAGGTGCAAAAACTACACAAACACATTTAGTTCACTAGAATTGAACTTGATAAAAGGATACATTACTACACTAATAAACCGATAATCAACTCAAGAATGATAATTAGAAAGCGTTAAGCAGTGTTCCAAATCAAGTATTCAGCATGCAAGCATTTGAGATTATTTTGCTTCCAAAAGCATCTTAAATGAAAGTTGAAGATGAGAAACCTAAAAACAGTGTTGACCCAATGGTCCATCCAACAACTAGATTCAGTACTAGTTTCCACAGACATCATAGCAATAAACATAATTATTGTGATTATAAATGAAACAAGCTACATTTTATGAAAGATTAATGAGCTGCATTTAGACCAAGAAGGGATATAACCCAAGAATTAGAATGCGTCCAATAGCAATGAACAAAGGAATGCAAAGGTAGACAAGAACACTAATACACATGGATACATAGTGAATTGCATCCATTTTGAACATGACACCTAGAAAACATTGCAGTAAAACATGTCTTGAATAGAACTGACAACCAGACACGAAAATGACAATTTATATTACACATATGAATAGAATAGCTTCATAAAGAAGGAATGGAAAATGGACCATTGAATATTAAATGTTATTGCAGAGATAATTTAACAATTGAAATTAGAATGACTGAAAGGGGGTCATTTGGACAAGAAGAGTGAGCTAATTGCACTCTGGATATTCAATTACAGATAACAGTATGCCAGTTCCACCACCAATTAGCCAATTGCATAGCAAAGGCCCACTTAGATAAAGCAGAAATTAGCTGATTGAATGAAGAAAGATTTCTTGGAAAACTGAAGCTTTTCAGAGAGGACTTGCCTATACTTCTCAAAGCCGAGCTTACTCTTTTTTCGCAAAGATGTTGACTCCTTGCCATTGGGGTCAGGATCAGGTGCTCTCTGTCATTGCTTTTATAGGGAGAGATCTTCCTTGTATTCCGGTTGTTCAGCTGTTGTAATTTTATTGTTCTCATGTACTACTACTAGAGTGCCCCAGCCCTCTCACTATCATTCTAGGCATCGTGGAGCTAATTCATTTTGGCGTTAAGGGCCTTCAAGTCCTCTTTGCTTGCAGCCTGGATCAAGGTGAGAGACGTGCACTACTAGCTTTTTATCTACATCCTTGGGTGTTAGGAGGCATTTTATGGGGAGTGAAATGTTTTCTCCTAGGATTGTCCAGCCTGGCCCCCTTAACCCTATCCACTCACACGTAGATATTATCAGATCCTACATTGGCACTCTTTGGGGGTGATTCGGGTGAATGACGATATTGTTGGCTCATTTGGCCTGAACTTTGCTAGAAACGTGAGATAGTGCTGTTTTCAGTCTTGAGCTCCATTAACTCTTTGTTTCATGGAAGGTTCTTTCTGTTACATGGCTATTTGTACTTGTAATTGGATCATATGGTTTGAGGATAACCGCTTTGGGTTCACCCTCTGGCTCTAGTTATAGTTACATTTTTAAGTGTTTCGTTACATTTCAGAACCTAGGGTTCTTTTAACACTAGTACTTTTCTATTGCAACTGAATGTACCTCTGAGCCTCATTGACCTACTTTGGCCATTTGTGTAAATTAAAATAATTTCTTTCTTTCTTGTACTGAGCAACAGCAACCTCCTCCTGGTTCTCCTAAAATAGATATCTTAGCCCCAAGTGTGGGCATTTGTTTGAAGGTGGTAGATGTAGAGGGGTTAAGGGTAGTTTAGACTTTATCACTTTACTCAAAAGAATTCTTTGTGGTTTGGAAAGACACAAGTAACGGGTTTCATTTATGCTGCCTTTGGTGGCACCTTTTAGCTTGTATGTATTGATCTCAATTTCTATTTTGAATATCATCGCACTCCATCTTCTATATTTGTTCTTATTTGGTTCTTGTCAATATGGATATGCATGGTAGATAGCTGTCTTGTAGTTACTCTTCGCTGAATGAACACTCAGACCCAAAGTAGCTTTACAAAATCAAAGCGCCATTCTCCCCTCTTGAAGAAGCCGACATTATTAGACTGATTTCCACAATAAATATATGTTCTATGGGGAATATACAGATAACTTTCTCTAAAGGGAAATCAATTGCTACAAACAGAAGATATACCACTTCAATTTCCATCATCAATTGGAATATTATCCATATTTTTGGATTTGCACCAGCTAGAGGATCAATTGCAGACCCGGAGGAAGGAGATATTGAGGATCAACTCAACAAGGTTAACTAGAGCAGCTGAACAAGCTCTATGAGAACTATAAGGACTATGTCTAGCATTGGGATTCTAAGACTCGATCCTTCAAGAATCAATAGTCTTTGTGGTTATTCAATATCAGATATATGCTAAAAATCCTGTTATGCAGAGCAGTTACATATGAAAATTTCTGTCGTCTTTTTTGGTTATTCGATATCAGGTATATGCTAAAAATCCTGTTATGCAAAGTGGTTCTATATGGAAATTTCTGTCATGAAAAAAATGCATCAACAACTTATTTCATTGAAATTTGTGCAAACTTCGACATTAAAATTATGTTGTCTTATGATTATAGATGTCTTATAAACCCAACTTATCACTGAATGATTAAAATTGAGTTTAAAATTGGATAGGTGTTTATACGGTGTAAAATAGGCCTTCACTTTAGATTTAAATTAAAATTAAATGTGTGATGTAATGGACCACCCATCCTCCCTCCCTCCCCAAAAACCTGCACCCAACTACAAGATATATGGTCCGCATCTATATTACCTGTACTACATTCAACATTAATCAGCATTAATCAGTAAGTGAAACACATGAGGTCTGGTATGAGAGGACACCAAAACCCAGACACATCTGGTAGATGGGTGCCCCGTAACGTTCACTGACCAAAGGCATTGCTAATTTTGGACTCCAACTAACTCCCCCTTCACTACCCAGCCAACTAAAGCTGATAATTAAAAAAAGTACAATAAATTCATTAGTACATTTTATTTTATTCACATGTTCTTTGTTTTTATTTCATTGTAATTCACTTGATTTGGCTACCAACCCTGACAAAACAGTTAGCTAGCTGCTACGCAAAATGCTATGTATGATTTGCTTATCATGGCATTCAAAAATTCCTACGTTACCGGATACGCCCCCCCCAAGCCCTGGGAGCACGGGGGAAACACTTCCGGATACGGGAGCGCGGGGGGAGCGCAGGGATACGCCCAGGGAGCGTCCCTGGGCTGTGGATACACTCAGATACGTCTAGGTGACATATCCGGGCATATCCACAGCCCAGGGATGCTCCCTGGGCATTTCCTGCATTATTTTGCTTAATAAAAAATCAAACACAGACTTCAAAAAACAAAACAAAGCATGAAAACCTCTCTGCAGTTTCAATGGCTGGCTGTGTTTGACTGTTTTCAAAATGTGAGCCTCGGTCGATTCATCTGTATCTTCTTTATTAAGGCTGTATACAACAGTTGTGAAGGTTGCCAGAGCAAGTCAGCAAGTCTTCCAGTTAATGGATCACATTTCAGCCTTGCCAAAATAAAGGAAATAAATGTCTGTAACATGATCAAGACGAGGGAGAGGTTGAAATCAATTATATCTTTTTTTGCTTATCCTTTATGTCCCAAAAATATGGTTCTCCAGGACTCTTTCTGTGCAGTACATACGGTAAGATCATTTGCACAGGTATAATACAAAAGCTCAACTCGTGAATAAGCTCAAATAAGAGAACAGGGCATAGTCTTAAGTTGATTTAACACCAGGTCATCTCATTGTAATCTTCACCAAACTGCAGAGAGTGCATTGTCTTTTGTATTTATTTTTGTCCATACATTGTAAGTTGTAACATTTGCACTATGTACTTGTAATAATTAATAAGACTAATCTAAGTTCGACAATTGAATATTATGATATTTGGCATTGAAATATTAGTATGTTTTGTGGTTATTTAACTTATTATGTTTCCTCTATGCATATTATGTGGTTAATTTTGCTTATATGGCTATATTTTAATATTTTTAATTTTTTATATATATTTTTGTATGGCTGCATCCAAATGTATCCAAATCCCGAAAAAACAAATCCCCATATGCCCGTATCCAATTCTCATACCCGTATCTGCATTGGCAATGTAGAAGAATTCCCAATTGCCCATGTGTGATGGTCCATTTTAGACCTTACTCAAATCATGGGTTACATCCTGTAGGACTAATCTACTTATACACGATAGCATGAGTCTTACTCCACTCATGATTTGCATCCAATAGTACATCTTATTCCAATTTTGAGTTACATTCAATACTGTGGCTCCTAATCCACTCAGGTATTCTTCCAATCATGGGTTATACCCAATAGTTCGGGTCTTATTCCACTCATAGATGTCAGTCTTACTATTGTACAGGTCTTATTCTAATCATGTGGCACATTGAAATAGCACAGTTCCTACTCTAATCATGGGTTACACCAGAATGGTACAACTCCTACTCAAATTGTAAGCTATGCCCAGATGGTACAGATCTTGCTCCAATCATGGGTTACACCAAATATTTCAGGTCTTTCTCCTTCCATGAGGTACACCCAACATTATTCCTCGATGAGAATTAGGCACTTTATCATACTCAGTAACAACAATTTCAAGAAGAGAGAGGTTCAGCAAATTTTACATGAAGAGTAAAATACAAAGTCAAAATTTAAGTGCACAGCCTGCTCATATCTCTTGAAAGAATCAGCTGGACAGCTAAAATAACTTAATCAAACCCAAGAAATCAGAAGTTGTACTTTAGTCAAACTGCTGCTGCAAAAATTCAACACTGACCAAATCTGTAACTCATGGTCAAACTCTTCTTCAGTAGGTCAAATGCAGACGAATTATTCTTCCAAAATGGTCATTGGACTCAGAGTGCAGCCAAAGAGATAAATTGACTAAAAGTCAAACATTTTGGTCAATCCTGCTAGAAATTCAAAGTCAAGGTCAGATCTAGTCAATGAAGCAGTTTCGGTCAGTCAGTGCTCAACTGGTGCTTCTCTCCTCTTCTCAATTGTTGGGCTAGGGATATGGAATTTAGTTGAATTGCAACTAAAGTCAAACATTTTGGTCAATCCTGCTATAAATTCAAAGTCAAGGTCAGATCTGGTCAATGCAGCAGTTTCGGTCCATTGGTGCTCAACTGGTGCTTCTCTCCTCTTCTCAATTGTTGTGCTAGGTACATGGAGTTTAGTTGAATTGGCAAAAAAATATCATATATTGAACTATAAATAGTAATAAATGCAAGTCTATAGAGGGTGTTGCCATGTTGGTAGGCCCACTCAAGTATATTGGTTAAATGAGAAAAAAAATCCAAAAACTGGGATGTTTATCCAGTTTGACTTGTTTCAACAGAATGCCAATTTTATTAAAAATGATTAAACTAAAAAAAAATATGGCCATCATTGTGGCAATCCTTGAAATGTATGGGTTTTGGGTGAAGGACCCTGCCAGGATGTGCCACCATTATATATGCTTTTATTTTTGTTATATGAATATAAGCATGAAAATGGGGAGACGTGTCACCTGGTACTTGGGACAAGTCTCAGATACGGGACCAGGTCTCGGAGACTCGAGGGGACAGAAACATTTTTCAGGCCTCTAAGACTTCCTTTGGAGCATCCTGCATCTCAATAATAAAGTCCCCATCTCCCACCCAATAAAACCAAAACACAAAATTTTATGTTAAAAAATAAATAAAAACTTAATAATAGTAAATTTAAATTTAAAAGTCAAAAACTTCAAACCTAAAAGTTGAACCTATTCTACCTTGGATTAATTTGGTTATAGTTTTTCATCCTATGCAGTGGCGACTATTTCCAGCAGGGACAACCATTTTCACCACAGTAACAACTATTCTCAATGCAGAGGCAACAATTTTGAGCAGAAATGACCATCATTATCAGCAAGGGCAACCATTGTCAGCAGCATTGTCCATTTTGAGGATTGAATTAACTTGAACAGCTAGGGTTGCATCCATTTGCAGAGCTTTTAGTTTTAAAATTGGCCATTTACAGAGCTTGTGAGCTGCAGCATTTCCACAGCTTATGAGTCTAATAGTTTAGAGCAGCAGCCATTTGCAGAGCCCGACCACCATTTTGCGAAAACAAATTGCAAAGCAAAGATCAGATTTTTCAATTGGTCAATGCCCACCCTATGGTGGTATCTATATTTTTTTTAAATGATTTTTGTAATACGGGCTGCTGCATTTTTTTAAAAATATATTTGGGTTTAATAAATAAAATAAATTTTTATTATTATTTTAATTTTATGAAAATATTAACTGATCTCTGATTTCTGAATTTGTCATTTCTGTAGTTTTATAGAAAAATTAACAGAATTCTAATTTCTGAATTTCTTATTTCATATAGACTGCTAGCTTTCTTTTAATTTCAAAATTGTATCTTTAAAAAAAAAGGAAAAATTAAAGGTTCACAGGTTATAATTATTTTAGTTTTCTGAATTCTAATTGGGTAGGTTCTATCTTTTTTAATTACAGGTAGACAAAATGATAGTAGTTTATTAATTTCATAAATCTCAGCCCCACGGCTTGGCTCGGGTGGATGGAGTCCACGTCTTAGGACATCCAGGTCTCGAGATTGAGTAGGACTCAAACTCAGCATGGAAGCGGGGGCAGGTCACACATTGCCTGGGCCCTAAGGTATTGGGGGGTCCACTCAGCGGCTACTGTCATGTCCCCTTTTTCAAATAAAAAAAAGAATAATTTAATTATAACATTTTAAGTTGTTCCCCAATGACACTTTATAATAATAACTTAAAAGTGACTCTTAAATCATTATTATTAATTGAGTGGAGCGAAAAACAGATTAATTAAAAGCCCAAATAAAAAAGTAATTATTATTATGAGGAGAAAAAAAGTGAATATTAAATTAAAAAATAATTATAATTACTTTAGGGTTAGGGTCGATTGGCAAAAGTGAATTTTATAAAAGGGCAAGAAATGCAGTGATTCTCATTATAATTGATAATTCCCTTTTAACAATTCATGACAGAATCCAAAATTCTCCCCACTTCTGCTTGAGGACGACAACCTTCATTGCAGCCGGATTAGAAGATGAAACTCCTCCAGTCCATTGTGGTAGCTCCATACGAGGGTTACATTTGTTTCACATAGTTAGGTTATTCTCATGTAATCAGAAATCAGGGTTTGCAGGGGCAGAACAGGGGTTTTCATTGATAGACCAGGTCTATAATTGCTGCCGTACAGCCTAGGGTTTACCCTGTTGGCTGGCATCATACCTTGAGGGCCTGTCATCACTGTTATCAGTCTCTACATTGCTGGCGTCATACCCCAGCACCTTATTCCTCCACCGTACAGCAAAGTACAGCAGGTCGTACTAGTTTGGGAGCAGTTTATATCAGTTTCAGGCAAGTCCAGGGTAGACAGTGTTTAATTCACAGCAGAGCGACTTGTTAAAGCAGGTCAGTCCTGCCTAGGGTAGAGCGTAGCACCTCAGAAGATTGTGGCCCTCCAGGAGTAGATTGCAGTGCTTGGGCAGCTGCATGGACCATAAAGGAGCACTTATTACAGCCGATTGACAGCTCCAGCTGCAGGCATCACACATATCAGCCTGTCATACCACTCTACTTCCCATCGCCAACCTTTGCATGCATGCTGTTCCAGCACAAGGACATTTGCAGCCACCATTACACTGTCGTACCAGCCCAGCAATAAAATACAGAGCTGCACTAGGACAGGATTTGTGGAAATTCAGAAACATAATTGGTATGTAGACCTATTCTTGCAAATTGAACCTTCAGGTATCAATAAGGGTTATTTTAAGTGAATTCCTATATTATTTTGCAATGTGATTCAGCTGTCTTGTATGATCTTCATGATTTGAATAGAATTCCAAAATTATTAAATAAAAAATTCAAAATTCAGATTTATTTTGAAAAGGGATATTTCAGCTACCATAAGGGCAGAGGTCATTGGGGCAATGGTCAATCAGCGGTTCGAGTCTGAAGTCCTCGGTTATCCAAAAAAAATTAAAAACAAAAAAATCTCTATTTTTTGGTCAATTCTGATGTATTAAAAAAAAAATCAGATTTCTAATTTCCACAATGTCAGGTGGCAAATAAGGCTTTTACCCGTTGTGGATTAATTGGGACCGTTTTCCAAGGACCAAGGGGACGGGGGTTATTACAACTATTGTATGCAAGCTATGTGGAAATCCTTAGTAGAGAACTTACTCGAGTTAGAGCCCACTTTTACAAAACACCGGACAAAGGTGTTGGGCCCTGCACTGCAGAAAAAAGAGGAGCAGTCAGTGTTGGACCTCCTTTTAGCTTTCACAGTTCAGCACCACCTGCAACAGAGAGTCAGCTTGCAAGGGAAACAAAAGAGCAAGAAACAAACATGACCTCTAGAGGTACAATGCATGAGGTGTAAGATGTGGGATCTTCTTGTAAGAAAGCATACCATGGCCAAAGGCCAAACGCCATCGAAGACCAATATGACATGAAGAGTAAAATTGCACTTAATGCTGCCATTGCATGATTTTTTTATACAAATGGCATACCTTATAATGTTGCTCTATCACCTTACTATGAGGAGATGGTTCATGTTATAAGCATTGTACTCGTAGGATATAAACCACCCAAGTCTAAGAAACTTTGCACAGTCCTGATTGACAAAGAAAAAACACGATTTGAGCAACAAGCAGCATCAATCAAAAATTCATGGCTGAATGAAGGTGTAGCATTGTGATGGATGGTTGGACCGATAACTAAAACCCCCACCATCTAAATATTATTGTAACTTCCATGGCAAGGCCTTATTTCTTAACTTTAAAGGCCAGTGATTGTTCAAGCCAAGAAAAAGATGCAGGGTTCTTGAAAAACCAGCTGTGGGGTCATTGAGGAGGTGGGGGCATCACATGTTGTCCATGTTCTCACAAATGCTGCCCCAGTTTTTAAAGCGGTTGGGGTATTGATTCATAAAATATATAGGTACATATTTTGAACTCCTTGTTGTATGCATGCCTTGAATAATTCACTTGCTGAACTCATTGAAAAATGGCAGAAATTTTCAAATGTTCACATGCAATCATCACCAATCACAAGTCATTTATCAGAGATATGTTGAGGTGGAACTCCTAAAACCTGTCAATACACGCTTTGCTTCTTTTCTATTACTTCTTGAGCACCTTCAAATTCAAAGGGGCATTCTGTTCCACAGTTCTTAGTGATGCATGGGCAGCTTGGAAGCAATTGTCTATGAAGAATACAATTAAAGTGAGACAGGTGGTCCTTGATGACAATTTTTAAGGTATGTTTGGGAAAAAGTTATTAAAACATTGATTCTATGTGAAAAAATAAAAAAGATCACAAATATGAGGAAATGTCTTTATATCCATTGAAAAAGGCAAAAAAACTGCAGATACAAATAAAACAGATCTTAACATATGGTGGCATATGCTTTGAATCCAAAGTGGTATTATAAGGAAGTTATGAAGAAGAGGCCTCCCTTCAATAATCAAGAGGTAATGGATTTCTTTTGGGCTGCAATGAAGAAAATTTACAGCCGAGGTGAGGAGGCATCTAGTATCAGGACTAGGTGAGAAAAAAAATCACGTGAACTAGGTATCTTAGTAGTGTGGAAGCCTTGTATGATAGGTGTAAAAAGAACAACCCAATAAAGTGGCGGTGCATACATGGCACTAAATCACTTGAATTCCAATCATTTGCAGTATGGTTGCTTATTCTAAAAATTACACTATCAAAGGAACTGTTGTCAACCTGGAGCTGCGCCCTGAATCGAAGACGTGCATGAAATGGCCAGTCCTCTATCCGACTGAAACAATGGGATCTTCTCACGAGGGTGGGTGCCTCAATGGTGAGAAGAACCTCCAGAGAAGGCTGGTCCCTGTATGATGTATCAATGAGGATCTCTGCTCTATGCTGTGAACTACCATGGAAAAGGGAGAAGGAAACTTTAAGGGGAAATCATACCTAAAATGGGTGATACACCATAAGTTTGATCCACTCAACTTGGAACCTTGAACACTGAACGAACAAGGAAAAAGGAAGACCTATGATTTCAATCAATCACTTATGCATAAATATTTCATGAAGAGGTTCGATCCAATGACCAAAACCTAAGGCAAAACGATGGAGAGAGGTATGATACAAGACACTCTGCGGCCACCTAACATCCACTTACATCTTCAGCAAAAGACATAAAGAACACTGAACATGACCTGCATAAGGATAATCTAGCAACTAGGTATGAACCAGAATTTGGGAAGGGAGAGAAATCTACCACTTATGCAAATTGTTGAATGAAATATACACATGCCAACACTTGAAATCTGAAAGTACAGTCCTTCTATTGATCGAAAAGGTTACACAATCACCAATGGCAGAGTCTGGTCTAACCAAGAGAGATATTGGATTGTTTTTAAATAAGGCTGAAAGCCATTTTATAGAAAATTACAAGAGGCCAAAGATTGGCGTCGGGAATTTGAAGAGAAAGATTCACTTAGGTTAACTCAAGGCTGACTTGGCCTTTCAATAAAATATGTTTTCTTTTGTCTTTGCATGAAGCTTCATGCGCTTGAGGAAGTGAACTTGTCTTTGTTATGAACCGCCCACCTCTCTTTGCATGGAAATCCGTGCCTATGTTAATTTTAGAACTGTACGTGCACTGCTTAATGCCGAATTGGAACGTTTGAAACGCTGAGTTGGCCGTTTGATACGCTGAGTTGGACGAAGAGATCGTTCTCAGTTGGCAAGCTGAGTCGGTTGAAGAGATCATTTTCCCTCGCATGGAAAGCTCTTAGTGGATGCGGCATAAAACAATTAGTCAACTCTAAATCGTGAACAATCAACTCGACACTCGAATTTGGAACTTCGGTTGACCTGAGTTGGACCCTCGGATGCATGAGATGATCTGGAGACGAGCAGGTCTTTCAATAATCAATCAACTGAAGCTTTGATCGGTGTTCGAAAATAGCTCCCGCTTGCGTGTATTTTACCTGTTCTAGTCTGCCTGTCCATGTTCATTTCTGGCGGGATTCTCTGTTTGGTGTATTAGTCTATATTTCCTTCGAGATGCTGACAACTTTTTTGAAGCTTTGGATTTCCTTCGGAATATATGTTTTTCCTTGAATTTCCTGCTGCATTTCTTTCTTTTGGCTTTATTCTCCGAAGTATTCCTTCGGACATAAAGTCCGAAGGATACCTTTCTTCTCTTTTCCCTTTGCTCGGGCTTGTCTTAGTCAGGTTTTTTTTTTTTTATTGGCTTCGCATTTCTTTGGACTTTTTGTCCAAAGGAATTCCTTCGGACAAAAAGCCCGAAGGCTCCCTTTGCCTTTGTTGTTTGCTCTGTCGGCCTTTTTGCACGGGCCTCTTGTAATTTCTTCGAATCCCTTCAGACTTTCTGTACGAAGGAATTCCTTCGGACAAAAAGTCCGAAGGAATTATCCCTTTGTCCTTTGCTCTAATTCTTGTGAAATGCCCTTCGGAAAAGTCATAGTGGTCCTGTCACTGACCAAGTGCCCTCCACAAGGGCTAGTAGCTCTCCCACTGTGCCCTTCGGAAAAATTGTAGGGCACCTGGGTTTTTTAAAAAAGTCCTTAATTTGTTCTCGTACAATTCCTGAAGAGTAGGTGCCCTTCGGGTTTCTTGAAAATGACCCTTTTGAAGGGTACCATGCCCTTCGGGTTTCTTGACAAAGACTTTCCCAAAGGAAAAAAGACCCTTCAGGCTTTCTGTATGTCCCTTCGGCAAATGGAGAACTCTTCGTACTTTACACTGGCCCCTCAGTAAAATTGGAAAAGGTCCTTCCTGCCCTTCGGGATTATGAAATGTGATTTTTTCGAAGGGCAGATACCCTTCGGGTTTTCTATAATGGACTCTTTCTTTCGGCCTCTTACCTCTTGTCATTTTTCCCTTGGATTTTTTGCAAATGGTCTCTTGGCCGATAAAATGACCCTTCGACAAATGAATGAACCCTTCAGTATCTTTGGTAGTTTTGACCCTTAAGATATATTTTTTTTGCTAAGGTCCTCCTCTCCTAGTGATCTTTGAGCTTTAAACAAGTGCCATTTCCTTCGGACAAAATGTCCGAAGCAATTGAATCTTCAGCTAGTGACCCTTCAAACAAAAAATCCAAAGGATTCAAACCCTTTAGAACTTCGAAATGATCTTTGCCCCTTTGTAAAACCACAAAACATTTGTTCTCTTTAGAATTTGCTCCTTCAACTGCTTGAATAAATTTGTTCCTTCCTTTGGGGTAAAATTGTCAACAGGAACATCAATTGCAAAATAGTATTTACATAACACAAGCATAGAGGAAAAAGAGAGTAATAACAGCTTTATATCATATAGGTAGTGCTTGGGATAAGATGTTCGGTACAAAGAGGACCTGTTACACAATGCCCTTCCCCCGATATACATCATTCTATTTATATGACAAGTGACTCAAAATTTGTTGGTTAAACACAACCGTCAGCATCTGAAGATACTAAAGGGAGTCATTACAATACCACCTAAAGCCAACAATGCAATCATTAACCACATAACAATGTCAACTACCAAAACATGCAATTATACTAACATGACGATCTACAATGATTAATCTCATAAGTGGCCAGTTCTTCCTTGTGTGAGAGGAGTATTTATAGCTTCATTCTTTTTAAGAAAAGGAATTAACTCCAGTCAAAGAAAGCAAAGAACCTAATATATATTCACAACATGCTTCAACTTTTGTTTTGTAGAGACCTAGGGTACCAGGTTGGTCCTTCTACAAAATGTGGCCAACTTCCATCTAATGGAGACAATTTGTGTTTGGAGGATGTGGTGGTTGAACTAGATAGCCTCAAAGATTTACCCATAGTTTGATTGCCTATAGAGGAGCCAAAGCTCAAGAGAGATTACTATATGGAGAGTATCCTAGAAAAGGACTTGAAAATGGAGAAGACATTCAAAGAAGTTAATGCCGCGGATGAATTGATTCAAAATTGTTCATACTTTTAATGGGTTTCACTTTTAAGGTGCAAAAAATGGTTGCCTTCAGCCATGGTGTTTGGCACTCCAACAATCACTTTTTCTTCTTCGTCTCCTCACCTTTCTTCCCTTTGTTCTTATTTTCTTTCCCTATTTCATTTTGTTTGTGTCATGTTGTCCCTCCTTCCTCCTGCTTCGCTTTGGTTGAGTGTCATTTCCTTCGGCCACCGTTATGATGGCCACTGCTTTGTCGTGCCCACTATCGGTATGTCCTTTTTGGGTAGCCTCTCTTCTTCTCTCTTTGGACGTCTCTAGCACAACATGGCTCTTTTTTGCAAATTTAGTTAGAGTTCAAGTTCTTGGCTTTCATGCTATTGGTTTGTTCTTTAGGTTCTCACTCTTCTCCCTTCTTGCTTTGGAATGATGGCTTTGTATCCACACCAGTTCCTTTCTCATGGGTGTTGCACATGTCCTCTGCCTTGCATCCTTCTTGGCTGGCAGCTTCTCACCTCTTCTCTAGAAAAGCTTGGACTTTGTCAAACAGCACCCTTGTTATCCAATTCCGAACTATAGAAGAGCATTTGCAAGCTCTTAAAATGAAAGAGAAACTCTTTTCCCTCCCATAGAATGATGCAGATCTCACATGACTTCCGATGGAGATTCAGAAAGCTTGTATTCAAGTTGTAGCTGCCAGGAAAGAGAACAAGTGGGCTGCTATCAAAGATTTTAGGGCTATCATTCATGATTCTCCCCATCCTAGGTGGTTATGCCCTAGACCGTCAGCATGATGACGACCTTTGGTCTCGGTGCGTGGTGATGGCATCTCCATTGCTTATTGGAACTACAATGGTGCTTTATGGTCTTCTCCAAGTAACTTACAATAGGTTACTACTTCCCAGGATCTCATCATTCTCACTGAAACCCATGACAGCCGCAAACAAACCCTCCCTCAAATCACAGGGTACTCATAGATTTCAGCTTCTCGTCGTGAGACCCACAGATCAGGTGGTGTTTGTGGCTCACATGGTGTGGCTTGCCTTATTCGAGATAGACTCAAGGCTAGCATTTCACTTGTGGCTTCTAATTCCCATTCCTGGTACTTGTGGATACAAATTCAAAGGCCTCTACTTGCTTTTCGGGATGTCTTCATAGCTATATGCTTCTTCCCCCACACCAATTCTCCATTCGCCATTCACGTTGATGGAAACTCATACCTTGACCTCTATCCAGAGATATCTCAATACTCCACTGTTGGTGATATCATTATTTTGGGCAGTTTAAATGCTCGTACAAATGACCTGCTCAAGATGAGTTATGTCTTCATGAATTGGATCTTGGGGAGTTTGGTCGATACAGAGATTCTACTAACAGGAATTTTGCGGTTACGGCCTATGGGAGACACCTCTGATTGGGTGAATCTCAAATCCTCCACATTCTCAACAAACTTCCTCTCTTCCCCGACTCTGGAAGATTCACTTTTTTCCCCATGGCGGTGCTGCAAGCGTCCTAGACTATGTTCTCACTAGCATATCCCTCATCCCACACATCTGTGGCTTTATTTTTTCTCCCCAGCTTCCCCTTGATGACCATGTCATCTTGACACTCACCTTCCATACTGGCTCTCACCCGCACCCTTCCCCTTCCACCACACCCCCTAGTACTACAAATACCACTATTCAATTTGATGATAACTACATCGTGGACTATGTTGCTCATCTCTTCATTCTTATGTCTGGATTCTACTCGCTCCCTCTTCCCACCACCCACTCCATGTATGAGTTCTTATGTGAAACCCTCTGGGACACTACCCTTGACTCTTGTCCCCACTATTCATTACTCTAGATCCCCTACCCACCACGGAACCTGCCCCATGAACTAGTGGTATGATGATGCGTGTAAATCTCTTCATCAGAGTCTTCAATTTTCTCTCACCCGTGACCATCCCTCCATACCTACCCTCCATAGGGAGTACCGTTGTCTTCTCCAATGTAAGAAATAAGAGTTTCTTGCATCTAGATGGCTTACACTCCTTGTTGATCTCCACAACTCACCTAAGACTTTTTGGTGTACTTTTCTCCCAAGAAAAACCACTACTTCTGACACCACCCCCAAAACATGGGTCTCCTATGCTAGTTCCCTCTATGAGGCTGCCACTGCCCCCACCCCACCACCATTTTCCTCTATTTTTTCCACTTCTTCCGTCAAGAAATCTATTTTGAAATTTTGCACCAGCAAGCAGTTGATTGTAAAGGTCTCAAAGTTGAGTTCATCAAATATGGTGTGGATTCCCTTGCCTTCCCCCTTACCAAGCTCTTAAATAAAGTGGTGTATTAAAGTTTCCCTCAATCATGTTCCCAACACATTATTCACCCTATCATAAGTAGGGAGATCTCTCTATCACTGGCAACTAGAAGACCATTAGCATAGGGCATACATTTGCCAAACTTTATGCCACAATGTAAGACATGCGATTGTCATAGTACCTAGAAAGGAATAATTACAGAGCTAGGGGATAGGTTGGCTTCACAAAGGACTATCCAACTATTGACCACATTTTCACACTTTGAGTTGTCATTGAAGAAGCTCATCACAAGTCTTCCAAAGTCTTTTGTTGTTTTGTTGACTTCAAGAAAGCGTTTGACTCAGTTCCAAGACACCTACTTTTTAAGAAATTGAGAGATATCATTATTCCAAATTATGTAATCATCGCCGCTTGGAGGCTTTATGAGAGAGTTCTTGGGTAGTTTCATACTTCACACGGTTTTTTTGACTTTGTAAAGAGTACCATTGGGGCCAAGCAAGGATGTCCTCTTTCATCGACACCTTTCAGCATCTACATTGATGAGTTAAGAGGAGTTTCTTCAACAACATACTCATATAGATGATGGTTGTTTTTTGCATGAGGCACTTATAGCTATCCTTATTTTGCCGACGATGTTGTCCTCTCACACTTTGTCGATGGCTTACAACGACAACTTGATGCCCTTGCTCATTTTCACAAACTCTGATAGCTTGTGGTCAACCTTAGTAAAACTAAGGTTATGATCTTCAATATCTCAAGGCGCTCTCTCTCCAGTTTCCAATTTATCTACAAAGGGGAACATCTAGAGATCACATCAGCCTACACTTATCTAGGGGTCCAACTCTCTAGTCCATGCTTTAGCATGAAATCTACTTCTTATATGCGCCTTTGCAAGGGGTGTGCCTCTCTTTCTATATTAGAACGTCAATGTTTTTAGAACCACTTCCAGGACATTACTTCCAAGTTATGCCTTTTTGATGCAATCATCAAACCTGCAGTTTATATGGTTTAGAGGTGTGAGGACCTATTTGGGGGGTTGTTGACTAGGCCCGTATTGAGAGGGTCTCAACTCTCATGTTATAGCACATGATCCGTTGCAAGCAGATAGTCCTTAGCACATCGTCCAAGCTGAATTTGCCGCCCAACCACTATGCCTTGAGACTATCTTCAAGCTCACTTTCTACATCCACAGACATAGGTCCTTTTGGTGTAAATTTTTGTCACTTTGGTTTTGTGATTCGCCCAACAAGGAGCGATGCAAACTCATCACAGTTAGAGAAATTACCATAGAGATGGTGATTCTCCTTTGCATTTGAGAGGGGCAGTTCCCTCATAAGATATGCGTATTTTGAGATTTGTGTGTACTTTTTAACTAGAAAGCACAAAAGGAAACAAAAACAAAAAATAGGAATGGAGAAACCCACAGTGGTATAAAAGCAAAAAACCACCTAAATAACTCAAGAATAAATGAAATAAAAGGAAATCCTTCCTCTCACACAAAAAAGAACACCGGACCTGCACGTGTATTGGGAACAAAGGGACGCTAGGAAGCACAGTCTCCTCACAAATTGGATTACACACATTTGGTACAAAGATTCTTAGAGATCAAACGCACATGAAACTCATGGACATCAAAAGAAACTCATACAAAGGGTTTTCAACACAAAGTTTGGAAACACCATAGGTTGCACATAATCAAGAAAGTGTAGAATTTTGATGGATCTTAGTGGACCATGGAGACCCTTCTTTCCTGCAGGAGAAGGGGGGCAATGGCTTAGCTTTCATGCTTTTCAGCATTTTTTGGGAGCATCCCGTGGGTATTTTCCTGGGTGTCTTTGGCTCTCCAACTGCTGGTTTAGCAAGTGTGTGTTTTCATGCTAGCCTATGATTTGGATTGGTTCTTGTAATTCCTTAAAGGTTCAATTCCTTCGGTTCTTTCAGCAATGGTCATGCAGTTTTTGACCCTCTTTGCTGGCTTTTTTCTCATTTTTTATTTAAAGGGTGAGGACCCCTTTACGCCTCTGTATCTATCAAAAAAAAAAAAAAAATACCAAAACTTTAATGGAGTCTTCATCTACAAACAAAAACATGAAATTCATAAATAAAGGACATTAAAATCTACAAAACCCAAGAATAACCTCACCCGCTTACTTGTATTTCATCGCTCCAATCTGAAAATTACATAGCCCACACAAAGTTGCAGTCAACTCTCTCCAAGAGCTTGCAAGAAAGAAGAACCTCTACATATCCAGAATTTTTCCTTTTTGTAAAATCTTTTCCTCCACCAAGGAAGTTGAAAAGTCATTCATTTTTTTCATCTTTTTTTATTTTATTATTTGGGCAAATTTACACTATTAGAAGCACTTTTCACTTTACATTTACAAAACAATATTAATTATAAAAAGAATTAATCCACAAATGACTGAAAATACAGTCATTTAATGAATTTAATTAACATTAATTAAATATAAAATAGTTAATAATGTAATTAAGTCGGTTATTCCCTTTGAGCCCACGACATTAAATTTACAAATTTCTACATGTGGGCAAGTCAGAAATGTTGTGTCCATTGAGCTATGGGGTCCCGTAAAATATCATGGAAAACAAGACAATATGCAAATTAACGGGAAAATGATAAAAATGGAGTAGCAAAATTTGGATGGCCAAATTTCACTACAACGGGTCCCTAGGGTACTTAGCTTCTAGTCGTGAGAGATATAAATACTTAGCACTTTGCTCTTCAAAGAGGATTGCTTCACTGGTACTTCGAGAGTAGGTTGCTCCTTTCTATTGGCATCTCTATGGATCAGCTACCCCCTTTCATGTATCCCATGGATGCCCCCCCCCAGGCTCCTTCCCACAAAGGACAGCATCACTAGAGCCGCTAGAGAGGACATCTACAAACAGTATATCTAGACCACCTCGATCAAACCCCTAAGCTGCTCAACCCCAAGATTGATTTCTACACCAAGCATTTATTACAAGTAGTAAACAGTATTATTTGTCGCCCTCACTATCTCCAGCGCCATTGGTCCCATTTGAGGTTTCCCCTTGGCCCTATGAGAATGTGCTCTCACCAGCTACGGGTTGAAACAGATCACCACATTCTCCATCCGGATTGGATTTGCCATCTTTGCTCCCTCCAGGAGGTGCAGACCGAGGAACACTTCATTTTCAGATGCCCCATTTACTATGAAATTTGGGGACAATATCACTACTTCTACAGGGACTCGGCAACTCTATATTTACTTTCTTTAGATATCCAAACCAGCGGTGCCTAGCTCTTTATCTTCCCGAGGCAGTCACCCTCCGACACAGATCCCTATAGGAGGAGGAACCTAGAGGTTCTACAACTTCCATCTTGATCATCTCTTTCTTCCAACCCATCCAAACAATTGGCAACACTAAGCACCCTTTGGATACTGGTACATCAAACATTAGAGATGATAGACCAATTAGGCGGCACTTCTCTTAGCATATCATTACTACTCAGAGTACTTAGGTCCCCCAACCTGCTCTCCCTCGGCACCATGGCTCTACTTCTTCTCGTCGGCGTGGTTCCACCCCATCCCAACAACATGGGCCTACTACTTACCAGTCACCCCCCAAACCACAGGGACAAACTCACATTACGAGTTTCTTTTGTACTATGGGAAGTACATCAGCCTTGGATGCTAGGGGAGATTCTAAAGGAAGTGCTTTGCTTCCCCCTAGGATCTCCCAACCAGGCCCCTCTAACATTGGGTACTCCTTGATGAACACTATCAAATCTTCTCATGGTTATTGATGTTGGATCAAACAACCCTTCCACTTCAGGCATAGACAAATTTTTTATGAGGTCTTCCAATCTTCATCGACACATACTTTTGGAGGCTCTTCTTCAGCCCTCATTGCTATTTTTATTGATTCCATTGCCACCTTTGTCAGTGGCACAATGCTTTACTTTCTCTTATGTACTTTAGCTTCTTGGATTCTCTTTCCTTGAACTTTCTATTGTCAACGGTTGTATACCCAAGTCCCATTGACCTACTTTTGGTCATCCATGGACATTAATAAAATTTCTTCCTTTCTTTCTTTCTTTCTTTCTAGATCTACCACGCAATTCGGCGGTGTCTTTGCACTCCTAGCCTTTTTCCCTGTTTCTATCTCTCTGACAATCTAAGTCTTTGGTATGGCCTCTTCCTATATGAGAAGTTGCAATGGCTTGAATCCTTTCCCCCAGTGTTGGGGTTTGGGTCTAAAATGAGCTACGTCTTGTTCAATGTGGAGCATCAATGGTCAGCATCCCTCTCAATTGTTCTTGGTCTTTGGCTGTTGTGCAGGACTATGTTTAATGTCATGGAGTTTTTCTCGGTCCCTTCCTTGGACCTTTCTTCTTCCCTCTAAAGTAAGGAGGTTCATTTTCTCAAGCTTGTGGCTCCAAGCTAGCAAAACCATCCTTTGGCATGGGTGGTGTGGTTTGTCTCATCTTCTTGTCCTGGTGGTTTGGTTTATGAAGAGGAGTAAGGCTCCTTCCTTTTAGTGGAGCTGCTCATTTGAAGGCTCCTTCTCACTCAAGCTGATTTGGCAAGCTCTAATTGTGGCTTCTTCTTCAGCAGTTTTTTGGCTTTTTCTCTCCCTCCTTTTGAGGGTTTCTTCATTCTGATGTGCTCCACATCGGTGAACCGATGTCTTTCTCTCTTTTTGGGCTTCAGGTCTGATTGTGTCCTGTGATTAGACGAAGACCTGGTTTTCCTTGGCCCCAACTTGGACTTCTTTCTACCTCTATGGGAAAGGCTTCCATTTTGGCCTTTTTCTTCAAATCTCCCTCCCCCTTTCCTCTATTTGGATTGTATTTTGGTTTTCATTTCTACCTCATTGTAACCACCTCCTCTTGGCTGTGCTTTTTGGTAGCTACTGAAAATAATATTCCAGATGTATCGTGTTCCAAGCTGGGGGATGAGGATGGGAAGCATTATTTGTCACAAGCATGTGCACATTTGGAATCAGGTCTGCACCTCTCTTGGTCTCCTTGCTGCTGTTTTCCTCAATGCCCAGATGGTGGTTCTTGTGGGGTTGGACACTGGCCCGAAGGTTCTTTCAGCAGCCAGGGAGCCGGCTGTGTCTTCTTTCTTTCTTAACTGGGCAGTTGTGGCTTTCCAGCAAATGGATTTTCTTCCTTCAATAGCTTTGTGATTCCCTCAATTTTTTCTTTGGCCTGTTAATGGGTCTTTGTTCTCAGCAGTTATTGTGCAGGCAGTTTTCAGGTTATGTTGTTAACCTGTCACTGTCTTTTTCTTTGCTGGCCTGCTCATGGGCACTGTAATTCTCTCTTTCCTTCCTCTCTCTTACTTTCTTTCTTATAGATATTTCTGCCATTGTTCTTCCAGAGTTCTCAAAAGGGTGAGGGCCCCGATAGAATCCCTCAATTTACCAATCATAAAAATATATATGTTTCACTTTTTTGTTTTTTTTTGCAAGGCAATTTGTTGGCATATATCAGTATGTACTCTCAACACTCACATATTAAGAACTCAAAAGTTTATGATGAGTACATATTCTACTTTATTCAGCATTTCATGTAATGTGCTAAAAAAACATTATGCATTGTGTATCTTTCTGAATTTTCTTTCATTGTTCAGGGTTTATGAATACAGAATTTAACATATTTTAGTTTTCAGAAATTTAAATACATGTATATTAATTTTTTATTTCTTTTGGCATCTCCAAGTACCCATACTTAAGTCGGAAAATTGTCATCCTCATCCGTCTCCTGGTGACTATTATTATAAGGGATTGTCAAATATTATGAACTTGATTGATTCCTAATAAGAGGATAACAATAAACATCAAGGTATACATATCTATCACAGTTTTATTGATAGTCAGTCTCAGTACCGTTCCTTGCATGCCTTTGTATTTCAACATTGAAGGAGTTGAGGAACGATTCCTGATAAGAGATATTGTGAATCTAAGCAAAGCAAGGAGAAGCAAAATGGGCTCCATGAATGAATGAATGAATATAAATCATCATCTCATATCTCAATGAAGTGCATAATATACCAAAGTTGAGCTTAAGGATAGTTGATCTTCACTTGTAAGGGAAACGGTACCCTTCTGTAATTTCTATATTTCTTTTCTTTATTTTACTTATGTTTTGCTTAAGCAGTTTTCCCTTCTTGGTGCTTGATCTATAGCAGGATTCTACGATGGTGCCACATGAAGTAGGTCTTCAACAACAAAAAAATCCCACCTCTAAGAAGGCAACAATTAGCACAGTGAGGTTCACACTAAATCCTTTAATGACAATGAAAGTTTCCAACTCAGTCACAACCAACATACCATGGAGACATGTCCCCGGGCCTAGCTTGGCATCCCAGATGTCTGAGACCGGGGAACAGGGAAGAAACTTCCACTTGTTGTCCCCCAAACCTGTCAAAAAATGGGGTCATCCCAAGCTTTTATACATTACCCTGCGTTTCAGGCTGTTCCGGACATCTGGACTCCCTGGACAGTCAGGCCCGCTTTTTTTAATTAAAATTTGATTTTTATGCAATTTAATTTCCAACTATTATTTTTATTTATATTTTAAGTAGTTGCGCCCATGCCATCGCCAAAATGCTCAAGTAGTTGTCCCCTGCCATCCATTTTCCCATTGTCCTCGCATCCCCCCATCCCCGGAACTCGGAAAAACATTGGTCACAAGACTCATAACTAACACTTGCAACATAGATCACAATACCAAGACAATAAGTCATAATCAGTCATAACCCAACAGGTGAACCCAACAATGACAGATGGTACCAAGTTCCAGAACATTGGAAAGCGAACCGTGACAACCTTTATAATGGATCTATTGGACATTTGAACTGCCTGTGTATATTTAATCGTTCAAACATCTGATGTATGAGTACCTTACAATGACGCAAGGGTTTTTGGTCATTCTTCATATAATTTGTTATTGGAATTCAGTCTCTAGACTGGAGATACCTAGGCTCTAAGATCTAGAAAGCACAAAGATAACATGGACTGACAAGAAACAGAGATAAATTAGAATATATAAATATCACAGAGGAGAGAGATAACTTCAGCTCCTTTTCCAACAAGAAGCATAGCGTGCTAAATCCCATTAGGGAAGAAATATAACCAAAGATAATCTATGTTGCCATGACGGCAAGCATAAGTGTATTAATGTATGATAGCACAAACTATCTTTGCCATGATATCTTGTTTGTTTAATTTGAGTTATAGGCTTCCCCATATGGTTAAGAATAGTTTCTATTATTTATGATTATCTATCACTATACTCTGAATCTACTAAGCAATCAACTAGGAAACGTATTAAGGTGCATAACTTGAGCCCAAAACAACTTAAGAGCATCTATATCTGAGGCACAACTTACACTTGATCTCCATGGTTTGGACTAAGTTTTGGTATTACAGCGGATCTGGCATCAAGACTTTAAGTAATCATTTGCACATGTATATTTCCCCCCCTTCTAGTGAGATTCTAAAGGCACTCTCCTGACTATGCATTATGTTCTATAATGTCTCTCCCATTGACTGCTTCTTTGATCATCTTTGCAGAAAAAGATTAGTTCTTCTCGTCTTTCTTCACAAATATTCTTCCCCACAAAAATCAGAATAGAGCTTGAAAAGAACTAGATTATATGCTCAACCTCGAAGCAATTTGGAAAAAGAGAAATAAAAGATGAAATCCAGGACAGAATTAGAAGAGCACAGTGTTGGTCTCAAGTGTTCCACATTTCCCTGACAAATTAATGTGTAGATGAAATTTCAAATAGCCACAAACATTTTCCTGCTGATTAGGAGGTTTCAAATCCTATTCAACATATCCTGGCAGTTTCCCGGTTCTGTTTTCAGTTCCATGCCTACAACACATTTCCTAGTAAATGAGTTTCCATTAGTAGATTGTGAAGGCCAGCAAGTAAAATATTAGGAAGTTTTACCAGACCTTTCCCTCAATATAAATCATTGATCATACAATGGAAAATCTTTTCAGAAACACCTGACTTGTACCAACATCATACAGACAGCCATAAAAACACAGAGATATCATAAGTATAAAATTCAATGGTCATAGTGCATGCAGTTGAATATGAAACCATCCCAAGTGGTGCAAACATCTTTTCACGAGAGTTTGATCTACATATTATTTACCATTGGTGTTCAAGAGTGGTAATATCCAAAAAATGACATAATAACTCCACCAACCTAAACTAACAAAGACAAAATTGAGTTAAGCAAAAAGAACCTACATATTATTATTTACCATTGGTGTTTAAGAGTGGTAATATCCAAAAAATGACAGAATAACTCCACCAATCAAAAGAAACAAAGACAATATTGAGTTCAGCATAAAGAACCTACGATTTATTAATGAAATCTTTCATTCCTGTACCAATATATACAAGCTCTGTGGAACTTTCGTAATCCCTGCCCAAAGTCCAGAAAGTTCCCAATGGAAGGTTTTTGCTGATCGCAGACAAACGGATCTGCACAACATGTGTCGGCACCATGTAGCGCAAAATGTCCACCAGGACATCATAACCAAGACCTTTTTAGCACAAAATGGCAAGAGAACTTCAAGAGCCGCAGAAGAGGATATATTCAAAAATATAATCAAGATTCAAAATTACTATCAAATCAAAGTAATTCATTAAAAAATATTGGATAACACTTTCTTGAACATGGATGTCTCAGTAAGCAAGCCTCAACTCAAATCACTAAAATGGGATTTACAATTTCCTAGAATAAAAGCCACTTAAATGATGCCTTGTTCATTTCCTGTTTCTCATGTCTTTACATGCAATAGTAAAATTATACTACATTAAAACAGCATTAAGAACAAAACTTTCACTAGTTAGATACAATGTTAAAGGGTTGCCAGTCTGAACAGAGATTTAAATTTGCTCTAAACCAGAAAAATTACCTTTCACCCAACCATGAGTATTCACAACAAGAGGTATCCGGATTCTTTTTGATGCTTCAGACTCATCAGATATATCAGCATCGTAGTACTCCTTCCGGAAATGATCATAGAGGTTCACAATAAAGTACAAATAAGCTTCTGGATTACTTTTGGCAGAAATATCGCCATAGAAGTGACACCTAATATTGAGTGACCAACCAAAAAAATCAGTCAATCAGAAATAATTTCTGTAACACAACTGTGGATAATACCAACGTTCAAAATAACATAGCTAAAAGGTATAAAGTTAAAAAGTACGGATATCTTAAATACATCTATCTGAAATACGCCAGGAGATATCAACCTTAAGGTTCTAAACTTGGATTTTCCACATATCACGTTGATTAATAATTCCATTACCTTCTCTGTCAATTTCCCACTAACTGCTGACAAATGGCATCTATCTAGCTACACCACTTTGTCAAGCTCGAAAAAAATCTTTCTGGGTAAAAAAAATGCAATTCAAATTCCACCATATGGCCAAAGATATTACGATTTTTCAATTGACTTCTCCAAGCAAAAAAGAAAGAAACTTAACGTGACAGTCAAATTGACGTCAAATTTAAGGCTGGAATTATCTTTTTGACGATCAAATTGGTGTCAAATTTAAGATCAAGCATAAATGTGAACAACTCACTCCATTACACTTGCTGCCATTTTAGAATGCCTATTGGCGTAAAGATAAGGCAACAGAAATTATGAGAAGCTACAACAGTATTCAAAATAGAAGAAAATACATTATATCTGCACAAAGGTAATACTCAATATTACTAAGAATTAGTGAGAAAAAACAAGAAATTGGTCCCATTTCAAAAAAAATATCCTAAGGGAATCTTTAACTGTGAGATTGAGAAAAGAAATGAAGATGCAAGACACAGATGTCAGAAGATGTATCACTGATGGATGGCATACAAAAGAAGCAGCAAAGGAAAGTGGGAGACATCTACGATCTGCAATCTTAGAAAGTGCACCATATGCAAAACCATAAGAGAAGAAAACATGAAATTGCATGTCACCTGTATAATTTTGGTGTCTGGAAATAAACATTTAGAATTTGAGAAAGAACTGCAAGCTTCTACTTTATATTTAATCTATGAATATCACCATCAAGCATCACAGAAATAATAGCAAGAATATGTGTATCAATACAGCTACATAAAAATACACATTTTTTCTCCAAAGAATTGACATTTTGTAACAAAACAAAATAGTGAAACCCTGGTAACAAGAGGAGGCAACCATAACCCGCCACCACTCCACCCTTCAATCCAATAAAGTAACGTTTATGTAATAACAACACATTAATTAAATTAACTGAACCAAATATCTCCTTCACTAAGATCAGCACAGTGTAAGTCATAAAATTCACTGAATTCTTATCTTTTTTGCTTCAACCTTTTTCTTTTCTGTTGAATTGCTTGCTGTGATGGAGGAGCATATAACAAGCTGTGTGCTTCCTCCAATGTAGATAACCAGGAAAGCTTCTCCCTCCCTAATTTTTTGGCTGCATTACAAAAAAAAGAGCTGCCACTACTTAGATCCTACATATCATTCATTTCCTCTAATTTTAGAACATGCAACCATCCTGCCATGAGAAGCAGCTCATCATCATGTACACAAAAGAGCACCCCTTATACACAGACAGGTTCCAATCTTTATTACAATGGCTCTTGCAAGTTGTCAGAATTGAAAAATATGAACAAATTTCTTGGACCAAAGATTTGTAACTCATCTGAACCTATATTCCCATAACAGCAACCATACATAAAATTATTCCATATTTATAAGAGGTTGGACAGTTTTAGTTCGTTTCTTTCATGTAAAAATAGTGATATATATCAAGGACTCCATTGTAGCTCCTGGAATCCAGCAGTGAACTTGATTATCTTGTTGTGAGGATGTACCCTATATTACAGGCAAATAAACTGAGAATGATCTGTTTTACGTACAAGGAGAAATTCATCCATAATAGAGTTTAGAGGATATCTAGCCCAGCAAGCTACCTCGTATCACTGCCTACAAGACTAATTAAAATGCATATATGCAGGAAGTTGCACCATAAAAAGCATAGAGATGTCCTACATCAGAAAAAGCAATATTTCAGCAAGAAATAGGTTGCCCAAGAAAATGAGGTCTTGTTTCATATACCACTTCATCCTTAAGGCCAATTCAGGGTCAAATCTGGTCGAATCTAGGATATGATCCCAACCCTTCTGAAATCAGTGAAATGGGTACAGAATGTCCTAAAATTGTAGCATATCTTAATCCACCAGAAAAAAACATGAAATAGCAGTTTAAGCATGTACTTCATGATTTATTACAATCACGACATTCCAATCTAAGAATGGCTAAAGTGCTACAAGCCACAAACTCTAATATTTTTCTAGCTCTACAAAAACAATAAGCAAGCTAAAGCACTAATGTTCACTGATATACCAGAAAGTAAATGTGATGCAAAGACGTGATTACTCAATTTCAATCTTGCCTTTACTGCAGTAAGATTTAATCCATGATAACTATATCAATGTGGCAACTGTAATTTATATCTACAACTCATAATTAACTAATCCTGATTGACGATGTTATTGAAGAAGTATTTAAAACGTCTCTTTTCATGAATAGCTCATGACCTTGTCAAAACGGATGAACTGAACCTCCATATCTATCACTCATAATTAACTAATCCTGATTGACGATGTTATTGAAGAAATATTTTAAACATGTCCTTTCATGAATAGCTCATGGCCTTGTCAAAAAGGATCAACTGAACCTCCATGAACATCTGGCCCCACCAAATAAAATCTGGTTTTAAATACTAATTGTAGCAGTCAATGACCATTGTTGATATATCCCCCACAGTACTCACAGCAGAAAATTCAGAAAGAAAACACACAGAGCAGAGAAAGTAAAGAGAGATATGCCATCAAAACTGATATTTTACACTCTTCATTACCATTGATTATATAGTTGTATACTGATGAGGGTGTGTGCTCGAAGTATAAGACCAAGCACATGCAGAAAGGAAAAAGAAAATTACAAAAAAAAAAATTGCAACAGTGGATCTCGTCATTTCCTCCCTGCCAGGAAAAGGTTTTCCCCATTTCCTACATTATATGACGAAAATTTTCCACAAAAGCAGTCTCAGAGAACCACTTGGCCTTGTCGGTAGAAACCATTGCAGCTGACCAGGTAAGTAGCGGTTTGCTTCTTGCCATTAGTGCAAATCCAAACATTGAGCAATATCACCTTGGCCAACAGTTGTTGAAAATTTAGAATAGTAGCTTCAGGATGAGTGATAGAAACATCCACATCCAAGTGAAATGATTTGTACATCTTGAACTGGCTCGCACTGAAAACATCATGAATGCCAAGTTCGCTAGAAGATCTAAGCAAAAAGCAATGGGCCGGATTTCTAGAAAATAGTGTAAGGCCCATATCAAATGGGTTTCTCTAGAAACCTAAAATGGTCTTAAGGCATTATTTAATGTTGAAATACATTGATTTAGCATGTTTAGGCCTATGTTACATATTTGGGTTAAATTCAGCATTATGAGCCCTCTTGCCAACTTCCATTAAGGTGAAATCCTTCTCCTAGTATGCATCCCCCAGTTCACCTCAATTTATATTAAATTTCCCCTTCAATTGAGCATGCTCTAGTTCACCTCAGCTTATTTTAAAAGTTCTCTCTTATCCTATGCATTAGCTCCCCTCTAAGTCATTTCTCCTTCTAGTGTGCATCCTCTAGTTCACCTCAACTTATTTTAAAAGTTCCCTCTTATCTTCATTTTATCCTATGCTTTAGCTCCCCTCTAAGCCATGTGCACATGCATTCCCCCTTTTCTTCATTTTTATGACCTTACCTTGTGGAAGTCGGCTTGGGTGTGCATAATGCCTAATTTTTATTCAAATATTTCCTATAAATAAAAAAGCCTGGGAGTTCATTTGTACAAGAGGAATATCAAGGGGATATCTAAAGAGAATCTATTATCTCCAAGAATTTATTGAAAATCTTAAGGGTTGGGATATGGCACTGGACTGCTTGCCGGATTATTATATGCGTATGTTGTTTTCAAGACTTGTAGGGGGAGAATCCAACCCCCTTTTTCTACCGTTTTGTGAGGTGTACCCGGGAGCGCAGAACTGCAGAGATTCAGATGTAGAGCACCAATTTCACATAGAGATCAACACCTAAAAAGATAAATTTCAAAATCCCCCTTTGTCATTTATTGCTCTAGATATCGGAAATAGAAATGGAATTGATTAGGTCTATTTAATATCTTACATGTGATTAGGCTTAGTAAATGTTTATGGTTAGACGTATTGCATTTTGATGTAAAATCCTCTTTCTGTTATAACAATGGGTGAACCCATATTTTTACACACCTTCTAGGTACATTGCTATTGCACATTGCTTTTACTCTCCTTAGGGTTTTACTTTTTGTGGCTTGTTAATTGTTTCTATACACCTCCTACGGCCCTAGGGTTATATTATTTTTACTACATACTCCTCAAGGTTATCTTTTTCAGTGATTCATGAAGTGATGCAATATGCTCGTTCAAATGTTTGACATGTTTTTGGAGCCGTATAACTTCTGCCACAGTCTGTTCATATAAAAGCCTTGTAGCCTGTAACTAAGATTTGAGTAAATCAAAATGCAAATTGTCCGTGTCTCAGGCTGAAAGTAGCTGTTTGTTGTCTGCAATAATGCTGTGTTGCCTTGGCTGAGCTCTAACTTTTTTTTTTTTAATGCACATGCATCGCATTTCTCATCCTCAAGTTGCTTCATTTGCCGATCAGCAGTCTCTTGCAATACTCTTGCAGATTCCTAGGGCATGCCCAAGTCTGTAAGAGGCTTATTTGTTGTTGCTTTTGCGTCTGCAATTTCATGTTGCTTTCAAATTTCAAGCTGAGTTGTTGACAAGATTGCATCTGTTTTTCAAGCTCTGACTGAAGCCTTTCTACATTAGTTTTGTATTCATCCCATTCATAAACCACCTCTATATAAAATGATCTCGCATTATCCAAAGACACTTTAAATTCTTTGCATTTATGTTGTGCATCTTTGTTGCGCCCCAGCCCTAAATCTCTACTTCACACCTCTACTATCCACCCATGCCCAGCTGTCTCTCCTTGCTGTCACGCAGCCTTCTTTTCCAGTTCTTACCATTATCCCCCCAAAGCTCGCCTAGACCTGCCTTCTAGCTATTCGTCTCCTCTCCTTGCACATCTCCCAAGAGCCTCTAAGCAACCAGTATTCCTCATGGCCGCCACCTTTGCCAGCTACGTTTCACTCTTGCATCCTTTCTTTCTGTTTGTTTATTTTATTTTATTGTTGCCATTTGTACTTTACCTGAATCTGCTGCTCCAACCTGTGCCTTCGGTATCTCTCATGCTACATGCTATTCCACTGCGCCCTTGCACCATCCTCACTGTCACCAACCTTTTGTATTGCCTTAGCATCCACCTCAAACCTGTGCAAGGAAATTTTCATAACAGTTATCCACTTCATGTCGCCCATCACAAGCTAGGGCAAATAATCAATAAAGAAAGAAACCTAAAAGACTATACATATGTGTGTGTGTGTGTGTGGGTGTGGGTGTGTAATCGTTTGCTATTGTGGATGGTTCTCCTGAACTTTGACCTTGCATGTAATACAATTCATAAAAATAAAAAATAAAATCTGCTTGTATTTTACATTTGATACCACATCACCCATGCCTCATCTACCCTGTGGCCACTATTCAATGTTTCCTTAAAAGTCCGCAGAGTGTAATCAAAGAAAGAAAAGTTATTCTCACATTGTCTTTATATAAGACTTAAGCTTTTGTGGTAAAATGAGGTGATGAGTTTTGTGTCATGGACGTGTTATCTTTTAGGTGAAAACATGTTTACCATAATCTAGTTGAATTTACTTCCACGTCGAGTAATTAAAGGTCATGTAAGTTTGCTTTGAATATTCTTTTGCTTAGCTTGTTTACATGGGAAATATGGCTCTTAATGAAAATATGAATGAGATGTCTTTACAAAATGAATTATATCACTCCTTAGATGCACTCCTTACGATTATGGGTCTCTTTCTATAGACCCACGTGCTTATGAAATGACAAATTATAATAATGCTTTAAGTGTCGATACCCTTGCAATTGATACACTTGTCATAGTGCCTCCTAGAGAGATATCTAGTGGTACCCAATGCATGATGATACATTATGGAGTTAACAACGCTACGCACAGAAAAACTAGAGTTAAAAATGTAGTCGACCCTCATGTTCCTCCTAATCTCCCCCACGCTCCTAAGCTTAGGTTTCAAGCCACTAAAAACTACAACATTGTCAATCAACTCAAGAACACTCACGCAAAGATATCCATTCTCAAATTACTTACAAGGACCAATGTCTACAAAGATATACTTTATAAGGCCTTAGAAGAAACTACTTTTCTAAGCGACAGTCGACCGTCACACTTTGCTTATGTTGTTAAATCTTTAGTGGATAGTGAGAACTGCATTACTTTTGAGCATGATGAGTTTCCTCCAAAGGCAATTGTCAATCAACATTTACCCTTCTACATTTGAGTTGTTATTAATAGTAAAGGGATCAAAAGAGTCCCCATGGATAATGGTTCGGGATTAAATATTTGTAGTGAGACCTTTCTTAATGCTCTTCGAAACAAAAGACATGACCTTTCTTAATCCATTATAAAAATTAAAGGCATTGACAATCAACTGAGAAAGGCTCTTGGTGCTATCACATTGAATATATCCCTTGGACAAAAAACCATAGCCACTGAGTGTCAAGTAATACCTAACGATGTTGGCTATAACATTCTACTTGGAAGACCATGGATCCACACTATGGGAACTGTCCTATCCACATTGTGTCGATGCTTGCGGTATCAACATGAGGGAATCATATAAACATGTCCCATAGATGATGTCCCATTTCCATATTGTAAAGTGATTAAGCCTCAAAACATTAGTGTGCCTCATTTGAATCAAATTCAACCACCTATATTGGCACCTAAACAAGTTATTCCAATAGACCAAGTACAAGCGTTCCAAGTTGGCAATTGTAGTAATACTCAAGAATATAATGAAAAGGATGATTATAAAGTTGAGGACCATAGATGAACAATTATCCAAGCTAAAATTTGTAGTGCACCAAAAATATACTAGGTACAACTACACAAAAGATGATAATAATGGAGGCACATGCACACCCAAGTAAGTGGGATGCACCAGCAAATCCAAAGTAATTATGGAGGAAATGCTTCTCCAAAATATGTGATAAACACAAAATTAAATTGATTGATTTACATAGAGAGGAAGTACCCCTTATTTATAACAATTGAGTAACTCCCCACATAAGCTACCTACAAAGCTACATTGACTAGATTCAATGAATCTTCTAGGAGCTTCTCATACAAGCCACCAACCATTAAAAATTACTTACCTAACACCACTACTTCAATAACATTAAGAAACAAAATATGAGCTTTATAACAAAATAGTTCATTTACATTATGTGATAAAATAGGTTATGTTTTGGCACACAACATAATTTACACCAACCACCCCTGGGGAATATAGAGTCGATATGAGCGCATTTGACCTTGGAGAAATCTATTGCGTCATACTCATTAGTAAAATCATCATAAAAAGGAGGAGAATTATAGAACATAGGCTAAATTATTTTTTCATCATCACATATGGTAGAACCTTCAAAGAGAATCCAAAACAAATTACTCTCATCCAAGTGAAAGAAGCCTGCATACCATTCTATTTAGTTATCCTCTAAATCTAGTCGTGCGTCTATTTCTTTTTTATATTCCAATATCACATCTAAATAAATTGTGAATTTATCAAATGCATTTAAAATTCCTTTCACAACCAAAAGCCTAGTCTTGCTTAAAATATATCGATTATTTTTTCCAACATTTTTGCTATACTAGGGGTTTGCGGATTAATACATTCTAATTTCACAGCATATTTTTCTTCAAATACTTCATACAAAATCATGAAAAAAGCATTCATTCGAAAGCTTACTAAATCTACTTTCACACACAAAAAATGGCACCTCAATCGGAGGCTTGAATTGAAAGTTATACTCCGTTGAAATCAAGCTACTAGAAATCATAGTTTTTCTAGATGATTTCAGAACAACATCTTGTGACTTCTATATCTCCCTCAAAGTCAATACTGATCCAAATGTGATGAAATTATTCTTATTGGAAATGCCTTGACGTCAGTTTTCCAAACTTAAAAGTTTTGTCTCAATCCAACTTGAGTAAAAAGTTATGGCCTCTACAACAGACGACCCTGTTTTGGCCTTGTAGATCTGAAATTGGCTCTGATACCACCAGAAGTGTACCAAAAATTGAATAGATAGAACTGCATAAAAGATAATAATAATGGGGGCACCTGCACACCCAAATAAGTGGATTGCACCTGCAAATCCGAAGTAATTGTGGAGAAAAGGATTCTCCAAAGACTTGCTAAACATAATATTATATTGATATGAAATTTGATTAATTTACATAGAGGAGTACCCATTATTTATAAAAAATGAGTAGCTTCCCACATAAGCTACGTACAAAGCTACATTGACTACATTCAATGAGCCTTCTAGTGGCTTCTCATACAAGCCACCAACCATTAATGGTTAAACAACATTAAGAAACAAAATAAGATCTTTATAACGAAATAATGCATTTACAATACAAAACAAAATAGGTTGTGTTTTGGCACACAACAAAATTTACACCAACCAGCCCTAGGGAATATAGAGTTGATATGAGCGCATTTGACATCGGAGAAATCTATTGCATCATACTCATTAGTTAATTAATCATATAAAGAAGGAGAATTATAGAACATAGGTTGAATTTTTTTTCTTTTTCATCATATATGGTAGAATCTTCAAAGAGAATTCAAAACAAATTACTCTCATCCGAGTGAAAGAAGTCCTCATACCATTCTATGTAGTTATCCTCCAAATCAGCCATGCATCTATTTCCTTTTCATATTCCAATGTCATGAATAGTAAATTAATCATATGCATCTAAAATTCCCTTGCAACTGATGCCTAGCCATGCTTGAATAATATCTATTATTTTTTTTCAACATTTTTTCTATACTAGGGGTTTGAGGGTAAAAACATTCCACTTGCATAGCTTATTTCTCTTGAATACTTTACAAAATCATTGAAAAAAAAATCCATTTGAAATATTACTAAATCTACTTTCAAACACAAAAAACAGCACCTCAATAGGACGCTTGAATTGAATGTTATACTCCGTTGAAATGAAGTTACCAAAAATTACAGTTTTTCTAAATGATTTCAGAACAACATCTTGTGACTCCTATATCTCCCTCACTATTGATCCAAAAGTGATGAAATCATAATTGTTGGAAATGCCTTCGCGTCTATTTTTCAACCTAAAAAGTTGCGTCTCAATCCAGCTTTTGAGTAAGAAGTTCTGGCCTCTGCAATAGACAAACCTTTTTCTGCCCTGTAGATCCAAAGCAAGTTCTGATGCCACCTATAGTGTACCAAAAAGAGAATAGGTACAAGGGAACCTGCACACCAAAATAAGTGGATTGCCCCTACAAATCCAAAGTAATTGTGGATAAAATACTTATCCAAAAGATGTGGTAATCATAATCTTATACTGATATGAAAATTGATTGATTTACATAGAGAGGGTGTACCCCTTATGTATAACAATTGAGTAGCTTCCCTCATAAGCTACCTACAAAGCTATAGTGAGTAGATTCAATGAACTTTCTAGCAGTTTCTCATACAAGCCACCAACCATTAATAGTTACTTACCTAACACCACTACTTAAATAACATTAAGAAGATTTATAACAAAATAGGTCGTGTTTTTGGTACACAACAAAATTTGCACCACCCGGCCCTATGGAATATAGAGTTGATATGAGCGCATTGGACATGGAGAAATCTATATTACCCCGCAAGAATATGGAAGAACTAGTCAATCATATATGCCTATTAATGCACCATTTTACAATGATAAAGGTAAATGCCTATGCTAGATAATGGTTGTAAGATTTATAAACCAAGAAAACCTTCTAGTCTTACTCAAGCATCATTGAAACAATATGGATTTAGACTCAAGAGTGCACAACAAATGGATATAAGGATAAAGTACTTGGAAAAACTGAACAAGGTATTGTAGAGCCTATTATTCCAATTGCTCATACAAACAATCCAGGACTCAGTTATAAGGATGATAAAACATTACATAAATATTCCACATATGAAGTTATGAATAATCAAGCACATGCTAAAATCAATAATATACCCCGTGATATGCACGATAAATACATGGGTGTTTTCCACAGTGTTAGTGGTCAAGATTCTCTCTGAAACATTCATAAGACAATACAACCTCTTGATGCTCACTTTACAAAGTCTACAATGAATCACTTTCGAGAAATGGATAGAATATTGTATATTTCACAAGAAGATATGTTTAAATATGTGCCTCATCGCTCGATTATCCCTCAATCCCGTATAATCTCCCCTACTTTATATCCATTGACCTATGCAAAAAATCACGTATCCTACCATTATTCTTCAAGACATCTTGGACCGCTTTGCTAGCATACCATAACTCTTCAAGACCCCTTGGTTTGCTTTCCTACTATACTACAATTCTTCAGGACCTCTTGGTTCGATTTGCTACCATGTCATGATTCTTTTGGACCTCTTAGTCCACTTTGCTAGTATACTATGTGCTTAAATGCTATACCATATATATATATATATATATAATTCACTTGGTAATATTAAGTTTTACATAACCTCTACTCATTACACATATGATCATGGATTCACAGTTGGGTTTGGGGGCATTCTGAGGACATCTTATTATGATTGCTTTGACTTTTCATTGACCAGTCACTTTTCTTTACTCGCATGTTTTCGCAGATTTCATTGGCCACTTGACTTTGTTTGCTACTTTTTTGGATTGTTAGTTTCTTTTCCCGAGAATTTATTTCTTGACATTTGTTCATATACTTTGCTTTGTGTACACACACTTGATTTTGCTTTTCACTTTATTTCTTTGGTCATTACATGTCCCTAGAGCCCTTATTCACCATGATTATATTTCCATAGTAGACATTTACTTGGAGCAAGGACCCTTGTGTCCTCACTTACATTTGACTATGCCTTGGCCATTACTGCATTTAAACTGATTACATATCTTTTGTTAAGAGGAATGATACAAATTATTCTTACACTTACATTGATTATATCTTGTTCATAGTGGGGCATGTCTTACATTAGTGCTTTCATAGATTACATCTTGTTTGCATGGGGCATGCCCTTGCCATGCCTCATTGCTTAGATCTTGATCACACAGGGCATGCCAAATTGCTATATTTTGCCCACATGGGGCATGCCCATGTCATGTTTCATTTCTTATATCTTGACTACATTAGGTCACGCCATTGTCGTGCTTCATCAATTATGCCTTGCCCATACAGGGAAACCTATTAGGAGATCTATATCAATTATCTATCGCTTATTCAAGGGCATACTGTTGTTGTACTCTATTGCTTATATATTGTTCATTGAGGGCCAGACACTTGCCATATGTCCTTTCATACATCTTAGTCACATTGGGTCATTTATGCATACACAGACTATAAATTGCTTGTCTTGGGGCATGGCATTGCCATACTTTATTACCGTCATTTGCCTCAAGGCATACTATTATTTGTACTCATATCGATTGTATCTGTTATTCCAGGAGCAATCCACTACTACTGTGCTTATATTGATTACACTTACCTATATAAAGGTCAATGTATCCTTCATGTGTTATCTATATAGAGGTCAACGTATCCTTCATGTGTTACCTATATAGAGGTCAATGTATCGTTCATGTGCTTATATAACCCACGACTTGTCCATAAAATGGCGATACTATTGATTCCCACATTGCTTCCACTCTTGCATACATGACTTTAAATTTGCTATAGATATCCTTTCACAATGACACGAGACATTTATTAGTTAGACTCTCTTAAGTTGCATATACACTTTATGATGATTTTGACCCACAGTGGTCATAGTCTCGAATCACATATACACTTTACAGTGATATGACTCTCTTGAATCGCATATACATTTTCACGCATATATCTTTCTTACATGGTTACACCCTTAGCAGCCATACTCTCTTAAGTAATATATACGTGCTTAAATGTTAGCATCTTTTTATATGCTATATCAAAACATGTGAAAAATGTGCTTTAATGCTTTTAAAATCTTATTATTATATATCAATATTTCTATGATTATTTATTTTACACATGGTACGCATAATACTTTCTTTTGAGATAAGATATATGCAAGTTATCCCACACCTCAAAAGGGGGGCATATGATACGTATATTCTATCTTAAACATCAGGACACACTACAACTATTTGCTCAGAGGCGAGTCAGCCAGGACATACTTCAAATATTCGTTCTCGCATAGTTGGAGGCGCACACCAGAGAGTTATAAGATATTTGCTTCTTCAACTAAGACACACACACCAAAGAGTCATAAGGCACATAGTGCACACCAGAGAGTTATAAGACACACTATACACATTTGGAGATCTTACAGAAACGTTGGCACAATCTACATACCACTAGCTGTATTCATCCCTACTTTTCATTTTTCCTCGGTTATTTCAGCAGTTCTTTGTTATTGATTTATATAAACATTGAACTACTTGCAAATGTTTTTGTGTTGCAAGTGCACCACATATTCACATTTCAGACACATGAGCAAGGATGCTCGTTTCAAGACTTATTTCAGTTATTTGCCCTAGAGGCGGTCACTAGGACATATTACAGAGACAGCGATGCAGTTCGCATACCACCAAGGGGATTTGTTCCTACTTTTTAATTTTACTCAATGATTTTGACAGTTATTTTACTATTGATTTATGTAGACATTGATCTACTTGCATATGTTATATTGTGTTTGCAAGTACTAAGGATTTCCATGGAAGCATGGACCTTCAGTGGCAATCAGGACGTTCATGCAAATGGTGAGGAGACAAGGCTTTTTTGTTTTGCAAGTCACAAAAGTTGGACTCTGTGATAAGATAACCTCTCTCCTCTTTTTTACTTTCAAATCATTATCATATCTAGTATTGACTTCGAGCAACATAAACAATTTTTGACAATAATTTCTTCTTTGAGCCTTCCACGCCACACTTGTTTTCTTTGATATGTACACACGCGCGCACACACGCACACACACACACATCAATATGGAGCATTATGTATGCACCTAAAAAACACCTGTGGCATTATTTAGTGTCAAATTGCATTGATTTAGCATGTTTAGGCTTATTTTGCATGTTTGGGTTAAATTGAGCATGATGAGCCCTTTTGTTGACTTCCATTCAGTGAAATTCTTTTTCTAATTTGCATCCTCTAGTTCATCTCAGCTTTTTTTAAATCCCCATCCTCTACTTCGCCTCAACTTATTTTGAAGGTTTCCTCTTATCCTATGCTTTAGCTCCCCTCTAGGTCATGTGCATATGCATTCCCTTTTTCCCTCCTTTTTAGGTTCTTACCTTGCAAAAGTCGGCCTGGATCTGCAGTGCCTAATTTAAATTCAAATATTTCCTATAAATAAAGATGTCTAAGAGTTCATTTGTACAAAAGGAACATATAGGAGAATATCTAGAGAGAATCTATTATCTACAAGAATTTATTGAAAATCATGAGGGTTGGGATATTGCACTAGATTGCTTGCTGGATAATTATATGCATGTTGTTTTTAAGACTTGCTCCCCGAAGCGGGTCTGACTAAAGCAGACCTCTGAATCCGATCCCTGTTTTTTACCATTTTGCGAAGTGTAGCTGGGAGCACTAAGCTGCAGAGATTCGGAAGCAGAGCACCAAAATCACATAGAGATCAACTGCCAAAAAAGATAAATTTCTAAAACCCTTTTCGTCATTTATTGCTCTATATATTGGTAATGAAAATGGAATTAATTGGGTCTATTCATTGTTTTACATGTGATTAATCTTAATTAATGTTTATAGTTAGATGTATTGCATTTTGATGTATAATCCTCTTTACGTTCAAACAGTCTCTTGCAAGCTGAAACTGATCACCAACTTGGAAAAAATGAGGTACTTGATGACGGTAGTGGAGTGACTCTAATTTGGCATGAGTCTGCTAGAGAATGTCTTGAATTTTGGCATGAAGCTTGGCCAAATTCTGCAGAAAAGGAAGAAGCATTGTCTTGCTCCTCCTATTAGTGGGACATATTTAGAGTTGGAAGAGCAACTGAAATCTCATAAGGCTTAAAAGTTGGAACCCATATCACACTTCAAAATGAGAATGCCCTGTAAAAAGATTGGCAACCTAGTTGCAACTATATTGAACGATATGCAAGTAGTTGTCCCGTTGTTTATTCTGCTAAAGCTATTGAAATGAGAATGCCCTGTAAAAAGATTGGCAACCTAGTTGCAACTATATTGAACGATATGCAAGTAGTTGTCCCATTGTTTATTCTGCTAAAGCTAAGTATGGAGAGCATGGTCTAAGATGCAATTCACAACCTCAATCTAGCCATCAATCTGTAGATGAAATCAAGTAGGTAGAAGCAACTAACATCCAAGAAGCCTCCATAATGATTGCCAAAACTGACTCAATATGCATGAGTCATGATAAGAATTGATAGTGATTGGCAACCAATAATCACTCCAAACATACTTGAAGAACAAGTCAGCAACCTACAGAGTATCAACAGCATTAGTTAAGGCATATAGATCACCATTCTGAAGAACCAGTGCGCAATAACAAAGAGATGTAATAATGTTGGTGATGAGTTGTGGGCAGACTAACTAATGAAATCCGTAAAAATGGATTTGCATGGTTATAAAGGTACCAATAAGGGTGGATACAATTGAGGCTTTTGTTCAGGAGGAGTACATTGACTACAAAGAGAGCACCAACAAATGTAAATCATCAACCCGCTTCCGATAGAAATCCAATAAAAATAAAATTGAAGTTGTTGCAAGGTCTTTTGTACACCAAAATGTCCACAATAGGAAGATTACTGAGCCCCCTAGGCAAATGTTTGCCAAGGGGGCTAGTGGGAACACAAAAATGAGTGACTTTAAACAACCACCCATCCTTCAAACTATAGTCAAGGAAATGTGTCTGATTCACTACTATGTGGTGCCACAAACCATCAGCATCAGACCAAACTAGAGATTTGTGGAATTAAGATCCTTCCACTCATCATACATTGCACACCAAGTATCCAAGACGCAAATTACTCAAAAAGAACAACTAAGAATATTGTCCACCTTGTAGGGGGCAACCTTTTTATACTTTATCACCAAATGAAATTTGTTTAGTGTAAGATGCCTACTTCACATTATTATCTTTCTAAATCTTAGATTTAGAGTTCAAGAATTGAAGTGGTTAGTGTCTTGCTGATCACCATGTGGAATGACCTCCTTACCAATAGATAGCGGCACCACTACTTGCATGCTTGGACATTGTCCTTTTTTTCCGTTGGTGCTATGACTGCGCTTGGATTGTGACAAGCCTTCCGAGTGATAATCCACAATAAGTCATCCATACTTAAGAATCGTCTCTATGGCATATTGGGGAATGTCGACCTCAAGCTAAGATGGTTGTTGCAAGTTAGGGATAGAAAACAACAAAGTGCAGAAAAGTGCCTCTATCAAACAGCTAAATGCTTGGGCAGCTTGTCGACTCCAATTAAGAGCTTACCAATCAGGGAAATGATGAAGATGTGGGCAAAATGTAAGTAGTTACAAATAAAATTCACAAATAAGTTATTAAGCCCTTGAAAACTCTTTAGATCTAAAATTTTGGATGGAGTGGACCACTCACGAAGGACCAATATTTATTATTTACTTATGTAATTTTAATCTACAATTCAAATTTTATACTGTCTACTTTTTCTTTTTTTTTTAATTTTTAAAAACAAAGTAGATGATATTGTAACAATGTGGCTTGTGCATTTTCAAACATTTTTTAATTTTTTGTTTTAGTTTCCTACTAGGTAAAAGACATGATATTTTCAGTCCATAATGTAAGAAAACAGCTTTAAGGAAAACAGTGTGGCAGAAAAAATTCTAACCCACGTAGTTTCCTACTAGGTTGTTGAGATGTGATTCACCTCACACATAATCATCTTGAAACAACTTGTGAAGGTGCAGAAAGCACTTGCAACATAGTTATTAGCGACTTTTGGACTATATGAAGGTAGTCAAACAGTAAGGGACCAAAAAGTGATGTTGATCGTAGATGACGAGTGGTGGGATCGTGTAGATTACATGCTTAGTTTCACCAAGCCCATCATGAGTATGATCCAATTTTTGGACACGGATCAACCATGTTTGGAAGAAATCTATGATGGCATAGAGTCAATGATTGAGAAGATGAAAGCCATTATATATGCACAAGAATAAGATCCCGCACAAAACAAATTCAAACAAGTGCAAGCATAGTTCATTGATTGATGGAACAAAATGACGCACCCATCTCCCCCGGCCCCCACACTACATCTCCTTTACTTTGCATTAGCTCCTACATACTACAACACTAAGCTCGTTTCTTTGCCTAGGAGGTGCCACCATACAAGGAACTTGAAGTTAGTGAAGATTAAAAGATGGCAATCATTAGGCTCTACCCCAATCCTGACGTACAAGATAGTTATGGGTGTAATTGGTAATTTTGAAGCCTCCACGGGTCACAACCTTGGCGCTCTTTGGGACAAGTATAAGGACACTCATACGTGGTGGTACCTCCATGGCCAAGGATCCACACACCTACAGCATGTTGCAATCAAAATTTTAACACGAGTAGGATTTTTAACTGTCTTAATGTTTTATGTTTTAGTTTACTTTTATAAATTTTAATTTTGCATTCACTTTGCCTCAATAGCTTGCAAGATCGTCTTCAGCTAAGCAGAACTGGAGTACATACACCTTTATCAATTCAATTAAGTGCAATTGACTAGCAGCAAAAAAGGTAAAGGAGTTGCATTATGTGAATTCCAACTTGCGCCTTTTATCACAAAAGGAAGGGATGACAAAGCATTGGGATGTAGAAGTAGAGCATCCTGATTTGGATGCTTGCATTGCCCACCTATCATTATTTGACAATGACATAGAGGGGCAAGAGACTTCTTGGGCAAGACCCACATGGCGCAGCTAGTGGGAGTGTTGGTGGCACTACATTAGAACCACATAATGATGATGATGCTCTCAATGAAGAGCAATATGGTGAGATTGTTAACTTTGAGTTAATAATTAATATTTATCATGACATTTGGCATTCAATTATCATTATCATTTTATCAGTAGTGTTGTGGTTATTTTGTTTATTCTATGCATATGTGGTTAATTCTTGTTTATTGAGCTAGAATATTTATTTTTATTTTTTTAAATATATAGCCACACTTAGGGCCAGAAAAATCACTGTAACAGCGTACCTGAACCCATACCAGTAATTTACTATACAAGCATTGATCTCAAAGCACATTAGCAGATCAGTCCACTTTGAACGTCAAGCTGATACTCTACTACTGAGGTGTCAAAGGCACTGATTCTGACACGGTAGTAGAAGGATATGTTGAACATACAAACTTGCAGAACAAACCCAATGTGGACAGAAGTTAGAGGCAAATTTGGACAAATAGGGGCATGGCCAAAGACTCAAAAGATTTATTTGACTAGCAAGCTATGGAAAAGTACTTGTGTATGATGTCTTGCAAGAGGATTGGAATGGACCAAACAAACATGAAATCTACAACCAGTGCCACTAACTCATTCACAAATACTCGAGGCCCTTGGAAATATTCATCAATACTACAACAATGGGGACGAAAAAATTATCAAGACAAGTTGCTAGCAAGTCTCTTGACACTTGTCCATTTCTTCCTTGTCTGAGCATCATTACTCTTAAGAACGAGTAAATATTCTCCAAAGATACCGTACCAACAGAATCTGTCCTAAACAAACTGTTTAGAATGAATAGGCAGCAAATAATTAGAGCGCTGCATAGGAAGACAGAGGATGAGGTGGCCATTCCCCAACAATATGCAATTCAACAAGTGGCATATCCCAATAAACAAACATGTTTATGACGGCCAATATTGACCCGAATTGAATTGGAAAACTGGTGAACAACTCACTAAATTGCTGAAAATTTGATGTGTCATGAAAGCATTTCAGCGATGAACTGAAGAAAAGGAAATGAATTCAATAAACACAGACAATACCAGCGTAGATAAAAGCTTTCTTGAAAATGAGAGCAATTTATGAAAAAGGTTAGAGTCTTTGCGAAGAAATGTGAAGCTACAATGCTCTGATTTTTACATTCAAATAACAATTCCTTTATAGCTATTTTTCGCAAGAAATGAAAAGTCGAAAATAGAAATGAAACTAATTGTCCAACAATTTGAAAAGCCTTGTGGCAAGTGTTCCCTAAGTAAGCAGCTTTTTAGTTGACTGAGCTTGCTAAATTCATGATAAATTTCGTCACGATGAATCTAAAGCAGATACTAAGCTTTCTGATCCATATTATAGTTTTGAATCCCACAAAGTGGTGAAGAGGCTATGCCCCCACCAAGGTGGGCTATTACATTTTGGTATTTTCCCAACAATTTGCCCCAAACTGCCACCTGGATCAAATATCAAGACATGACTCAGCTTGCCTACCAGGCATGGTAAAGGTAAATTTCAATGAGGCTGGAAAACTATCTTATAAAGCATAGTTTTAAGACTCGGACTCTGCAAAAACTCGTCAACCCAGAATTTTGACTCGGACTCAGTACTCAACAAAACTTAGAAAATAAAAAAAATGATAATTTCATAAAATATTCTTAAAAAATATGCAAAATATTGTCTCCTGCTCATGGGCTAAGTTAAGTGAAATGAAATGCACTTAAAGAAGGGGGCAAGCTCAATTTTGATGAAGCCTCTCAAAGCAATCTAGGAATAGTTGGGCTATGATGTGTCTTGCAATCCTCTCAAGGAATATTCATAAGAACACCCAATTCTGGTCACAACTGGGCTTCAATCAAACTTCATACCGATTTCTACCAAACATTGCAAATTAAGCCTAGGAATCACTGAACGTCCCAAATTTGGCCGTGCATCACTCAGCAAAGCTCGAAATTGTGTCGAGGCATCCTTATTTGGAATACTATCCCGTATGCAACAATAACCTCTCACGGATTCATCTCCAATCACTTTGTGACACAACTGTCAATTTGGCCTATGGACCTATTAAGCGGGGCACTTGCACACTTTAATCAAATCTTGAAAGAGCAAAAAGGCTAATCAAAATCAATTAATTAATTAAACAAGATTAAATGCTTAGTTGAATTATCCATTTGCAATTAATGAACATTTAAAAATAAAAATTTCAAAAATCAAAATATCAAATCTTTCATCATTACCTTTATGAGTTGTCAAAATATCTCAAAATATCCCAAAATATCTAATTTGAGAACTATGACTAGTAACTGAAAGTTATAATTGCATGACAACTTTTAATTCAACTGGTGTTATTTTTCACTCAACTTTAATTCACTTTGGTTGAGAGTTAATTCTTGAAGCTATAGATACAAAGCCATACCCATTGATGTTGAAACAGTATTGGTGTAATGTTATAATGCACAAATAGATGCAAAGAAGCATTGCATATAATGTTACCATGCCAAATTCATGAGCCAAGTAGCCAAACCAAGGTGCCAAGGAAAAGTGAAGCCAACAAAACTCTATTGATGAAGATTTCTTGATGCACAAGCCGAGTAAGCCATTTCTACAGGTAATTTGGAGCTCCAAGAAAGGTAAAAGAAGGTTTTCTTTTATGTTTTAGTTGCGTTTCATATGCATGCTTGTTACCTATGCTCTCTCTAGTGTCTAGGTTAGAAGTGTTAGTGTTTAGTGTGTTTATTTACATTTGATTTTATCTTACTATCACAAACTAATATCTTCTTTTGGATTTCTTTTTCACATAATGGCACACGGTGGGACAGATAATGAGGCAGTTATAATAACTTTTAGTGTGTTTTGTTGGGATTTTCAATTTTCCTACTAAAAACCGCTGATACAGAACTAATAACTTTTTTTATTCACTATTTTGATTTGAATTTTTGAAGATAGATGTGCCTTGAACCTCTGAACAACCTCTAAAAATTTCGTGAAAAACTGGTGCATAGTTTAGAAGTTATGATCAAAACACTGATTGCCACTTTCATTTTTTGTTTTCCTGCTAAAAAAGCTGTTAAAATAGTTGTCATTTTTAATCCGTTTACTGTTTTTTTCAATTTTTTGATAGGTAGTTCTTACTGGTTTCAACTTAATTTTCTCAAATTTTTATTGAAATCCGATTTGTAGTTTAGAAGTTATGACTCTTTTAGTGACTGTCTATTTTTTTGGAATAAAAGGTCGTTAAAACAATCATATTTTTCAATCCATAAACTATTTTTTGCTGAATTTTTTACAGGTGGTGCGCATTTGTGTTATCTACATTCTGCATAAATTTTGTCAAAATCCGTCTTATAATTTTTTAGATTCAATATTTTGCTGTCATTTTTATTTGTTGATTTTTGTTTTAGATGTTTTTTTAATTTTGTTTTAAGTTCGTAATTTTTTTATATATATATTCTAACTTGCAGGTATTTGGTATTAGGGACCTTTCTAATATTTTGATTTTGCAAGTTTTGATTTTTAAATATTGCTCAAAAGCAAATATATATATATATATATAGAAAACCCCTTAACACTTTTTGCAGGACCCAAAGACCAAGAAAAGACAATTTTAAACACTAAAGTTGCAAAACTCACATTTGAATTTGATGTTTTAAAAATCTTTTGCTCAAGTCATTTTTGTCCTTCATAATTTTCACACAACGCTAAGGGGCTCAAATTTCACAACATACTTTGTTTTGGTGCACTAAAATGAACATTCACATTTAATTACATACTCCTAAGAGTTATTCATTTTATGCTTATTTGTTGAAAGTTGTTTGTTTCCAGCAAACCTAATGATGTGTGTATGCTCTCCCCTGTCCCCTTTAGGGAACTCAAGTAAAGAAAAGCATTCATTCTTTGTCTTTGTCATTTTAGTCCACAAGCATGAAAAGAAAGTCGCTAAGGCCCTCCCCAAATCCGTATGGTTTGGGTGACCCCAAAACAATCCTAAAGTCTTTTCACTTGTCTTTATTTTCCATGCATTTTGGCTTGTGAGTGGGATTTCATCACCTCTTCATGGGTTTTTTAGGGAAACATTGACCCGAAAATTCATCTATCAACATCGTTTCAAACCCACTCCACGGTGGGGTATATAAATTGAGTTGGTGAATCGTTGAGATGGTAGTTTGAGCGGTTAAACTACCTCCTTTAATGACTGTTGCCCTCGAAACATATGATCAACTCGGGCATCGCACTACACTGAGCAATTGATGGATATAGTGGTTGTGAAAAGGATAAAACTTTTTCATAACAACCCAGGTGACATGGATTCAATTGATGTGATTACATCTGTAGTGTTAGCCACACTTTGGACCATCTAGAAACGCATGAAAATTGATAGTTTAGAACAACCTCACTTGTTGCGGACATAGTGTTGATGCAGGGCGAGCAACCCAAAGTTCCTTATCGCAATACAAACTCTTGAGAGAAGAGGGCCGAAAAACCCTACTTTTCATGTGTTTTTACTTTTTGGATTAACAATTAAAATACTTTCAAGTGCAAGTATATTGACGAAATTCGATAGTATTATGCAACCTTGTCAGTTTTCGGATTTAGGACATTACACTTGGGTGTTTGTGTCATTTTATCCTTTCTTGCATGGTTTTGAGTTTAAAACTATTTGTTTGTCTTCCCACGTCAAAACGAATCTGGTTTATACATCACTTATTTGTTTGAGGAGGCGTTACACTGTCAATTTGACACTATATCTTTGCCTTAGTCTTTAGACAAACTTGTTTGTGTGTGTGTCACTTGATTGACAAGGGTAACGTTACATTGCCTGATTCATCCTAAGTTTTGTGCCTTTGAGTCTTGAAACAAACCATTGATCGTATATTTAGAGTGCAATAACGTCGTTACGCTACTGAATCGTTTCAAAGACTTATTGTCTTGTGTCCAAATTCCAATTTCGAAACCAAAGCCACATGTGCCTTTTGGATCTCTACCTAGTGTCGTTATATTGTTCATTCTTGTCTAGCTTGTTGTCTGTTTAAAGAAGCCTAGTTTTCCAAATTGAATTTAATTAGCTTTGACAAGTTCAAATCCAAACATTGATTGATTTATGCCTATGCCTTGTGTGATTTTGGCTTAGACATTGATCTTTCTCTTTTGGATTGTGTAACTTAGGTTAATTTTTTATTCAATTTAAAAACTATTGTTTGTGCCTAGATTTGGGAGAAATAAACTATCTTCCATGTGCCTAGAGTTTCATGCCTTATAGCATTTGACCATGTACATGTTTAAATCCGAGTGCCTAGTTTATGCCAAGCATTTGACCAAGTACATGTTTAAATCCGAGTGCCTAGTTTATGCCAAGCATTTGACCAAGTACATGTTTAAATCCGAGTGCCTGGTTTATGCCAAAGTGTTTCTAAATTGTTAGATTAAATCTCATACCTTGTTTTGTTTAAAGTCTAGCTTTTGTGCCTTTTCCAAAAGACCTAACACATGCATGTTTTGAGCCTAGCTTTTGTGCCTTCTCCAAAAGACCTAGCAACTTTTATTTTCTTTAGATTAGACTTGTTTGGAACACTTTATACCTAGAATTTGGCATTTCGGTCTTTACTTCATCCATTTGACCTTTTGTGTAAGGCATTCAACGTTAGATATTTGACGTTAGACTGTTTTATACCAAGTTTTAGCATAGACCTTTTGGAGATATAGCTCCACTTTTTGACCAAGTCAGATCATGTTCGAACCCTTTGTCCTTTGGACATTGCTTTTAAGAGTTTGTAGAACTCTAAGCCTGTTTCGTGAAACTTTCATCGTTAATTTGAATATGTCTCACCGTACTCGTAGCGAAGCCATATACAATCCAGGATATGATAATGTGGTAGCACAAAAAAACTTTGTTCAAGATCCTTATGGTGACGATGAAGTTTGTGAGACAGATCCCTATCCTCCTTACAACATTCAATCTGAGGAACAAACAATGTTTTTGGGCAGCCCATGCAATTTGAACACACCTCTAAAAAACACATCAGCAACCATAAGAGCATTGTACGTGGCTGAAAGTGGATAAAAATGAGCAAATTTTGTAAGTCTATCAACCATAACATAAAAATTATTTTTACCTTCAACCATAGGGAATCCGGTAATGAAATTCATAGAGATGCTCTCCCATTTTTGTGAAGGAATGGGAAGGGGCTGCAAGAGACATGCTGGAAATTCATGCTCACTTTTATTTTTTAGCATTCCCGAATGTACTTGAGAACCTCTTTTTTTAAACCCTTCCAATAGAACCTCTCCCTCACAAGTTTGTAGGTCTTAAAGTACCCTTGATGGCCAGCCAAAGGAGTGTCATGGGCAGCCCTCAAAATCATGTGCTTTATCTTAGATTCGGGTGCCACATAGACCCTTTCTTTATAGAGTATAAGACCGTCCAAAATTCTAAATTTATCATCAATATTCACCTCTTCAAGCAAGTTGTTGGTAAACTGATTTTTAGCATATTCCAAGATAATTAACTCTTTCCAATCTGTTGTTATAAAAGACATAGAACAGATTTTTGCATCTTCTTGTAAAACCTTATTGAACATAGAAGCAATTTGAGATGACCATTTGATCATACCTTGAAGTGTTATCTCTTTGTCACCCACCTTGAATTTGAACATCAAACTTCGATAATTGAGGGTAAATTCCGCCAATGAATGCAACTATTGGACCCCAAGAACAAGATCCATATCTCCAATGTCAAATACATAGAAATCATCATATACATCATACTCCCCTAATGCATTGGTAAGCTTGGTGACTCTTTTAGTGCAAGGAAGAGAAAATACATCCGCTATTGTTACCTTGAAACTTTTGAAGTCTTCCACAATCAAATTAAGCTTAGCCACCAAATTTTTGCCAATGAAATTGTGAGTAGTCCCACTATCAATCAAGATGGTTACCTTGTGCTCCTTCAAAGTCCCTCCTCCCGGAAAGGATAGTACTTTGGTGCACCTAAAAGAATAGCAAGAGTGCTGCCCATATCTTGTGTGTCCTCATGCACATGCTCATCAACATTGTCATTTTGCTCAGCACTAGTATCAACAATATCAAAATCTGAATCATCATCAATTACCTCAATGTAGTAGACATGTCCCTTGCCCATGCAACGGTGGCCTTTGGTCCATGGATCCTTGCAAGTGAAATACAAACCTTTCCTTCTCAATTCATCTCTTTCATCCTTCATATTTATGCTATAGGGCAGCGATCCATGAGGTGGCACATATGGTGTATAAGGCTTCTTTTGTTGCTCATTGGGTGGTGCTCGAGGCTGCCCACTAAAATCAGACCTTGGCTGCCCTATATTTGCCCCTTTGGATACCGAATAGGTGGCTGCCCTTGACTGCCCTCTTGGCCATTCATGGCCCCTGTATGCTAAACATTCTAAATCCAAAGCCTTAGTGATAGCATCTTGTAAAGAAAGAGGGTTAATGATAGCATCTTGTAAAGAAAGAGGGTTAAAAGCCCTAACCAAACCCCTCAAAGGCTCAACCAATTTCCTCTCACTAACATTTGGTACCATAACTAAAACTTTTTGAAAATCAGCAACATACCTTTCAACATCATGATTTTGCTTGAGTTGTGCCAACTCACGAAAATGAATTTTTCGATCTCTCCTATCATATCTCTCCATGATCCTCTTACCAAACTCCTCCAAGGTAGTAATGAATCCGTGGCCTTGTGTTTAAGCCATGAAACCACCACTCATAAGCAATACCCTCCAAATGTAGGGTACCAAACTTGAGAGCCTCATCCTCAAACATAGAGTTAAGTGATAAATATGTCTCCAATTTTTGCAACCATGATCTCACAAGAAGTTTATCAGTACCATCAAAAATAAGAAGAAAAATCTTACCCAACCTTTATTGTAAATCTCTACGGGGTTGCATGTTAGGAACCCTTGGTTTTGATCCCTCCATCTCATAATAGTCACGAAAATACGAAAGTGCTTGTGTGGCAAAGCTTAGGGCTTCATACTCTTGTTGACGAATATCAAATGGATCACCCCTTGGTGTCTCCATCTCCACTACTGGTTCTCTTTGCAAAAAAATAGCCTTGAAGAATTTATGAAGAGGGTTAATAGAAACCCTTTCATTGTCATTCGAATTTCCTTCTCCATTAAAGGGTTGGCCCTTGCTTGGAATTATAGCAGCTTTCAACATAGCTGCAAATTACAACCCAAAGTATGTTGAAGATCATCATGGCTTTCTTTGATCAAGCCCTACCAAAGCTTAGCCTGTTTTGAAGTAATCCCTTGGTCATCCATGGTTTTTTCCTTTATCTGATAATACAAAATATTTTTATTTGTTTGCATCCAAATTAATACCAAACCTCACAGGGGAACAAGATCGGTGCTCTGATACCACTGTAAATACCACAAATGAGACGATTTAATCAAAAAGAGGTTTTTCCCTAAAATCCACAAAATTTTGAATTTCTGAAATTAAAAATCAACAAACCCTAGCATGCAAGAAATGATCCCAAACCCTTACCAAATCCCAATAAACCCTAGGCGCCAATATGCAAAAGATATATAGACAATTTTCAACAACCAATTCATTCAAAAATTCACCTTAATATTTGCAAATTTGAGCAACTAAAAATGGAAAAGATGTACTTTTTTGCTAATTTTTGAGGATCAATTGTTATTTTATTATCGCTGAAAAAATACAATTTTTATATCAAATACAACTGCGATTCATTGCTTAATTTATGCTTCAAACCCTTGCCAATAACATGCTACATATGCCAAAAATAAGGGAAAAAATCCAACAATCCTCTAGGGCATCCAAAGTGGCCCAAAAGTCCTTCCAAGCAAGTCACCCAAGTAGACAGTGTAGAATAAATTGCAGAATATTTATTAGACAAAATTTCACCTTCACAAGTCAATTTGATCAAGAAACCCAGTCAATAAATTAAATAATAATTCTTAGCAATAGGTGGCATCAAAAGACACCTTTTGTAAAATAATCAGTGCCAAATCTGCAAACACTTATTGGGCATACATCTCAATATTTTCTTCAAACATGAAGAATCGATATCATTTTTCAGTGTATCTTCAATTTAGATCTTCATCATGTATTTGTACCTTCCAAAGGGCAGTGAACCACCTTAGAGAGGTAAAAATACCTCATAACCCTACCTTGCCAACTTTTAAGATATCTTTTTCTTTTATTTGCTTAACACCCGAGCCGACATTTCTCTTTTTCGAATATAATATTAAATTAATTGTCTTTATAATAAATAGTAATTAAAATTACTTTTAGGCAATAATTCAATAATTATGTCAATTAAATACCTTAGTGGTAAAAACCACTTTTATAAAATATTCTATTAATCAACTAATAATTGTCTTATATGAGCAAATGATTAAAATCACTGTTTAGCAATTAATAATTAACTAATAAATTAAAACCCCAAAAAGAATCTTTTAGTCTATGGAAAAGTAGACTAAAGGTTTTCAATACCTGCTCATACATGATGTGGAAATGGAGACATCACACTTCCCCCATGAAAAGTTGTCTAGTCTAGTTAGAGTGTCTTTCAATGTACCTTACAACCAAATCATTGAACAAGCCTCTTCTATCAATCCTCAAGCACTCATGCCAATGTCATATCAAAATCCCAGTATGCTTGTCAAAGGAAGGGGCATCATGGACGACCACTTTATACAAATGCAAACAGCATATCAAACCTATTTAAATCTCATGCGTAATTTCAATAACATAGCCATGTCAAATGCTCCGCTCATCAAGTTAGCTCCTTCAACAGCTGTATCAATTGAATTGACAGGTCAAGACAATCAGTGTATAGACCTATTTGCGCAAAGCACTCCAATTGGTGACATGTTCAATGCCCCATCTATCAAAGAAGTGTCTACTACTTCTACGCAAAATAATGTGCCAAACATGATGGATAACACGTAAGTGTCGTCCAATCCAAAGCCAAAGTGGTTTAACTACACCAACTAGTCCACAACAAGTGCCTTTAGTTAATACCATGAGTGGTTCACAACAATAGTGGGAATGAACTCCTACACCCCAACCACAACAAGTTATCTCTAATCCTCAACCAGTTGCTTCGCCAAGCATGCAACCGCAAGGATTAAGTAATCAAGCGCAGACTAGTGCTTTTCCTCAACAAAACATGACGAATGCTACTCCACCACAATAGGTGACAACTAACATTCCACAACAACAAAGATAGTTAATATACCACTACCGTAGAGCTCGAACATTCTGCCACCTCAACAAGGGGCAACAAATGTTCCACCTCGTCAAGTAGTGACAAGTATACCTCAACAGTTACAAACCAACACGCCTTCACAATCGCAAACGTCGTCTAATCAATAGCGTATGTCCATAAGTCAACGACAAATGCCGAACATCCAACACACGTCTAGTTCATAACAAGTGTTTGCACAACAAAGAGGTACCATTATCCCACAAGTACCAATTAGGCAACAATTGTCTTTTGTTCCAAACGTGCCAAAAATTCAACAATAGGGCCTTGGTCCACAACAAGTTCACCTTATTCAGCCAAGTTTGACTAGTCAACAGCAAGTCCCTACTCAAACTCAACAGGGACAGTACTTTACCCAAAGCCATATCCTTCCATCTCAACGATAATTCCCTCAAAGTCAGGCCTATTTACCAAATCCAAACCAGAATATTGCACCACAATGCGTGCAATTTTCACAAACTCATCCCAATCCGCGGATGCATATTCCTAGTCAGTTCCCTAACCAAACCAACATTCCACAACAAACCATTCCTCCATTATATCCTGGTCAAGGTAATCCACATTTGACCAGCCAACCTCCACCCCCAACCAATGTTCCATCCAGTTTCTTAGCACAAGAACTACAACAAATGAAGGATGAAATTGTTGCCATTCCAGCAAGGAAACAAACAAAGAAGTTCAAGTTAGATGACGTGTGTTCCTACCCATTCAACATCGAGTATCTGCAAATACCATTTCCTCTAGGGTATGAGCCACCAAAATTTGATAAGTACAAGGGTAAAAGAGACCCTAAGGCCCATTTGACAGAATTCTTTGTTGCTTGCCAATCAGTGGCTTACAACGATATTTATTTACTCTTGTTTTCTCGGAGTCTAGCAAGCCAGGCTTTGGAGTGATTCCTAAAATTGCCAAAAAAATTTGTATCTGATTTTGACGACCTCTCAGAGAAATTTGTGCAACACTTCTACAATCTCGAACATTAGATTTTGTTGGTGGCTTTGACTCAAGCCAAACATAAAGTTGGTAAAAGCTTCGCAAGCTATCTACAAAGATGGAGAGCACTTGTTAGCCGCTTTACCTATAGCTTACCGGATAAACAATTGGCCGTTGTGTTCACTAAAAATTTGCACAGTGAGATATCCTATCACCTGGAGCTTCAGTGTGCACATATTCAAAAAGATTATCGACTAAGGTTTGCTAATTGAAAAGGCCCTTATTAACAAAAGAATTATCAAATTAACCTCATCGAATAAAACTAAGAACCAAAGTCAAATTCAAGCGCAAACATCGACACCAGCCCAAGCTAGTAATTATGAAAAATCCAAGCAATTCAACTGCAACAAGAATGTTGTTGGAAATGAAGTAACTGAGTCGCATCATGTCCAAATGGTCCAAACACCATCTGCTCAACCCACGCCGCACACACAACTTACTCCTCATCAGCAAGCACAGCCTTTGCAGCAATCTAGACCAACTCAACAAATGCAACAACCATTACCTATGCAAACCCCTCCTTCAAGGAGAAATATGCCTACTCATCGAGTCTTCAGTGACCTTGGAGAACCCATTGAAGCCGTGTTTTGCAAGCTAGCCGCCGCTAACATGATTAGTTGGCCAATTCCAAAGCATTATCCAGAGAGCATTACTTATCCAGACTGGTATAGAGAAAATGAATTATGTGAATACCATCGTGTCCACAGACATAATTTACGTCATTGTGTGCAAATCAAACACATCATTGAAAATATGTTGGAAAATGGGAAAATTACATTAGATAATAGAGCCTCTACAACCGATCAAAACTTGGGCATCTATCAAAGCCCTTTTCCACAACATAACAATAACAATCAACAGCCACAACAATAGTATCAACAATCGCGACAACAATTTCAGCAGCAACAACAACAATGTCAACCAAATGGACGGAACCAAGGCTAAAACGATTCCAACAACCAACAGACATACCATGCGATTGCACATGACTACAACAAAGTTGTAGGTCATATTGCAGGAGGTCGTGTTTCCACCATCACCATTAATACAAGACCAAGTGCTAACAAAATAGAACCGTTGCTAAACAATTCCAATCAACTCATCTATGCCACCGATCCTTGATCTAGGACCGCAAACAAGTGCATCGGCAACCAGGGATTACTGTTGTTGGACCTTATACCGATAACTCATCATTGCCCGATGACCACATACAAGTGCATCGGCAAGCGAGACTTATCCTATCTAACCCCACTCCATTTCTTAGCAACAACGGTCGTGTACCTAATCCCGATTGTGCAATCACAACTCGACAATCAAAGATTATCATTCTCGGCCCACAACCACCTACCCCCGAACCCATCCAACCTACCATTCTAGCTAGGAACAAGACGAATACTGTTATAAAGGAAAAGACCTTTGACATTGTGGAACAACTTCAAAAGACACCCACACAGATTTCCATTCTAGATTTGTTGCGTACGTCTACCATCCACAACATCTTGACAGAATTCCTCGACCAATCCCAAGTTCCAAACGACATAAACCTAGATAAATTCCAAGCTTTGGTTGGACTATGGACATCTAGCCCCAGGCCAACAGTTGACCTTCGACCAAAGTGATATGTCGTCCATTGGTCCTCTCCATAACAATATGTTGTATATTGAAATTGTCACCGCGCGACACAAAGTGAAACATGTCCTCATAGACAATGGATAGGCCCTGAATATTGTCTCTAAAGCTCATCAAACATCTCGGATATACAATAGCCGCTCTCCATGTAGAAACGATCACTATCAAGGCCTATGACAATGAAGAGTGAGAATCACAAGGCACCATATTGCCAATTATTGTTGGACCCTTGACCCACGATACACCTTGCCATGTGTTAGACCTTGACCTATCATATAATTTACTTCTGGGAAGACCTTGGATACATGAAATCCGTGCAATGCCTTCAACCTTGCACTAGTGTCTCAAGTTCTCTCATTCAAGTATGGAGGTCACAATCAACAGAGATTTGCAACCCTATAAACATTGTAAACATTGGGAGGCCGAGTACAAAAGTTATACCTGTCGTTTTGGCTTGGATCCGATTCCAAAAAAGGACAAAGGAAAAGAAATCCTTGTTGATGTACTAGAGGCCAATTGCATAGACCCAGATACCCTTGATTCATCTTCCCATATGCCACCACCTGAAATGTCTAATCATTTTACCATCTCGGCCAATGGTCCAGGAGAGTATTTGACTCATGACACATTTCACATTGCCAAGCTTCCACAGAACCCCAAGTCCTATGGAAGACCTAAAGCCAAGCCACCTTGTATGGAGTGGCAACAAAAGGGAAAAGGCAAATTGCAGAGTCGAGCTCCAATCATTTTCACACCGGCCACTGGCCAAGAACAAGACCCACTTGCAAATGATGAATCCTGGTTATATAATGACAAAATTGCCGACTATTACAAAAATGCCAAGTACCCCATTCCTAACAGTGCATGGAGAATCACGCCTATCAAGGAGACCTCAAGCCAAATCAACAAGAAACTCTTGAGCCAATATCCATCACTCAATACAAAGGAACTTATAGTCTCGAATTTAAACCACCTTAGGGTGACCCCACTTATGTTATTCGTGCTCCAATGCCAACGACTAGTGATGACGATGCCAACAGCAAAGCGGTGTCCGATCATAGAATTTACGAAGACCTGGCCAATACCAATTTGTTTAACACTTATGCCATTTGCACCCTTCGCCTAGTTATTCGCAATAATCCACTTACTCTGTATCACCCTCGACTTATAGCCTGGGACCAACAAGAATCCACAGTGCCTGTAGACGAGTTTGAGAATGATGAGGCCTTTTGCGATTTTCTAGGCCTAAGAGACAATGTTCCATTAGGAGACCACAAACAAGGGTTCTCAATCAAACTGGATCCTGCAGCGTATTTTGGGAACGGGTGAACACCCTTAGCCACAAACAATTAAATAAAACATTGAGGTCCCAAAGTGAAAACCTCTTTGAGGCGTTTTCGGACCAAGGTAAAAGTAAAGAGAGGCCAGTCTTTTGGTGAAAACATGTTTCAGACACCATTACACAGGGGTGTTCAACCTTTCTCAAACATAGCTCAGGTGACCACCAATGACGAATTTGTTTATGGGTCCGAGTTCAATTTTGAAGAACAACATGCCTTTGATCGAACCATCCAAGAGTTTCCAATAGTGTTTGTAACATCGCCATCCCTACCATTGGGAGATTCAAATTCATCTTCTTTAGGCGAACTTGAAGAACTAGTCAAAACAGAGGACTTTACAGTTGTAGGCCAATTAAAATCATTACCAACCATGTTGGAGGATGGTTCAATTCTTCTTGTGGAAGACACTCCAAAGGTCAACATCGAAACTCCAGATGACCCAAAATGGATAAAATTAGGCACGTCTCTCACTGAGGAGGAACGTGACATCTTTACAACCCTGTTGAGGAAATTTGTTGATATATTTGCTTGGGCCTACTCAGACATACCAAGTTTGGACCCCACATTGGTTGTACACCACCTTGTTGTACATCCTGATGCCAAGCCTGTAATACAAAAATTGTGCAAAATGCATCCTTGTATTGTTGTATTAATAAAGAAAGAGTTGGAAAAACCCTTAGAAGCGAGATGTATTCGACCAATCAAATACTCAAAGTGGATCTCGAATGTTGTGCTAGTTAGTAAGAAGCCAGAAGGAATCAGAATTTGCACTAATTTCAGAGATATAAACAAAGTCTGACCTAAAGACGATTTTCCTCTACCGAACATTGACATGATTGTTGACTCCACGGCCATATAGGAAATACTTTCACTAATTGATGGATTTTGCGGATACAATCAGATCAGAATTGTACCAAAGGACCAACATAAGATGGCATTCACCACCCCGTTGGGAGCATTTTGTTATCAGGTTATGACATTTGGTCTCAAGAATGTTGGGGCCACATACCAAAGAACCATGACCGTCATCTTCACGATATGATGCATGACACTATTGAAGACTACGTCAATGACATATTGGGTAAATCAAAGCCCCGTGCCAACTGCAAAAAATATTTGAGAGGCTTCATGAATACAAGGTCAGACTCAATCCTAAGAAGTGCGTTTTTAGTGTCACTTTCGGTAAATTGCTAGGCTTCATCATCTCTCGCCGAGGCATTGAAGTCAATCTTGCCAAAGTACATGCTATTACTGAAATGTCACCACCTTCCAATTTGAAGTAGCTTCGCAGTTTGCAAAGCAACATCCAATCTATCGGATGCTTCATATCACAGTTGGCTGACAAATGCCATCCATTTACACACTTGTTGAAGAAAGGTGTTACATTTCATTGGGACGAAGAATGCCAGAAAGCTTTTCAACACTTGAAGGACTATTTTGCCAATCCACCTATTTTGTTACCACCTATGCTAGGAAAGTCATTCCTACAATACATGTCAGCCACAAACAAGGCCCTGGGGGCACTTCTAGCTCAGCATAACAATAATGGAAAAGAACATGTCGTGTACTATTTAAGCTATACGCTGGTAGCGTATGAGGACAACTATACACCTATTGAAAAAGCTTGTTTAGCTATGGTCTTTGAAGCCCAAAAACCGACACTACATGCTTAACAACAAGACCATGGTTATTTCCAAAGTAGATCCACTCAAGTATCTACTATCCAAGACAGATTTACAAGGTAGCATGGCCAAATAGATCATGCTTCTAAGCGAGTTCGAGATCAAATATGTCAATCAGAAGGCCATCAAGGGACAGTTCTTGCAGATCAACTTGCTTAAGCACACCTGGTAGATACCGAACCACTGACTTTTCAATTCCTAGACGAGTCCATCATGACCATCATTGAAACACCTCGAGGAGCAGCATCGGAAGCTGTATTTTGATGGATCATTCACTTCATATGGATCGGAGGCAGGCCTATTGTTTGTTACACCATAGGGGGACATTATCCCTAAATCATTTTGTATCAGCTTTCCTTGTACTAACAACATGGCTAAATACGAAGCACTCATTGCAGGGCTTCATTAGGCAATACAATGGAATATTCAATAGCTCAAGGTTTATGGTGATTCTCAGTTAATCATCAATCAAGTTACAAACCACTTTCAGACCAAAGATGATAAGTTGGTGCCATACAAGGCCATGGTTGACACTCTCAAACAACATATTGCCAATGTACAGTTTGAACACATACCACAAGGCAATAACAGAACAGCAGATGCCTTGGCCACCATTGGCTCTTTGATTCGTCACTCCGACAAGGCAAAAGAATATCAATTCCTTATTGAAAATATTCTAGCACCTGCTCATGAACCTTCAACCGTCGCAATGATCTGTGATATTGTTGGTCCCAGCTCTACATGGTATTCATACCTCTTTACCTACCTCCATGACCATATCATGCCACCAGACCTATCACACAAATAGCAAAAGGCCTTTACCCACCAAGCCGCACGCTATACCTTACTTGGCCCAACCCTTTATCGCCGCAACTTTGACGGAACTCTGCTTCATTGTTTAAATTCGGTAGAGTCAACATTAGCATTACATGAAGTTCATGAAGGAGTATGTGGAGCCCACACAAGCGAAAAAGCTCTTGTATACCGGGTATTATTGGCCAAGTATGGATGCAGATGCAACTGCGTACGTCAAAAGATGCGACAAATGTCAAAGGCATGCTAATCTGATTCATGCCCCAGCCAAGACTCTTAAACCAATGCTTACACCATGGTCATTTGCTACATGGGGCCTCAATCTCATTGGAAAGATAAACCCCACCTCATCTGATGGCCATAAACACATTCTTACCACTATCGAATATTTCACCAAGTGGGTTGAAGCTATACTCACGTGATTGGGAAACAAATTTCCAAATTCATCTTCAACCACCTCATTTGTCGCTATAGTATCCCCTTCGACATTATATCTGATAATGGCGGATCATTTAAGAACAAAGATGTCAAAACGCTATGTGCCGAGTACAACATTTTTCTACCGCATATTACCCACAAAATAACGGCCAAGCCGAAGCATCCAATAAAACCATTGTCAACATCCTTATAAAGATTGTCAATGATGTTGGCCGCAATTGGCACCTCCAAATCTTCCGTGCCCTCTGGGCATACCACACTAATTACCGTACCCCAACAGGAGCCACTCCATATTCCTTAGTTTATGGCACTAAAGCCATTCTTCCCATTGAGGTCAAGTTACCATCTTTGTGCATCTCACTGAAACATGTCTTGAATGATGAAGACTACAGAGTTGCTCGCCTGCAAGATCTAGAATTACTTGATGAGAAACGCACAGCCGCTATGAACAACCTTCAAGCATATCAAAATAGACTCCATGGCCACTATAATCGGTGGGTCAAACATAGAGAGTTCAAGCTTGGTGATCTTGTTCTCAAAGAAAATCAAAAGATCATCACGACCAAAAAGAAGGGCAAGTTCAAACCCAATTGGATGGGCCCCTATATCATTGTTGCAAATTATGGCTCTGGAGCATACAGGGTCGCTACTCCAGACAAAGATGAACTTGATGAGCCGATGAACATCATACACCTCAAGCGTTACTTCGCTTGAAAGACTTGAAATATTGTCTATGAGGCCCGTTTACGTTGTACCATATTAAGACCTTTATACCATACCATATACCATTCTATTGTACATTCCTATCAACCATAGTTGTTTTTACCCTCCCTACCCAACTCTTTGACCTTGGTTATGTTCCATTGGTTCTTCGGGCACTTTAAGCAAAAGGATTCAGATCAAGTTCAGCAATTGATTCAGTATTCTAGACAGAGGCCATTTTTTGGAGTGGTATGACAGTGGTTTGGCAGTTGCATCCTTCGTTCCTTGTTTCGTTCTATTCAATTGCTACTGATATAACTGCCTTTCGGCAAATCAGAGTCTTGTCATTTCCAACCGCCTATGGGCAAATTCGAAAAAACACTATTATCATGCCTTGAAGTAACTCCTTGCCAATCCTATGTCATTCAATGCCATTTGCCAACTTTGCCTATTTTTGTTTTGAAAACTTCTTGTTACCTACTCGAGCTCCTTCGTTGTAAGGCGAAACTACAGTGACTTGAGGTCCCATCTTGGGACTATGTAGGCAACACTTGATTCACATTGAGGTTAGCTCAGTCACCCCTTTGCCACGCTCTCGCTGTTTTGCAAGCAAATTTAAGTTTAAACGCTCTCGTTGTTTTGCGATTGGACCGTTTTGTATCTCATCATTCTCAATCAAGTTGAGATACTCTAAAAATTCCAAAAACATTTGAAAAAGACATAGAAAATCAAAAAACATTTGCAAACGATCTACAAAATCCTAAACAATGACCACTTCTTTGCCTTAAGGATTCTGGGAACCCTAGCTAAGTCACAAACAACCACTTGTCATTTAGTTTTCCCATCCTTACTGGCCCCACTTCCCACGTCTCGCCATTTTGTGAGCCCATTCCCATCATTCCTCCACAATACAATCATGTTTTCTTTCTCATCATTTTCTTCTATCCCATGTTCTGGGAGAACTAAACTTGGCTTGAAGTTTTTGTTGAACACTGTGTCCATAGAACTATGTAGATAATGCCCACTTGCTTAATGCATCTAGAGTCAGCTTAGCCAGCCCCTTCCTTTTTTTCTATTCCCCCCATTTCATTTGTTTGTTTTGTTGTCTTTTATAACTTAGGGACAATGTTCGTCGTCTTGTTTGTTCTTTGATTGTGCTAACATTGTGATTAACAATTGTTTGTGTTTATTTCATTTTGTTTTTCTTAGTGTTTTGTCTTCCTATTTGTTTGTTTGCTTTCATTGTTGTGCCTTGACTTAGTATACATGCGTTCAATGGGTGATTTGTTGTGCATTATACTTAAGTCCATCCATATTCATACGTCAACATTGTCATCATCATTTTTATCATTGGTGCATTGTTTTCGATTGCATATTGGATCACGTGTCAATCCTTATGCATGTTTCGGCTAAATTCTCATGGTGTTTTATATCATGATGCCTACTATTACGTGTTACAGCAAAAATCAGCTCAGGAAATCTTACACGCAATGAGGTCGCGATACTTCTCCTTGGCACCTAACAAATTCCTAATCTACCCAAATCGTTTTCCACCTACAGAGTAACTAAATCACAAACGAATTTTAATCCTTGCTAGTTAGGACGTCATCTCCATACTAGCAGGTTGCCCAAATTCATCTTTCTCCTCTATATCGGCTTACACTTACTCTGTGAATACGGATTCGGTACGCAAGCCCCATTCGTCAATTTGTCATCATGCTCCCATCATTCTGCGAATGATTATAACCACATTTGAGCAAATCATTGTGCAACATCCCACCTGCTAGCCAATGATTATAACTGCCTATGGACAAATCATTATGTTTGGATCCATCTGGAGGTTAATAATTATAACCGTGTAATGTCCCCATTTTTTATTGAGATCCTTGTAGTAGGACCCTTAGCCCATTCTTATTTCTAATGGCTAAGGGTAGAAGAAGGTTTTGGGACATGGTGGACCACTTGTGAAGAGTTACTAATAAAAAAGGTACTTTATATTTCTAATTTTCAGTTATATTTTGATAAAAAGTACTTTATGTATATTTCACTTCAGTGGGAGAGTTTTGCGTCTTGGCTTATAAGACTTAAGTTGATTTTTAAGTTAACCTTCTCTTCTATTTTGGGGCGCTTCACTTGGAGGAGGGTATTTAATGAGTATTCATTTGAAAATTATGTGCATATGATAATTGGCTTTGGTGATCAAGTATGTCAAACTTGGTTATTGAAGGTAGACGTTTGAAGAATGTTATCATTCAAGTTCTAATGAATGTTCTACAAATGGTGGCTATCAACACCACCTATTGATTCAGAAATTGTGTTCAATTCATTTGAAAATTATTTTTAAAATGCATCTAATATTTCAGCTTGTGGCGATTGGATTGGAAGACTTGGGCGAACTTGTTGGAAGGTTTGCAAGTGTGGCGAATTGCTTGAAAAGAAAGGTTGTTGACTTCCACTTGGGCGACTTGCTTGGTGGTGTGAGAAATCATCTTCAGAAGGCTTATTTATGGTGGAAACCCTCTCATAGAGTTTTGGTAATTTTCTGAATAATTTCCTTGGTGAAGCAATTTGTTTTGAAGTATGTTCTCATGTTATTTGGGCTATTTAATGCCTAAAAAATATTCAGTAATTGTTTGCATAATTTTGAGGGAAAAACTAGGGTTTTCAAATTTTCGAAACATCATTTGGGGGACTTTCAGTGTCTAAAAAATTTTGCTTATTGTTTTAATTTAAGGATTATATTTTTATTTTCAGTTCAAGCTATTATTTGCTCAAAAATTCCAATTATTTTGCAAATTATTGAATTTATAAGTTTCAACTGTATTTTCGCCATATAAATTCAGAATTTTAGTATTTGTCAAATCTGATTGGATAAATAAATCAATTGTATTGTTCCCTACATTCCTACAAAGTTTCATAATTTTCGTAGGTGTTTTAGGGGCTGAAAAAGCCATAAACCCTCATCGTTTAGGGTTTGGGCGATTTGCTTTTGAGGGTGAAAATCTATAAACAAGGTTCTGACATTGTGTGTGAAGGTTGAAATCTGATTTTTTGGATAGAACAGCGAAAAGAGGTATTTATTATTGTATTGAAAAATTGGATGGTTGCAAATTTATTTTTAGAATTGCTTGGAGTTTGTGGAAAATATCTATTTTGTCCTTTGTTCCAATCTGGGGACATTACAGTGGTATCAGAGCCATATCTTGGCCATATGTGGGGTTCAAGGTTTTCAGCTAACAGTAACATGAATCAAAGAAGGGTTGTTCAATCTTTCACATGGAAGAAATTACCTTTGGTTTGATGGAATATGAAAGATGACTATGATGCGTATTTGACACTTGCACCACAGTACACAAAGGGAAGGAGTTTTGAGGATTGGTTGAAATCAAGGTATGGTAAAGGGCACATAGCTACACATGATGATTTTGGGGAGATAATTCTTCCAACTTTTAATAATGATCCGTGTGTTCCGATAAGGGAATGGGTGGACAAGGTGAGCAAGCACCTGGATGTGAGATCAAGGGATAAGAATGAGGCCCTCACTTTTGTCATTCAACACTTGGATGGAACCGCTTGGGAATGGTGGCATCAGAAAAGAGTATCGCAAGAGCATGTTGATATGGGAACTCTTGACGACTTCTTCAAAAACATCATTGAAGAGTTTGATAAAGGTAAGGATCTTTTATTAGTAGAAGATGTCTATCTATTTTTCAATAATTGTATACATGACAATGAAGTCACAAAGGGTCAAAGCAAGGAGCATGTAAAAGAAGAAAAACCAGAAGTTTGTAGGCAACCATCATGTGAATGCGTTAGACCTCAAAAATCTGAATTTTTGGAGCAGCAAAGAAGGCTGCAAGTTGATGATAAAAAAGAGGAAAAAATCCATGAGCATGAGGAAGTGCAAGGTAAAAATATTTCATTGCTAGAAGATAATTCTTTGTCTTCTAATGATTGTATACATAACAGTGAAAAAACAAGAAACGAAGAAATTTCAGGTCTACAAGTTGGAGAAGAAAAATTGGTGATTGAAGCACCAATTCTACATAGAGGTGATCATTTTCAGCTTGTTGTCATTCCCAAAACAAAAGCTCCTAGGTAGCATAAAGAGGGTGTCAAACATTTAACAGAGCTTCCCAACCCCACCAATTAAAGTAGAGTGAATAAGGACATTTCAAGGTATGAGAAGGTTGAGTATTGTTGCATATTTTGTCATTTCAAATTTGTTCCCATCATGAAAGGTATGCAAGAAATAGTAATAAAATGAAGGGTTTGGTTTACAAAGGGAAACAAGAAGATTTTGTGGTTCAAGATGACTTCTATGGGCACCCTAAGGTGTGGGATCCAGGTAACATTTTACCCAAGTTAATAATTCTGATTTTGAAATTTATTGGCTAATTTCATGAAAGCAAGTGAAAATTCAGAATTATATATGATGAGCAAGAATAGTGGCAAGCATGTTTGGCTTTTGGAAATCCAAGGGTAAAAAGAAAAAGTACCTCCCACGGTACTAACGCGGATTTTCTAATTGAAAAACTTGTTATGGCAGCTACTAAGGGTAAGCAAGTTTATTGTTTTCATGGCAAAGATTTTTTGTATCATCACCACACTTTGTTTTTGCATTATGTTGATTATCATGAGTATGTTAACTTGGAAACTAAGATGAAAGGCACTAAATCGAGAGTGGGCAGCAAGAGGAAGATTCAGAATTTTGGTAAAACACTTCATGCCATCCGTGTTGATTTCAGATTTGATGTTATTTCTTGGGCCACTTCTTTCATGATAAAAGGGTGTTTTATGAGTATGGGATGGACTAAAATGGAAAACAAGGATATGGCTGTTTTGGGACACTATGGGCAGCCATTTACTTGCAAAGAAGGAGAGGTAATACTGCAAGGGATACATATGAATGATTCCGATTTTTACTTTTCACCTAATGATGGGATGAGTGACTTTTCTTGTTCACAAGGGCAGCCCCGAAATTGTTGTGAACAGCACTCCATTCCTAAATACAAGGGTAATATGAGGACTGATTTTTACTTGAAAAATTATGAATTGAAGGAAAAGTTACAACAATTTGATAAAAATGAAAGTTTCGATTTTTATGGCACAAAAAATTTGATGTTCCTATGGGAAGTACAGCCACATAGTCAAAGTAAGAGTTCTGATTTTTCTAAGAAAATTTCTGAATTTTATGAGATAGTACAGCCATATAACAAAGGTGAAGATGCTGAAATTTGTTGCACAGAAAGTTCCAAATTTACATGGAAGGTACAGCTGTGTATTAGAGGTATGAATTCTGGTTTTTTTTGCAAATTCCAGCCCATATTACATTATGAAAATATTTATCATGAGGTGCACTCTTGGCATGACAAGGAAGGGAAGATACAGTTTCGTCTTGTAGCTTGATTGAGGTTTTTGTTTGGCCTAATTGATGTTCTTCCTATGCATCAAAAAATTAATGAAAGGGGACTAAAGGATTTGAGCATGTTACATGATTTGGGCTGCACTAATGGGATGTTGTCTCTATGTTTTATGAATGATCAAGGTATGGTTCTTAATGAAATTGTCACTCTTTCTTTCAAAATGATGAGATCTTATGTGGACACATGGGCTTATGTGAAGGGTGACATCAAAGGAGATAGTTGGGGCACTTGAAAGGCTGGAAGGACTAATTACAATCCTCTAATTATTAAGTTCAGATTTCAATATGAAGAAAAGTGTGCATTTATCAATTTCAAACTTGGTCAAAATGAAAAATCCAAGATATACATGCATGAATAGCTATATTTGATGAGTGTTTGGGGCCTATTGAGAAGTTTTTGGAGTGTTTCATGCATGCATGGGATGATTGACAAGGAGCATTTGGAAGGTACATGGGTTGCACAAAGATGCCCATATATGGTGAGTGGTATCTTTGTGAAGCCTATCATCGTAGTATCTTGTTGATTTCTTTTTGCATGATTGGAAGGTTAAAGCATGGCATTTTGGAGGTCTTAGTCCATGGGGCAGCAAGGTAATCTTATTCTCTCATATTTTTTGTTGCAACTTTGGGTCACATAACACCCATTTTGAAGGTATGAGGGAAAAGAATTTGCTTATCTTCCTTTTGGTATTGAAAGGGATGATTGATTGGGAACACATGGAGCCTTTCGAAGGCTATGAGGGCACTTCTAGCATGTGGAGGCGGCCCCCAAAATACAGGTACGGCAGTATGAAGAGGCCAATTGAGGGTTCTTTTTTGTGGAAGGAAATCTGAAGTGGACATTGCATCATAAGGTATGTTGGGACACCTCTCTGGATATTGCAATTGCTTGAGGACAAGCAATTTTGGACGGGAAAGATAGTAATGTCACCATTTTTTATTGAGATCCTTGTGGGACCCTTAGCCCATTCTTGTTTCTGACGGCTAAGGGTAGAAGAAGGTTTTGGGACATGGTGGACCACTTGGGAAGAGTTACTAATAAAAAAGGTACTTTATATTTCTAATTTTGAATTATGTTTAGAGAAAGTACTTTATATATATTTCACTTAAGTGGAGGAGTTTTGGGTCTTGGCTTATAAGACTTAAGTTGATTTTTTAAGTTAACCCTCTCTTCTATTTTGGAGCGCTTCACTTGGAGGAGGGTATTTAAGGAGGAGGATTCATTTGAAGATTATATGCAAATGATAATTGACTTTGGTAATCAAGTATGTCGAACTTGGTTATTGAAAGTAGACGTTTGAAGAATGTTACCCTTCAAGTTCTATTGAATGTTCTACAAAAGGTGTCTATCAACACCACCTATTGATTCGGATATTGTGTTCAATTCTTTTGAAGATTATTTTGAAATTGCATCTAATATTTTAGCTTGTGGCAATTGGATTGGGAGACTTGGGCGAACTTGTTGGAGGGTTTTCAAGTGTGGCGAATTGCATAAAAATGAAGGTTGTTGACTTCCACTTGGGCAACTTGCTTGGTGGTGTGAGAAATCATCTTCGAAAGGCTTATTTATAGTGGAAACCCTCTCATAGGGTTTTGGTAAATTTCTGAATAATTTCCTTGGTGGAGCAATTTGTTTTGAGGTATACTTGCATGTTATTGGGGCTAATTTATGCTTAGAAAATATTTAGTAATTGTTTGCATAATTTTGAGAGAAAAACTAGGGTTTTCAAAACTTTGGAAGATCACTTGGGGGAGTTTCAATGGCTGGAAATTTTTTATTATTGTTTCAATTAGTGTATATTTTTATCTTCAGTTCAAGCTATTATTTGTTCAGAAATTCCAAGTATTTTGCAAGTTATTAAATTTACAAGTTTCAGCTGTATTTTCGCCATATAAATTCAAATTTCAGTTTTTGTCAAATCTGATTGGATAAATAAATCAATTGTATTTTTTCCTACATTCCTACAAAGTTTCATAATTTTCGGAGGTGTTTTGGGGGCTGAAAAAGCCATAAACCGTAGTCGCTTAGAGTTTGGGCTATTTGCTTTTGAGGGTGAAAATCTGCAAACAAGGTTTTGACATTGTGTGTGAAGGTTGAAATTTGATTTTTTTGATAGAACAATGAAAAGAGGTATTTATTATTGTATTGGAAAATTGGATGGTTGCTGATTTATTTTAAGAATTGCTCGGGGTTTGTGGAAAATATCTATTTTGTCCTTTGTTCCAATTTGGGGATATTACAAACCGCCTATGGGCAAATCATTATATTTCTTCTGCCCAACTGGGGCACGTTTTTATTATAATAATGTTCATAACCGTCTTTGAGTAAACCATTATCTGTGTCCACCCATCTAGGACATGTTTTTATCTTTCCAATGATTATAACCGCTTCTGGGCAAATCATTGTTTTCCCTTTTCATGATTATAACCGCCTTTGAGTAAATCATTCTCTTGTTACCCGTATCCTCTTTTTAATGATTATAACTGCCTTTGAACAAATCATTACCTTTTTTGTCCCACATATGTCAATGATTATAACCGCATGTCAGCAAATCATCCCGTTTGTCTGTCCAATCGGGGCAGCTCCATGTGCCACTGATTATAACCATCTATGGGCAAATCAGCGTTTCCACCCCATTTACCTTTTAGTCCCATCATTTCCTCCCTTTCAAGGGACCGATTGCCGACCTCTTTTTTGCCGACCGCTCCCTCGAGGGGGCATCAAGAGCTCATCCAATGTCGTTGAAGTGGTAGGCATATAGGACCTTTTCATTCTTTAAGAAGACATTATTGTGCCTATAGCTTGCAACACCTTCTCAAACAGGGGCAAATTGTAGACACCCAATTCTGGCCACAACTGATTTTCAATCAGACTTCATACTGATTCCTACCAAACATTGCAAATTAAGTTTAGAAATCATTGAACATCCCAAATTTGACCGTGCATCATTCATCAAAGCTCGAAATCGTGTTGAGACATCCCTATTTGAGGTACTATCCCGTATGCAACAATAACCTCTCACGAATTCACCCCCAATCACCTTGGGACACAACTGTCAATTTGGCCTATGGACCTATTAAATTGGGCATTTGCACACTTAAATCAAACCTTGAAAGAGCAAAAAGGCTAATCAAAATCAATTAATTAATTAAAAAAGATTAAATGCTTAGTTGAATTATCCATTTGCAATTAATGAATATCTAAAAATCAAAATTACAAAAATCAAAATATCAAGCCTTTCATCATTACCTTTATGAGTTGTCAAAATATCTCAAATATCCCAATATATCTAATTTTAGAATTATGACTAGTAACTGAAAGTCATAATTGCATGACAACTTTTAACTCAATTGGAGTTAGTTTTAACTCAACCTTAACTCACCTTGGGTGAGAGTTAATTCATGAAGCTATAAATACAAGACCATACCCATTGATATTGAAGCAATTTTGGTGTAATGTTATAATGCACAAATAGATGCAAAGAAGCTTTGCATGTAATGTTACCATGCCAAATTCATGAGCCAAGTAGCCAAACCAAGGTGCCAAGGAAAGATGAATCCAACAAAGCTCCATTGATGAAGATTTCTTGATGCACAAGCCAAGCAAGCCATTTCTAGAGGGCATTTGGAGCTCCAAGGAAGGTAAAAGAAGGTTTTCTTTTATGTTTTAGTTGTGTTTCATATGCATGTTTGTTACCTATGCTCTCTCTAGTGTCTAGGCTAGAGGTGTTAGTGTTTAGTGTGCTTATTTGGATTTGATTTTATCTTACTAACACAATACTAATCTCCCCTCTTGGATTCCTTGTTCACAATTCATAGTTGCATACTCTTCACTTGTACCCTTCGGAACTAATAATGAACTTTTAGCATCAATGGAAGGCCTAAGGCTTAGGAAAGCGCAAGGAGTTTGACTGCTTGGAAGTTGAGGAAGATTCTTTGCTTGTCATAAATGTAAGACTCCCATTGGGAATCTTATTACCTCCTATGTCGTGTTCTCGACTACAAACATCAATTTTCTAGCATTTCCCACTCATATTGCTTTTGAAAGGCAAACAAAGCTGAAAATATTCTCACCAATGCAAGGGCAGACCAAGGAGTTTTTTTTTAAATTGAAAGCCTTTGCCCTTCTGAATGGCAAGGACTTGAAATTATTCTGCAACATAATTCCACACCCCCAACTAACTAAAACTACATCAGCATTTAAATGTCAACATGCATTGCATGAGAGAAATAATTTATCCAAGATTCTTTCACTTTTTCCCCCCTAGAACATACAATCAATGATGCAAATCATAGTTGTGCAATCTCCTACTACCGTCATATTCTCTCTCTTGCCTAGCATAAAAAGTAATAATGCAAAGGTCACCTCATGCAAAGGGCTATATACAGCCACCTTCAACCTCTTCGCCTCATTACTTTTGGTTTGTTATTCCTGACAGGCATTCATCTCCCTCATATTTGAACCCCTCTTCCACTGTTATTTAAATGGTGTCTGATGCAAACTCATCTGTTAGTTCGCGAGCAATTGGAGGCCCTATTTCGTCTGCTTGTCTATGTATCTGGATTCCACTTTGATCTCAATGCTTTGAGTGAAGACTTAGTGTGTCATATACATGGAGAGGCTGGGTGCATTGATATCCCAGATGTCAAATGCATTGTTGACACCATTAGGGAAGAATTTCTTGGGAAGTTGGATGCCGTGACTACCACCTTCATGTTTCAGTTCGTTGTCAAATCTTTATTTCCTCCCTCAGCTCTTCTACAAGTGGATGAACTTAAGGAGATTTGGTCAATATTCAGGCAGGCCATTGCAGCCAAGTCTGTTCAGAACCAAGGCAAGCCCACATTTTCTTGGGAAGACCTTGCGAAGATACCGGCAGACTGGGGCCTGCCACAACACAAGGCCTTTGTTCATTGAGTGGTTGGAAAAAAAAATTGACTGGTTAACAGTGTCACTGCTCTGCAACATCAAGTACGTGTTTGCGAAAATAGCCACAGCAAGTTCAAAGACTCACATTTGTCTGCTCAGAAGGGAGGACATCCAAAGCGAAAATATAGAGAGCAATCTCAGCATCTAGATTCCACTCGGGTCCACCAAGTCAGAGCTACCCCGCCTGCTGCTCCTCTCTCAAAGGAAAACAAGCTTGCACGACTGGTGGTTGGCCAGCTGTGGAGTGGAAAGCTCCTAGAAACATCAAAATTCCACCTTTGTAAATTATTAATGAGCTGAATCACTCCATGTCTGTACTGATGGACATGAATATGAATGCTACCTTAGCCTTTGATGTGATTTTCATCCAAAGAGCAAAGAGGAATTGGCCCAAGTTTCACAAATGGCGAGATTGTTTCATGAAGAAAATCTCAGGCCCCAAGTTCATCGGTGGATTATTCAACCCTGCAACACAGACAGAACAAATCTGCAGCCTCGGATGCCAAATCCCAGCATGGCTGCTTATCAGGTGTTTCAGCTGGAGGTTCTGCTTTGTGAATTTCGGTGCTCTTCAACTTCAGTTCCAAGTTTCATATGGTAACTCCCTGATGGTAGAAGTGGTCTTTTCGATTTTGTTGGTAGCTGGTACTCCCTTAACAAAATTCTAATTTGGTTTTTCCTCTTTTTTTTTTTCTTGTACTTCACTCCTCCTGGTTCTTCTTCCTCTCTAGGATTTCATAGTGCTCTACTTCTTCTTAGCTCTTCATAGCGTTTTTTGCTTCTAGCTCATTAATATTTGTATGTGTAGTTTTTTTACGCCATTTAACTACAAGGGTGAGGGCCCCAATAGAATCCCTCATTTTAATTATCAAAAAAAAAAATGCAAAATACTGTTACAAAGTATAAGAAGCCAATTTAGAGAACACATAACAAGGAAAATTGTTGAAAATACTTCAAATTCATAGCAAGGAAAAACAATTTGAAAAAAATATTCTGCCGGTTGGCAACTTTTTCTCGAATTTTTCTGGGTAAAACTCAGCAAGTTATTACTCCCCGGCCCAGATTGGCTCGTGAGTACTCTCGAGTCTCAACCTTGGTGATATCTCTGAGGTTTTAAAACTATGTTCTAAACTATCATATTAGAGAAGACAAAGATCTGTTGTATTTGATAAGTGCAAGTATAGAAAAGGCAGTTTATATGTCACCGTTACTCGTATCCCATGGTTGTTATACATGTTCCCATGTATGAGTGCTCCTGTCGACAAAATGATGGTCTTTTGTCCAACTAATCCGATTCTTTGAAGCAACCAAAAGAAAATAGAAGCTGCCACAATGTTTATATTAATATTATAATCTAAATAATTGGTATGGTCAATGGATAGAAAGGACTCTCAAGTTTAAAGAAAACTGAATGCTAATAATAATCTCATAAAGCAAAAAATCTTCACTCCAGAAAACAGGCACTCGGACAACACCTAACACTAAATCGTCATGAATTACCATAAATGTTCAAACTTCATTCTCACACCAGACACACGTGTTGCAAAACGCAGAGCATAAAGGATATCAACTCAACTGACAATTTCCCCGCAGTTTGGAAGCCCCCCTAACAATCATATAAAGGTAAGAAATCACCTCATTTGAAATGAAAAATTGCACAAATCATAGCATGTCTCTAAAATGCATATAACTCCGAAGTTTTCTGCTCTACTTTTTAATATAGCAACATGGATAATAGTATTCCAAACGCTTTTTGCCTCCCAAAAGACATCTTCACACAACAACAGTAACTCACATTCCTTACCACTCAATAGCTGGCAGTAGTTTACCCATAGTTCCTCCCCTTCCACATTTGGGATGCTTCTACTTTAGTACCTTCGAGCTCTCTTATCAATGATAAGAATAAGTAAATTCCAAAAAATGAACCATCATGAACCAAACATGATGAGGCTCAGATACAGGTAGGGGCTAGTTCCTCACCTCCAATTGCATTTTCCATTACACATGCAATCCCTTTATGCCTCTCTCACATACTCAATAGTAGCCGTGAACTAATAGTGCATTATCCATGCATAAAATGTATGCATAAGGCCCAAATGTAAAACACAATAACATCCATGCCAATCCCCTGAATTAAGTCAGAAGATTTCTGGCATAGGGAATATATGACTCAATGACATGCAGAACCTTACACTAGAAGGTACAATTCACCCCACCAACATAAGCCATTAACCCTCCTACTAAATATGCAACACTTCATTTTAAATACTCTGACCCATTTTGCAATGCAATCCTTCAGAGCCACCCTACACTAAGCCCTCTATGGCTTATGCTGATGGAAGTTTGCATTAAAATCAGATTCAAACCAGACAAAGAAGCAATGTAGGAAGGGATAAATATGCCAATATAAGCATCAACTCCGGTATCACTTCTTATCAAAATGAGGTGAGGTTGGAAGCAGAATAACTTATAAAAATATCAGCAGCTTTATGAAGGTTACTTCAGGAAAACACTTTTGCATGAGAACCATGTTACAGCCCCAACTTCTACATAATGTAAGTCCTCCACACCCCTCGTTGAAACCCACCTATACTACCCAACTAAGCTTACAACTCAAAGTTTGAATAAGGAAAAGAGGGAATCTTATTACACTAAAGGATAAATTCAGAGGGATCTAATAAAGACAATAGCAGATCATAACAAAGGCAAAGAAAGAAGGCATCCAATATGGTCTAGCAATAGAAGCGTAATATATATGTCCCTTCCTTGTTTCCTTAAATTTAAAAGTTGTGTTTCCAAATCTTAAGCTGTTTCAGAAACCATTCTTATTGCCATGTTTTAAGTTATTATTCTATTCCATTTGATATTAAAAAAAAAACTTCGCAACATAAGAGAGACATCCTCACATTCTAGCATCCTATTGCACCAGTTCACGATTATTCTCCTTAAGCTAAAACACCAAGTTCAGTGGTTCTTCTTCAATATGAGCATTGATATGATATGTCATTCTATTCCATTTGATATTAAAAAAAAATCTTCGCAACATAAGAGAGACATCCTCACATTCTAGCATCCTATTGCACCAGTTCACGATTATTCTCCTTAAGCTAAAACACCAAGTTCAGTGGTTCTTCTTCAATATGAGCATTGATATGATATGTCATCTAGCAAGCTCAAAGCAATTGTTGGAGACATGTGTCATTATAAATTAGTCTTTAAAACTGTGCATAAAGATCACAAATGACACATTTTGAATGGTAACACCAGTCACTTTAGTTCGCAAGCAACAAATGAGGCATTTCATATACAATTGTCAAGCATTCACAATATAATGAATACGGCAACACTGAGCATGTATCATGGAAGACCGCTAATTATCGGGATCAAGCTGATGGAGGAGGAATGGTTATGAAGATTGTCATTGCATTATTCATGAATTGACATTGAACTATGTTAAGAGAAAAAAAGTTTGCCACAATTTCTATCCCTAAATTTGGGGTTAAGTACAAAAAAATTCAGTCATGAATTTAGATTAGCCGATGAAATATAATGTTTATTTTATGGAGATTGGGGATTAAATTATTAACTAAACCCTTAACTCTTTGTTAAATTTGTATTGTTAATTCATGTTAGATAGCATGTCACACATGTATCAACACATCTCGTCTTATGAATGAGGCAAAACATTGTCTATTTCAAGTAAGGAATAATGAATAAGGTGATGTACATGAATTCAATACATCAGAATCGATTGAACCGAATGCTCTACACCCCATCTATTAAATTGGGCTGTTCATAGTAAGACATGTGAGACTAAAAATACTAATCCACACTTTCATCTCTAACCATGTTAGATTTGGTCCTATGCGCCTCTTGAAAATAGTCTTAGGGTAGGGCATGTTGTTGGACTTTAAATTGATACATATGCTCGCTTTTTTGTGATACTGTAAATTAATATATCCTATTATATATAGACTATACACTGAACATAAACTTTACTGAACAAAACTTTGATGCAAATAATTTCTAGCAAACATGGTGACTTGCAAGTACCATTCAAATTATAGGAGTGTGTGTTTCACAGAAATCAAATAGGGTACAATTCTGTGTTATATATTTTTATTTCTGAGATGCCAAAGGGAACTCGTTGCAAGAAATAAATCATTGGTATTAAGTAATGCACTGTTAAAAATCTGCTAGATTCAAATCTTACCTTTCAGGAGTTCTCAAACACAGAATTGACAGATCTGCACAAATACGCAAGGATATAATCAAGATAAAACTTCACAAGGATCATCACAGAAATTGAACTAAAAAAATCTTCCCATTTGACTAATTTCTACTTTAACTAACTTACAACTTATATTTTCAAATATAAAAAGGAGCATAGCAGAGATGGAAAGTAAGTTAACCAGCAGACCAGGATTAGGTTTCTCTATGATGTGAAGGGAGAGGCACCCTGGAGGAGTAAACTCAGGCTGTCCTACATCAGTATCTAGATAACCAACTTTCTTATACCTGCATAGAAATAGTCATTTATATTAATCAGTAAAATCCAAAAATATCATCTGCATTGCTATCAGTGGGTATGTTAAAACTCGATCCCATCACATGCACACTATATAATCAGTCAGTAGACTATTGCTATGCCCTAGTCTAACACACAAAGCTACGAGAACCCACCCCAGACCAAATACACTTATATGAAACAGTCTAAGCATACCTTCTTAGCAAGTTATTGACAAGAAAACGTGCAAAAGTGGTCTTTCCAACATTTTGTGCTCCACACACCACTGCAATTGGAGGAGCAGCAGAGCAATCCCCATCTGCAGATTGCTTGGGTGACTCATTGTCTGTAATGAACTCTGCTGCAGCACACCAATCGTCAGGTATGACAATCCTATCTGGGGCCAATTTAGCATGTGGAAGACACATCCTTTTAATCCCTGCTAGTTCATTCTGATGAACTATTGCCCAACTATTAATGAGTCCTTCAGAACACTCCATTGCACCATCAGCATTATATTTTTCTGCAGAAATTTCGTCGTAAACCACAAATTCAGGCAATACTTCATTTCCTTCTTCAATCTCTGGAAATTCCATAGCAATATTACTATCATTAAGGTCTGCAAACTGCTCCCCTCTCATCTTCTTTGCAGGGCAATCCCTTGGTGATTCTTCTTTACTCTCTGCAACAAATCTTGGCATGTTTTTATTTCCAATTTCCTCATTGGCAACTCCACATTCTGGCAGCTTCCCGGTTTGCTCATCAACTCCCTTATGTTGACTAAATTCCATTATGTTTTCATTCTCATCTTTTTCAGAGGCAGCTGCAGATTCTGGCAACTTCCCGTCTTGCTCATTAATTCTATCGTGTTGACTAAATTCCACTAAGTTTTCATTCCCATCTTCTTCCTGGGTAGCTGTAGATTCTGGTAACTTGCCCTCTTTCGCATCGATTCCATGATTTTGACTAAATTCCTGCAGCTTCCTTCTCCTGGGCAATATCTTAGCTGGCAATTTCTTCTTAATTTTCAATACTTTCTTAGTCTTGGACACAGATTTAAGTTTACAAGCCCTTGCTAGATATTGCATTTTAAGACCCATCATTTTGATTGGCTAATCTATAAATACCTGCAAATGAGATAATAAAAGATGCAATCTTAATTAAAACAAGCTTTCGGGAACAAATGCACGGAAGAATAACTGCATCGACATTGACATGAGGTAGAAACCCTTTGCAGGCAACGCAGCAGAGATAATTAACGCGTATCAAAATAATTTATATATTTCTCCAAGCATTAATTATTATCCGTCAAACATTAATCTTTCATCTCTGCTTAAATCATTGATATGTATTCTGATTTCTATGGCTTCCTTTAGATTCCTTTTCACGAAGTGGTCCTCTTTTACCACAAGGCATCTTATTCATGCAAAAATAATAACATTCTGCAAATAAAATAATAAAAGAGAGCGCCTTGTTTCTGAAAAAATACCAACAGTCGCAATCAACAAGCCTTGAGATCAAGAGCAGCCCTGAGGGCAATGAAAACCTTGATTAATCAGAGCTTCTTCTAAGGCAACTGCAAATTTATTTATAGATGTATTTCTATTGTCTATTTTTTGTTATTTCCCTTCATTGTTTAGATTTAAAGCTCGTACATAAATACATACCTGTAAGCACTTGTAATGTCGTTTGTCGCGATTGCACTGTTGTAAGCTGCCTGGTTTAGTGTAGGGTTTAAGATTGTAGGTCTAGCGTTCTTTAGAGCAGGGTTTAACCCATAAATATTCTTGTTGTCCCTATCATCAATATTAATATTATATGCGTAAATGACAACATGTGAAATGTATTTATTTCCATCACTCTAGTTATAAATTAAAAAAAATTCCCTCCTCTTATAGTTTTTGGTTCAGAATTTTCGGAAATAGGTTATACTCGGAAAGAGGGTTCATACATTACACATTTCTAATAAAATTGTAGACGTATATTGATTTGATGATTCTTTTTGTTAAGTATAGTGTTTTGAAAACCTCGCTCACTTTTATGAGATTTTGTATAATTTTTTTGAAATTTGATTTCTTTCTTTGAAATTGTAATAAATCGATTATATTTTAAAAACTTGAAAAAATGGTGGATGTATTATGGACCATGTGTTATTCTTAGCTTGATTCTTATCAAGATCCTAGAATGCTTATACAATTTTGAAAACAACACACCAAGTATAATGCATGTTCAGCGAGGCAATCCAATAATGCATTATCTACTTTATATAATTTTTTGTGTTATATAATAAATGCATGATAGAGAAATAAATGCTTCAAATCTACTTATATTCTTGAATTTTCTGCTCTATATACTTAAATTATTTGTTTTGCCACATTCATGATATATGTTTAACCCTGAATTATGATATATGTGGTTATATATTGGGTTAAGGGGTATTAGATTAGCTTATATACAATGATTATGTACTGGCCTAATGAGCATGTCAATTAAATAGAAAACTCACATAAATAATGTTATGAATTTATAAACTCATATTTGTTTAAAATAATAAAGTACAACTATTGATAGATATTTCAATAATAGGGAACAATGATAGTTGGGTTAATGTGTTCATGCAAGTTTGATTTGGTATACGTTGGAAGTGGACTAGAAGATGATCCTATAACAGTCGTAAGATTTTGGAAATATTCTTTTTATGGCCTCAGATGCTTGCATTGGATCTAGACAGTTATGTTGATGCGGGTGTGTAACTCTACCACATGGGTTTTGTACAAAATATTGACTAGATTAGGTTGTGACTAACTAGAGCGTTTTGGGTTTTCTAGCATCTTTTTTTATGTCCTCAGATCATGCAAACAAGTTATCGCTCTTTGTCAAATGATCAAACCCTAGCTTTTTTACCCTTGGAGTGATTGTTGAAAAAAATGGATTTGTGGATTCACAGTGTCGAGTTATCCCAAGGACCCCTCTGCCAATGAGCATTACCTACATATCTAATACTTTGAAGAGGGCCTCAGACTTATGTATGTATCCCCTATGTGTTGGCTTGTGTGTGCACAAAGATGTAATGTGTAATAAGCAAAGACATATAGTGACATAGCTTGTAACTTGGCAAATATGGCTCATGAACTGCACTTTGAATGTTTCAGATCTATGATAATACTACTCCTATGACTCATATGGAAACAGGGACAAATAGGGTAGGTTTGTTATTTGAAATACTTTATTGAGTGCTTTTTGGAATGTCGCCTTGTGAGTTATCGATATTTGTTAGGTGCAAAATGAATGAGGATTGATCTTGTATATATACAAATCTCTTTTGGATAAATCTCGAACTAAAGCACTTAGGTTGACCTTTAATATACGTTTCATTTGGAAATTGGATGGCTCTTGGACACTGGACAATTTATAGGAAGAGTGGACACTCGCATTGACATAGGTGTTTATCTAGGATGCAAGTATCCAAGAAGCTACAAAACATGTACAAATCCAAAACTGACAATGAAGGATAATGATCAGGTTTAGAGTTTTTTGTGTAATATACAAGGCTTGATCATTAGAATAATAATGGTCAGACTAAGAGATAAGTAATTTAGGGATAAAGAGACAATGAATGTGAGTCTTTCGATAATAGGTAGGCCTATAACTGAAATATATAACTATTATAGATATTTGTCAAGTTTACAAGATTAAGGTACTACATAAATCAGATTTTAGTATCTACACTTGCCCCCCCTTAATCTAGTAATGAAATTGCTACTTTAAAGGAAAGAAATACATACCTGGGTGTGTATAACACACCCTGTCTTTGTGTGAGCCCAACGTAAATGCTTTGCTGATGATTGACCTGCAACTAAAAGCATGTTACAATATATAATAAGTTTATGAAAATTGAAATTGAGAGAATTTGAAATGTTTGAAAATAAAAAAAGCAAGGTTAGGAGTACACTTGTGTGTTGATGCAACCATGTTGCCTTTTAGCAATTTGATTTGAAAGGATGCCTTACTATGAGGCATTGAAGTTGGGATTAAGACAAATATGAACCTGTAAGTGCATATATATAGAGGTTTGAGAACACATGCCCTCAAATTTGGTGCATAGGTGAGTTGTAGAATGTCTATTGAGCTTATTTCATCATACAACCCAAATATGTGCATGATCTAGTGAGTGTTAGCAATTCAATCAACTCATAACATATATTTGGTGAAGGTGGATATTTTATTAAATCTAACCTATAAGTCTAGTAAAGTTATACGATTTAATCAAATCTAACTTATGAGTTAGGTAAGATTGAGTTATTTAATCAACTCAACCTTCTAAAGATGAACCAACTACTGCAGAGGATTGGCTCAATCAGAGTCCATAAAAGTCCAACATAGGTATAATAACAATCCATAATAATATTTAAAATCTATAAATGATTTGATTATATAATTTTAGCTTCCCTTTGTATGGCATATGCACCTCATATATGTCTCAAGCTGAATTTTGGGTATAATAATGACACCAATGTATAAATGTTGCCACAAATATGTATATGAATCATATACTTTTGAAATATGGTGAAAATAAAATCAATGCATGCATGGAGAACATGTTTCTATGACATGCTCCCATTGAATCTGGAGAATATGAGAACTGGTGTAAATTTGGAGAACATGTTTCCATAACATGCCCCATTATAATCTGCAAATGTTGAGTATTAAATAAGTGTGGAAGTCATGCCTTTTTAACATGCCGCAACTTTTCAAATTGTGAAAGTGTGGAAGCCATGCCTCTATGACATGCCCCCACTGATATGACACCCCTTTTGAGGTGAGGGGAAGTATAATCAAGTAGTTACCTTACCTCAAAAGGATAAGATAATTGTATAAGTTGTGTATGGATCATGTAACATATAGGGGTGACTTGTCTACGTAGATATAGCAATGAGATATATAGTATGTAATCATATTAAGTCTTAAGACGCATGATGTAGATCATGGCAACATTTAGAGAGTGACAATCAAACACACATACAAAAGCACTCAAAAGTAAATCAAGAGGAAATGGTCAAAGGAGACCTCATACAAGGGGCATGTTCAAATGCCACACAATCAAAGGGACATGACTTAGTCAAATGTCCATAAAGTAAAGAATGACCTATTCAAATGTCAAAATAGGCAAGCATAGGCACAAAGGCCACAATCAATGAAACATATTCAAATGCTTGAGCAAGCAATACAATGCAAGACAATGGAAAATAACTAACACACTTAAGGAAGTACTAAAATGGATAATTGGGACAAATAAAATAAATGAATGTGAACCTAACACACTAGTTCGTAAACACGTGCTTACAAAATGTTAATTTTATAGCATATCAAATACACCATGAAAGGTATAAGCATGGATAGAAGTATGTGTAAGTATATATAATCTTATATATGATAATGGAAAGTGGTTGTAGAATAATATAACTTGGGTGTATCATAATCAAAGAAATAGATGCCACCAACGTAATTAGGACATGAGTGAGGGAAATCCTAACATCAGTATGTGAATATATCATGTACATGGGTATGCATATATCACACTAAAATAAATCTTGAAACATGTGTATATAAGAAAGGAATGATATATTATCTACTAACATGAAGCAAACAACATATACAAAATAAATAGTACAACATGAACATGCTAATATTTTTTTGGTATTTTTGAATTATTTGAATGTTTTTGGTATTTTTTGAATATTTAGATGTTTTCAACGTTAGATTGGATCATTTGCATTGTTTAGAACATGGTTGGATAGGTGAAAATGGTGCATGGCATGTTCCTCTTCACAATTTATTTGTGAAGTGAAAGAATAATTAGCATAATGTGGTATGCGGATCAATTTTACCTCATGAAAAAAGGAGATATTTTGCTGATTTTGGGCAATTTGCACATAGGATACCTTTTTGGAAATGTTAATAGGATCAACCTTGCCATTATAAAATGTGAACTTAAGTGAAAAAAAATCAGTTGGGAAGTGGTACAAAGATATTTCATGTGTAAGAGGGTTATGTAATGCCTCTTGTGAATCAATAGCACAAGGTGACTTCATAGAATTTTTCTCAATATTTGTAACCTTAGCTTACAAATTTTTTGTAGTTTGGACAAGATCTTGCACGTTTTTATCACTGAGGTTTGAAGTTTGAGAAGTCACCAAAGGAAGTGTACCCATAGTTTGATTTTGTATAGGCATTGAAACCGGTAACTAGGTTGAAGTGCTAATGTTTCCCATGGATGTTGTAGCAATAGTATGATTTGTTTCAACGAAGAATGGTATAAATACATATCTTGTGGCCCCATTAGAAGTATGAAGTGTTGATGTGCTCAAGGGGAGGGTTATAGGAATATGGGATAATTTATAACCCCAATAACATGATCAATAAATGCACCTAGTTTTTCCTCTGCATTTTTTACTTTTTTAATTTTTAATGTGATTTTTAGGATATCATCAAGATCTTAAGGGTTTTGACAGATTCGCTATCAAAAATTAACAAGAGCTTGTACTTATTTTTGTCATATTTGTTCATATTCATTGTTTGTATTAGATTCATTATTTTCATGATCATAATCATCTTCTATGATAACCTCTTCAGTATGTGGTTTAGTTTCATTATTTGCACTTTCACTATATACGTCATTAGTTTGAGCCATCTTAGGTGGAAAATGAGGAAGCTCTAAGGGTTTGATAGAAACACCAACTAATTTAGGGCTACGCCTAAGTTGAATATAAATAATATAATGGATCTAAAAGAATTAGAAATAAAAACTTTAAGAGGTTGAATACCCTAAGGCAAACTAGGGTTTGTATAAATATACATAGAGGTTGGTTTCCCAGATGTTTGAACCATAAATTTAGATATGTGAGGTTATATCTAGGTTTAAGGTGTATCAAATTAAATTTTACACTAGGATGATGAACTAACCAAATAAGCAGGCCAATTAAATATAAATCTCATATAAATAATATTGTGAATTTATAGAATTGAGCTTTGTTAAGAATAGCAAAGTATAGTTATTGATAAATATTATAATAAGGAATAATGATACTTAGTTGGTTTACTGTGCTCATGCAAGTCTAATATAAATCAGATTGAAAGAGGACTGGAAGATGATCCTAGAATAGTTATCAGATTCTAGGAATGTTTTTTATGGCTTTAGACGCTTGCATCGGATCTAGATAGTTATGTTGATACAGGTGTCTAACATTATCACATGTGTCTTGTATATGATACTAACTAGATCAGGATGAGACTCACTCAAGCCTTTCAGGTTTTCTATCACCTTTCTTATGATGTCTTCAAATCATGCACATATGTTTTTACTCTTTGTCAAATGATCAAACCCTAGTTTCTTCACCCTTTGAGTGGTTATGGGAAAAATGGGTTAGTGTGCTCATAATATCGATCTACCTCAAGGACCCTTCAATCAATGGGTGTTACCTACATTTCCAATACCCTGAATAATGACACATACTTCTGTAGTTCTCCCCTACGTGTTGTCTTGTGTGTGCACCAAGATGTAATGTGTGATAAGCAAAAACATGCAATGACTTAGCTTGTAACCTGGCAAATATGGCTCATGAAATTCTCTTCGAATGCTTCAAACCTGTGGGAATGTTACTCTTATGACTGATATGGAAATAGAGATGAATAGGGTAGGTTTGCTCACTTGAATGTTTGATTGAGTGTCTCTTGGTAGGTTACCTCGTGAGTTCTTGGTATTTATTTGGTAAGGAATCAATGAGAGTTGATGTTTTATATAGACCAATCCTTTTTAGAAATATCTCACACTAAAATACTTAGGTCAACCTTTAGGAAGTGTTTCATTTGCATATTGGATGACTTTTAGGCAATTGACACTTTGTAGGAAAAATGGACACTTGCATTGATGTAGGTGGTTATATGGGATACAGGTGTCTAAGAAGCTAGAAAATAGGTATAGGTCTAAAACTGACAGTGAAGGATCATGATTAGGTTTAGAGATTTTTGCATAGTATATAAGGCCTAGTCATGAGAATAACAATGGTCAGACTAAGAGATAAACAATTTAGGCACAAAGAGATAGTGAATGCAAGCCTTTCAACAATGAGTAGGTTTATAAATGAAAGGTACATCCATTATGGATATTTTCGAAGTGGACTAAGGTATTACATAAGTTAGATTTTATATCTACAATATATCTATGACATGTGTGGCATCCATATGTATTGATGTGTTAAATGCGTTGATGTACCTATGTATTTACATATGTCTCAAATTCAAACTAAGACCCTATTTTGGGGAAATTCAAAAAGGGAAGACCCATAATCCACAAGAAACCCAAAAATAAGTCTCATAAGGGCTTACCCTATAACTGTATGATACATGTTTCTAGGGCACCAAAACTGTATAGTGTATAATTTTAGGTAAACAGGATGGGAAGAGAGAGAAAGAGGAGAGACAAGAAATGAGGGGTGAAAGGCAAGGAACAACCATAAACATAAGGAAAACACACTAATAAGAGCCTAATCTAGATTGATGATGGACAGACACATAAGAACCCTAAAATAATGAAATTTTATGACTAATAAATACCCTTTTACCCAAATTATATGTCTATGTAATGCCCCACTCTGATGTGTGTATGTGCATATATATCAAAGTAAAGAAAAAAAGTAGAGGATACAAAATTATGTGCGCTTGAAACTCCCAAAACAACTCAAGTGTACCTGTAACATCTACAAAGGACATGTGCACATGGATAAGTTCTGAATCAATCCATAATCCGTTGAAATATATAAGGAGGAACTAAAATTGATACACCTAGTTTGGGTTGAGGTTTGGTAGTGACCCTTGTATGGGTCCCCCATCTATTGAACTATGCAAATATCCCTATGAAGCCTGCAAGAACAAATATACACAGATAAATGTTCTTGATAATAATCTAATGAAATTTAGAAAAGACAAGTCAAAAATGATGCACCCAATTTTATTGAGTAACGTGATGGCACCCATGTATGGCTTCCATGAATCTTCTAATATGTGTCAAATAAGAAGGCCCTATAAAATTTAAAGTCTATAAACCTATGTTAAATCTCACATGCATTTCTAGTTACAAATTATAGCAATAAAAAACAAAGCCAAACAAATCTAATGCAATACATAAGAGAGTAGGGTTAGGAAATGTCTAGGGTATATATTGTGGTGGGACCAAATGCCATGATTTGGATGTCTTTGAAAATTAAAGATGTAATTTCCCTCAGTTAAAGGAGTAAAACAATACAAAAATTTCCTTCGTCCATGAATTTAAAAATAGATTGGGTGGTGTTGACCCCAAGGCACATGCATACGACTATTTTGATAAGGATTGACTAAGTCTAGTAAAGCAAAAGTGAAATGCCTAGAACATCTCATATTATATAGTTATGCATGGAAAGGCCTCAAGTTTTTTACATCTTTTACGAGATCACTACTAAAGACATAGTTGCACAAGTTGTTAGGTTTCATAATAAAAATTAAGAAACAATGTAGATAATCAATATTCAATCTTGATTACACACCTAGAGAGTAGAATCTAATGAATAATCTAAAACTTTTTAGAAGATGGAAAGTTGGATCGAATTAGGCTACAAATTGTAGTGGAAGGAGGAAGGAGTTCTAATAAAACTATAAATGGACCCAATCACCTCTCATTTGATACACAAATATAAATCTACCACACATTTGAAAGAACAAACATAAGTTTTAGAGATTATAGTGGATATAGTCTTTTGAAGATATTGTAATATTTTGTATGGTGATAAGTGTACTATCGTTTAATCTTGGAGTCATTGTAATAATCGATGTAATCTTTTTAAATATGATTTATGGAAGGAATACTTGATGTGCATTTTATTTAATAGTTATTTGTTTGTCTACATTCATTACAGTTTGGTTACAATTTGAATGGTTTATTAAGAACACTTGTGATATTTATAGCTATTTCTAACAATGAGAACCTCAGTGATATCTCATTACACCTTAGGTGAGCACTTGAGTCTTTGGCTCAAGTGATATACTGGTGTATGAGTGTCTTGTCTATTGGGCACAGTCGAGTTTATAGGACTAATGAGGTGACTATAAAAATCCCAGTAATTTGATTTTGTTGGTGGGACCCTATTTGCATTAAACATGGAGATTGATTGAATGCATGTGGAAGTGGTATGGAAGACTGAAGCCAGTGAAGACAAAAAAATTAATTGAAACCCTGACAATGTAAGGTTAAATCATTGTTGCACAAAGAACAAACATTTTGTAAACCAGATAAGAGATCATGTTAGCACAAGAGAATAAAGGGAAGACTGGAAGATTCCATGGAGAATTATGAGGTATTACGTAATATGGGCCCCATGAGGGAGGGTGAAATAATTCATATAGATGTTGTGAGTACCCATGCAAGATGAGAAAGGCACATGATTAATTTGTATGCTAGAGGAATGGACTCTGATGGAGAATAAGAGACATGCAGTTAAGAGTTGTTATCTGAGGAGAGTCGATTTGAATCAAGGGATTTAGAACCACATGAAGGTGGAGGGTGTTGTGTTTCTAGGGATACAATATTATTATGTATATGGGTTGATGGAGATGCTAACATGTGGCACACATACCCCTTAACTAGTTGTATGGGTCAAATATATTGGGATAAATGAGTAACTTGTATAATTAGTTATATTGGGTAATGAGTTAACCTACATTGGGATTAAGTGCATACCCATCCATTACAAGTAATAGAGGTATATATAAAGGCATTGATTATCATTATAAAATATATCATGTAAGTGAAGATTCTTCTATTCAATAAAAGGATATTAGAGGTTGTTCCCTCGAAGTGGAATTCCCATATTGGGAGATCTTATGGGGTTATTCATTCTTTAACAAGTATTGTATGGTGTTTCCCTACCTTAAGGTTATTATTCTTTTTCAAAATACATTGCATATTTCAGCATGTTGGCCAACCAATATCTCTTGTGTTGTGTTGATCTACATAATATTATGTATTATTTTATTATGGATCATATATAGTGGTATCAGATTTTTGATTATATCTCGCAAACCATTCTGATTTTTTAGATATATATATTTAGAGTTGGATAATCACTCAAAGAAGCTATAGTAAAAAAATGAGGCTTGGGATCAATTTTTAGCAAGTTATTATGATTTTAAGGTTTTTATTAAATTTGCTCTACCGATTGTAATCTAATGAATTATTTTACAGCTTTTTTCATTAAGTGCCATAATCATCCAAGGAAGCTACAATAAAAAATGGGGTTCTGTGATCAATTTTGAGTGAGTTATTTTGATTTTATGGTTTTTCTTAAATTGACTATATAGGGCACAATTTTAAATTTTTTTTGGCTTATTTACATTTTTTCAGATTTAAAAAAATCTAAAGGGAGTATATCTTTGAAGTATATGGGTTTTAAGGTCGACCTTAGTCTAAAATCCTTTGGTCAAATTTTAGTCATAGTAGATATTATATCCATGTTTTTATTCTCATTTTGGGCTAGAAAATTGAGTTTTGTTGAATACTAGTGTTCTTGAAACCTTAAATTTATATGAAGTATGGATCACGAGGATTAAATTTTTCCCTAGTGAGGATGATATTGATACAATAAAATGGTGGCTCCAATTTAAGGAGACATATTTCTAATCAAAAAGATTAAAATTATTTTTTCACTTTTTCCTTAAAGGTCCAACATGGCAATGGTTTACTCAGTTGGGAGAGAATAGGTCTAATTGGTCTTGGGATGATTTAGAATAGATTGTTTTTACTAGATGGAACATAGAATAAAAAGTAGAGGAAGAAAATAATGATGAGTATAAAGAGGTATAAAATGAGGATGATGTAGAAAATGATCAGACTATCGATGATGAGGACATTGATGAGGAAGAAAATATTGACAAGGTTAAAGAGGTAGAAAATGAGGATGATATAGAAAATGGTGAAGAGAATAATGTCTATGAGGACTTTGACAAGGACATAAATATTGATGAGGATGACAACATAGAAAATGAGGATAAAGTATAAGAAGAAAAAAAAGTTGGTAACAATGATAAGGAAGATAAGGAAGAGATAAAATGAGAGAGAGAGAGGATAAGGGTGCATATAATGTAGCTATAAATAAATAATCTCCAATGTTTCAGTTTCATGGATGCATTCAAAATAACAAGGTTATTGTGTCTATAAACCCTAGCAATAAGTACACCTACATCAATATAAATGTGGCCCAACATCTACTAGTTCAAGCAAAGAATATCAAGGAGGCTTAAGTAGATAGTAAGAATATCAATTATTTTGAAGATTTGAAGCTCGCCATAGACAAATATATTTTGCATTCAAATTTTTATGCTTTATATATTCATGGTTTGCATATTGTTCTTGGATATCCATGGTTAAAGACATTGGGAATAATTAATATTAATGTGCACAAGCAGTTCATGAAGTTTTGGTACAAAATAAAGAAAGTCACTTTGAAGGATATCACACTTAGCAAGAAAAAAAGGTTAAGGTAGAGCATGAGGATGAATCTGAAGATGGTGATGAAGGATCTAAGGAAGATTCAATATAAGAATACAAAGAATTTGAGGAAAAGGTACAAAAAAAAGGAACACTTCATCTCCTCAAAGGACAAAGGCAAGAAAACAAACATTTAGAATCGGTAAAAGAAAAGTTTGATAAGTTAAAAATATTAGAAAAATATACTAATGTTGAGGCATATAAAATCTTACATCATCATGAGTGGAAAAAATCCTAGAGTCATGTGAGGGAGTGTCATAACACCATTCACAATTATTGTATATGAAATCAAAGAAAAAACTACTATGACTATGTATGGAATCAAAGAAGCAAAAACTATGTGTATATATGGAATTAGAGTAGTGAAGTATACTACGGAATGGGGAATTAGTCGAGAAATCACTATGGCTAAGCATGAAATTCAAAAAAGAACTATTATTGTCACGCATGGAATCATAACAACACAACAAGATATGGAACTTGGAATCAAATGACAAATCATTATGCATGGGCACAAAAAAGGTATAACTATGATCATGAATGGAATCAAAATAGCACAATGGAATTTGGAATTAGGGTTGGTGAGTTATCACCTACTAGAACCACATATGGGTGGTTGGATGATAAAGCATAGAGATAAGTGTGCAATGATTTTAAGAACACTCATTACTTGGTTTCTTCCCATGTTTCAGGGATGAAACATGTCAAGAAGGGATGGCGTGTTATGTACCTATGGATATAATATCATAATGTATTTGCGTGGATGGAGATTCCAACATGTGGTACAAATCCCCCTTGGCTAGTTGTATGGTTCAAACATAGTGGGTCAAATGAGTAACTTGTGGAATTAGTTGCATTGGGTAATGAGTCGGCCTACATTAGGATTAAGTCTATACCCATCCACTATCAATAATAGAGGGCTAAATAAAGGAGATTATTATCATTGTAACAGATATCACGTAGGTGAAGAGTCTTCTATTTTTTATAAGGATATTGGAGGTTGTCCCATTGAAGTGGTATTCCCATTGTGGGAGTTCTTGTGGTCTTAGTCCTTCCTTGAGGAGTATTGTATGGTGTTGCCCTACCTCAAGGGTATTATTATATTTATGAATATATTGCATATTTTGGCATATTGTCCCATCAATATCTCTTGTGTTGTGTCGATCTACATTGTATTCTTCATGATTTTATTATTATGTGTGTGGATCATACTAGAGCGATATGTGCAAGTCCTACGAAGGTCTCAAATCTAAGTTTACCTAAAGTTGATTCTAGCATGTGTGTCCTTTTTTAGGAAATAAAATTTAGTGAAAGTGAAGGCAGAGTTGAAGATTTTGAGGAAATTATAATATTGTATTATAAAAAAGTGATTTCATACTCGAGGTTTAGAAACACTAAAAGGATGTTTGTTAATTTTGAAGTTATGATAAATTTGGTACCAAGAGAAGGGACTAAGAGGCAAGATATGTTTGTCAGTGGAAGTGATCTAGTGGTAAGTCCTAAAATTATTGTGTAAGGAGGTGTGACTCAAGGAGACATGATTCCAATGATAGCTGGTGGAGGAACTTCTAGTGAATCACGCAGAGGTATGACATTTGATAATAGTGTGCAGACATAGTTGTAGTAGTTACACCATTTGACCATATTTTATGATATGTTTGTAAAGATCTTGGAATAAAAAGGGATTGAGGATGCCTAATAACACATGCATGAATCTAAAATAGACTTGAGGTCTAAAGGGGTGACTTACTTGAAAATAAAAGTGATTTAATTTATGACAACACTTTTGGATCATGTATACACTTGCTATCAAAATTTTGATTCAAACCAATCAATTTTCGACTTTAACCCATTGGACAAAACTTTCTTAAGGGAGCTTCGTATTCAAGAGTTTTAGTAGTAGAACATTTATACACTAAAAAAATATAGTAAGATGTTACTGAGAGCATGCATGCCCATGATGCATGGTTTAAAATGTTTTTGTCTAAATTATCCTAAGACATTCATCTGTTTTAGCATGCACAATGGTTTAATGGAGGGTCTTTGCTATCATTCATAATACATTTATCTATTTGGAATTTTATGTATGCATGAGACACATTA